>JAPZDY010000022.1:24700584-24727558 GCA_029783645.1 Ctenochaetus hawaiiensis | reverse complement strand
GTCCAGATCTTTAGGCTGCTTAAATCTGAGGTCAGAACATCTCTAGATTTAGTGGCATCGAGCAGAAAAGTTCCAGACTGCAAACAGCTGAACGTCCTGAACGTGTGTGAGAGAGTCTGAGTCCATGCAGAAGAACAAACAAAAACAAAAACAAAAACAAAACAAAACAAAACAAAACAAAAACAAACAAAACAAAACAAAACAAAACAAAACAAAACAAAAAACAAAACAAAACAAACAAAAAACAAAAACAAAAAACAAAAAAAATCAAAGGCTGAAGTTTGATTTGTCTCTTCCTGGTTACTACAGAGTAATGATTGGTTAATGTTAGGTGGGAATATCAGAATGAGCCAATCAGAGTCCGAGTAGGCGGGTCTTCCTTCAGCTACAGCAGGATTCATAAAATCAGGACCTGCTGCAGTCTGAGATCATAAAAACACACCAGCTCTTATCTTCAGGTGATTACACATGAATAAAAATAAACTTATAAATGTTAAACTCTTTAAACTACATTTACTACAAATGTGCAACAGGTGTAGATGAACATTCAGCTACGATTTCAACATTAAATCAGGAGGAACTGAAAAGTTTATTTACGTTTCTTTACGTACCGTTTTGACTGTTTCTCGGTGCTGTTTCCATCTGCAGCGCGCGCGCGCACACACACACACACACACACACACACACACACACACACAGCAGTTATGAGCAGGTGAAACGCATCAGCTAACAGTCTGAATGAAACAGGTCAAATAATGAAAACAGACTCGTTTAAATGTGAATGTCTGACGGTCACGTGACTTTACAAACTTTAGTTAAAGTCCTGTTTCTGTGTCAGAATCAAACATTATTCAGTGAACTTCTCCTCAGACTTCACGTCGTTTTCCTGCTGCAGTTTTTTCTTCCTGTGCACAAACGTTCACTCCGCATGACGTCACTGACCGGACACGGACCAGCTCACCTTTGCTCAGGTGACCTCGTGAGTCCCAAACCGCCTCCTGACACCTTCTGAGCTCCTCTTCATCGCTGCTGCTCGAGTCTTCACACACACCGACCATCTTTCCAGCGGAGGCCGCCATGTTTGAACACGTGCCGCTGCTGTTGACTGTTTTCAGCCGGGGATTCTGGGTAATGTAGTCTGTTCGCCAAGGGGAGCCATGTTTACAAAAACATTTGTTTTCAAATATGGGCTTTTATTCACTCATTCACTCATTCATTCATCACTGTCATCAACAGCGTTTAGAAACGAAGCAATCAGAGTGAAAGAAGAAGCGTCTCTGTCGTTTTGTTCAAATCCTCATTTTACTGAGAAGAAGTCAAAACATCCTGAAAAAAACAAGAGCTGTGCAAAAACGATGTCAGTAAAAAGTAAAAACAAAGGCAAAGATTTACATTTTTACTTTACATTTCCAACAAAACAGAGGAGATCAGACTAAACAAGATCTTAAAAAAATCTAAGACAAATAAAAATATGTAACATTCATGTCAAATCGAGAATATTCAGTTTGTGATCATCGACATGGAGACTGAACTTCACCTCCAGCTCACCTGCTGCTCCAGACATAAACACACAGTTTGTGACGGCGGCTGCAGAAAGAAAAGGCCTCGAGAATCCCTGACGACCTGCTCAGAACAGCAGGAGTTTTTCTATGTTCATGTTTCGCTTTCAGACTTTTTTATGAACAATAAATGTGATGTGACATGAACGCACCTTTTTCTGAAAACAGCCAATAAAAAAAGAGTCGATACAACAAGTTACAGAGCTAACTAACCCGTCCGACCCGTCTGGGTTAGCTGTCTGTTTGTGCAGATGTTCAAAGTGTTTTTCACTTTCAAGGCATCAAGATCATCAGTTTTTCAGATAACACACACAAGCGAATCATCCAACACCAGCAGTCCATCTGAGACGCAGCCATCCAGTCTGACTGATGAAAACCAGCCTGTTCAGGGTCACGGAGGAGCTGCAGCTGTCCAGATGTTCATCTGACTGATATCACACTGGGTTCATCACAAGTCGTCACTGATCCTTCAAACTGTCGACCGACAAACAACATGAGAGTGAATAAAAGTGGATGAAATGACTGGACTCATGCGGTCTGATGCGGTCTGACAGGCAGCAGTGGTGCTGATGTGAGGAGGCTCACAGCTGGATGAAGAACAAGGTTCCTCAAACTGAAAGAACTTAACAATGAAAACTTGGACTTAAGGCTCGAGAGGTTCATGCTACAATCGATGGTGAAAGGAAGCCCAGATGGAAACAATTATTCAGACGCTTCCAGCAGGTTTGCATGACTGAAATGTTAATGACATAACAGTGTTAAAGCTAGCTTGTTGAGCTAGCGTAGCATTTCAGACCAACTGAGCGAATAAACTGCAGCTCGTCTGGTTCCCAGGCTCCTGCTGACCGTTTACAAGCTGCTACATTTCCTTCCTGCCTTTCATGTTGCCACCGATTTACAATCATTTCTGCACAAATTAGCAGTTAAAGAAACGGAGTTAGCTTAATCACAGTGGATTTTCTGACTGGAAGTGACTTTGCAAGCAGAGAACATTTTAAAACATTTTCATTACTGGTGTTTTTGATAAACTGTGGATCTGCCAGATTTTCCTTAACTCACAAATACAACTAAGCAGCTTTAGTTACCACATAATCCAATCAAACACCTTTCTGATGAAGTGTCGACTAAATGAGCATTTCACGCTTAACTGAGGCAGGACACATGGCAGGGTTTGTGCTCAACGGTGCATTAAATTTCCCATGTGTTAGGCTGGGAACTTAAAGAACTTGTGTTTAATGGACTAAAATATGCAAAACCACCAGTAAAGTCCTTAAAAACGGGCTCCATGAAAAGAGAAAGACACAGATCAACTTCTGTATCTTTAAAACTGCCTCGTCACAGTCGTGTTTGTGTTTAACTGATGTTTCACTGGTGGAGCCTGAGCGCAGAGCAGCTGGAGATAAAGCAGGTTAACAGGTGAATTGAAGCTGCTGATGAGTGCTGTTGTTCCAAATAAACCAGGAAGACCTCAAAGACTTAAAGAAGCCTGTGTTTGGACACAGGAGAGGATGAAATGAGCAGACAGACTCAGATTCTGCTGCCATCGTGTCCTTTTTGTGCAGCCCAGAGTGCAGAAGTTTGAAAGAACTAACAGTTGATTCGCAGCCGGCGGTTTGACCAAAAAAATGTGTCTGAAATTATCAGGATGAACGTGACGCCTGAAGCCATGAAAAGAGCTTCAGGCTGATCTCCAGATAAAAGACTGAGGACCTGATGGATCAACCTGAAGTTGATATGAAGCTCAACATGTGACACAAACAGCTGACAGCAGACGTATAAAAAAACAAAAGTTAAACAAGGTTAACGAGTGTTAGGAGGTCTCCTATGACTAACAATACTGTAAAACATCTAGTTAATGCTCAGTCTTCCGTACAGGAAACACAATTGTCAGTTGCAAAAGGTAGTTTAGACAAACATCGTTCGACATCTATTCAGGTAAATTAAGTTACAACCCAGATTTTAAAAAAAAACACCTGTGAAGAACATAAATAAAACAGAATGTGATCACATGCTGATCCTTTCTGACATTAAACAGCACGAAGACGATGCGTTTAATGTCTGACCTCATCAGCTTCACTGATTTTTGTACATATTTGTTCATTTTTAAGTCTTAAGCAGAAACACGTTTCACACAAGTTGGGACACAAACAACAAAAAGCTGTTTGTGAAAGATTTCATTCTGCTTTTGTTCGTGTTCTCACAGCGTTCCAGCCTTTTGAATCCGGGTTGTAACACTAACTCAGTCTGACGGCTCGGCGACTAAACATGTCCCTTTCCAGCAGAGACGGCAGGAAACTTAAGGCAAAAGTGTTCAAGCAGTAAACATGAAAAAAAGATGGAACAAAAAGGGGAGAACGTTCCTCAGAGGCCCAGAAACTGAGCTCCACGAGGAGCTGAAGATCCATGATTTCATATGAAGGCAGATGTTCTCTGGTTCTGAAGAACGTTGTGACGTTCGGAGGAATGAAAACTTCAGTTCTCTGTGAAGAAACTTCTGGATGGTTGTAATCCAGGAAGTCAATCCCCTGGAAAGTACTGCACACACTCTGCCCTTCAGGTATCACAGACCTCCGTTGTAGGCGTAGTCTGCCTTGTTGTGCATGATGAGTTTGTTGTCCACAAAGTAGAAACTGTCTGATCTGGTCTCGTAAGGGTGAGCCACCATTTGGCGAACTGGAGGAGGAGAAGGAAGCGATGAAATGAGGAAGGACAGAAGAAGAACAAGGTGGAACATGACAGAACAAAAAGGTCAAATGTGGATTGAAATGTGCAAAATTAATGCGACAGTGTTAACATGTCTGATTGAGACAGGCTGGAACTCACTGAGGTCGTCTGGAAGCTGTGGAAACTCGTAGATGTGCTCACACGTGTTGCGGCTGTTCGGGATGCAGAAGCCGAAGTCGAAGTCGAAGTTCTTGAGGAGGCGTCCCTGGAAGTAATGTCGCTCGATCATACGGAAGCTGTTGATGGGCCGGTCGCCCACCGTGAACTCCACGCTGAGGTTCACAGACACAAACCAGACAGAAAACATCACGATTCAGCTGCGACAGAAACGTTCAAATGACAAAAAGACTGAGAAATGTTCAGTTTTTCTTACGTTGCTCCAACAGTGCACAGCTTCAGGAAGGCCGGTGTGAACTGGTATCGCACAAAACGTCCTGCACTGGTGTCCACATCTCCACCCTCCTCTTCCCCCTCCACAGGACCTGAAACAGAAGGCTGAGCTGACTCTACATACTTTAAAGACACACAACATGTTATGTTACATTTCCTGTTATTAGATTAGGTTATTTCTCTTTTCAAACAGTTAGTTTAGATCATTTATAAAGCAAATATTCCAAAGTAGCTGTGATATAACTGACTGTTCTGACAGAGGATGGTTTTATGTGCATGTGTTCCTAATAAAAATGACCCAGTCCTGCTAAAGCCTCCACATGCTGGACTCTCTGTTCTCTTTGTTAGGAATGGAGTATAATGAATAGTTCCTCTTCTTTTCCTTCTTTTCTTTTCTGTTCTGTAAATTGTTTCGGACTGGTTTTCTGTGGGTAAAACACTGGGTTAAGCTGTGGTGAATTGTCCGGCAGTCTTGAAGGCAGCATGCCTGCAGTGCGCGCGGAGCGGCTGCTGTGTCGCCTTAAAATGACGTCAAAAGACTCAGGTAGATGGCTGCCATCGAGAAGAGGACATTGTTTGCGGATCTCCACACTTGACCCTAATCCAACATCGTGAATGAAACCAGCATTTATTTTGAAGTTAAACCCCAACCAACCCACATCTGAACGCTAACGGAGCTTGGGCTCGCAAATCCCCGCCACACTGCGTAGACAGCATCAGGCCGGAGGCTCGCCGGCACACAGGTGAGCTACCCAGCTTGTGTTCCCTGTAAGAAAACCGGTCCTACTTTTCATCTGACTGTGTCTTTTCTTTAGCGCTAGGTATTGGGGGGCTATTGAATAAATACAGTGTTTATTTACCCGGGCTATATCGCTATATCGTCCTTCACTCAGAGAGAGTTGGCTTTCAGCAGCAGTCAGACTGCAGAGATCTGTGAGCTGACAGTCTCTCAGTTTACAGAACTTTATCTGAACAAGAAAACACGTCACGTCCAGTAAAAAAGAGAAACCCTGTGTGGATTCTTACATCTACTAACAGGCTTGTTGTTCTTGTATTTAATCAAAGTCTGTGCTTTGTTTTCAGAGTATGAGGCTTCATTAAGTGTCAGAGGTTAATCTGTCACTCACCGCTGTTGGGAGGTTTGGCGATCTCAAACAGCACCGTTCCCGTCTCCAGATCTCTGATTTTGAAACGTGTGAAGTCGATGTTGTAGATATTATCCTCAGGTTTGCAAAGATAGTCTGAAATGTGACATAACAGTGAGTTTATGTATGTTTAGAGACACACATGCATGTAACAGTGCAGACACTTATTAGCAAACACAGCTCCTTCTGTTCCAGTTCACAGATAGTATCACCCGATATTTGATGAGATTTACATGATGGATTTTGTGGCAAATCACAAACACTCTGTCTCTTTGATACAGAACTGAGACAACGTTTGATGATCAGGTGGAGTTTCTGTGTTTTCCGGCTCCTGCACCTTGCAGTCATGGTGAGTAACGCTGCAGCACAAACTCACAGCCTTTCCACAAAGCGCTGAGAGAGAGAAGGGAAGTTAATGCCATTGTTGTCTGGTCCGGGGAAAGGCTGAAGACAATGGGAGGCATTTAGCTGCCTCTGTGGTAGATGGGGTGTCTGGTGACAAACCCCGGGGTTTGACTGGAGGGGTGGAAGGTGATGACAATGTCAAGGGACCAGAAGGGACGGAGCCAAAAACAGAAAAATTAAATTACTTCTGTTCCTATTCTGTCCTTTAGACAAACAAACTTAATTAGACCCAGTGGAAACTCACTGTCAGCACTAAATGTCAGAAAAGTTTAGAAAATAAGTCCTAAGTTGATGGATGGAGAGACTCAAGGCAAACACAAAACAAATATGTATGTCTGACTTTAAAAAATGACATTATGTTGTATTTCCATCTGTTTGTGTTGCTTTAAACCATCTGTAATGACAGGGGGTCCGGACATTAATCCGTCTGAAGCTTAAATTCCTCTTGACGCCCCTGGTTACATCTACTCCATCATTTAACGTTAAAATATCGGATAACCTGCTGGAAACACAAGCAGATGTTTACAATAAACTGTCAAAAATGACCAGTTTGACTAGTTCAGAATACTGTAACACGTTATTTTTTTATTTTAACTCGTGAACTTATCGGTCAAATTGATGAAAAACTCGTCCATTGGCGGCATTTAGCCTTCGTGAGCTGGCACCGGTTCATCGGTGTGATTTTACCGGCTCTGATTCAAAGAAAATTAACTTTTTTCATCACCTACCCTCCGTCACAGCCCGCAGACCGAGGACATGGTCCGGGGAGATGTCTGTCCCCAGCGCCCGGAGCTCAGCCTCCGTGACCGCGGGCCACTTCTCCGGCTGACTGCGCCTCGACTTCAGCTTCTTCAGCATTCCTCCTCCGCTCTTTCGATCCCTGTGGTTCGTCTCCGAAACCGAGTCCGAGTCCGTCTGACCTTTACTGACCGTCGGTGCCGGTTTGTTCCGTGAACCGTTCATACCGGACCCCGGGGTGAATATGAAAGGAGCTGCTGTGCTTTTTAATCTGGGAGAGACTCAACAAACCGACTGCGGGTGTATTTCCAAGATGGCGACAAACGTGTATCCGAAACGGAAATGTCGGCTTGTGATTGGCTGAGAGCGATGGAGATTGTCATAGTTACCGGAGGGGTGTGATTGTTTTAGAGCCCGGGTCGTCCCGTCTCATTATCAGAGTGGGTTAACCGTGTTATTTCCAATGTGTCACAAGAAAGAATCAGACCCTTTAGTCCAGTTTACAAACTCTCTTTTTCTGCTCTTTTCTTTTTATGTGACTGTGTCAGTATTCATCATAATTATTATTCATGTGTTTGTAGTTACAATAACGTTTAGTTACTGGTATTTTTTACGTGCTAATGAGCGGACGGCTACAACCGTGCTGCCCAGTGTCTCGTGTCAAGTGCATCCAAGCATCGCTTTTTATGTCCAGCAAGTGGCGCTAGTGAGCAGTAGACAGTTTTGTTGACGGAAGTTGCCACGGAAGAAGAGAGGAGCCGCGATGGTGCGAGTGAAGTCCAGGTAAAATGTGCTTCACGTGCTTCCATTTTGTGTGTTTACACTCGGTTTGTGACAGTTTCTGATCCACCGGCAGGTATTTACTGTGTGAGGTGAACGTGTCGGACAGGAGCCGCCTGTTGCTGCTGGATGACCGAGCGGTTTCAGCGGCAGTGAAGGCGGCGGTGGCCCGCGTACACGGGGACTACGGGGCGGCTCTGTGCAGCATCAGGTTCAACGGTAAGCAGCGGTGGAAGACAGACAAGGATGCTTCACTCAGGCTGGTTTGATAAAACAAAAATACAGCTTCACATTTTTGTCCAAGAGGTCTACTTAATTACGAATATTTAAGTAGATATTTATCAGAAACGTAAGTCTCCTTCAACAGTCAAAATTAAACATAACGATGCAGCAAATGGTCTAAATGTAAGATGTAAAGTTTTCCCTTTTTTAGTTTGTTGCTACGTTATCACTAAAACATTACCATGTTTAAGAGAGAACTTTATTATTAACAGTGTGTTTGTGTGTTAAAGTATTCATCTACAAATTAAGTAGTAAGTTACTACTTAATTTTCAGATAAACAGCTTGGTTACTACTAGTAACCAAGCTGTTTAACAGATGTAGCGGAGAAAAAGGTTCAATAAATCAGTAAAACCAGTTAAAGAAGCTTAAATATAAGTTCTCAAGTAAAACATCATTTATTGTCAATTTATAACACAAAGTTTACACAAGGTTTACACAATCAAAGTCATTTGAAGCCCATTTGTTCCACATAAACATATATACAAATATTTAAATTGTAATTAAAGGAATTAAAACCATACAGTTAATTATATACCTAGACTTATATATGCCATATCAGTGTTAAGTTCAATGTTTTTTTAAAAGCATACTACACAGGTAACATGAATATTGAGGGTTTTTCATGCCCTTCAGCTGGTGTTACTGAACTTCAAGAATGGATCCATAAAAAACACTGTGCTTTTAGGTTTTATAATCTTAACTTGAGCTCTCATTGATGTTTTTTTCTTCTTTTTAGTGAAATACCTGAACGCTCACACTGGAATAGTATTCCTGCGTTTCCCCAAACGTTGTTACAGACTCCTCTGGTCTGCTCTGCCGTTCATTACCAGTATTGAAGCCTGTGGACAGAAAATTCCATGTTTTCTGAACTGTTTGCATGTGGGAGGTAAGAAAAACATCAGTGCACATCTCAGAATAAAATACATCTTAAATATTAACCGAAAACTAAATAATGGTGTTTTTTTTCCTTCAGGAACAATTAGAACATGTCAGAAATTTTTGATCCAATACAACAAACAGCA
This sequence comes from Ctenochaetus hawaiiensis, assembly GCA_029783645.1. Taxonomy (NCBI): domain Eukaryota; kingdom Metazoa; phylum Chordata; class Actinopteri; order Acanthuriformes; family Acanthuridae; genus Ctenochaetus; species Ctenochaetus hawaiiensis. The sequence goes on along the minus strand of JAPZDY010000022.1, from coordinate 24,718,512 downwards.
GCTTCATCGAATGCTCCCAAAATGTAAAAATGCAGGTAAAGAATTTAATTGATTGCTTTCTTATATTAGTCATACTGAACTTTACAGCAGCTACAGACAGGAGTGGTGCATTCATGTGTTTTTTTGCTTGTGTGTTCTCTAACTCTTTAATAATAAAATCCCAGTAATATGTAATATTATGTTTACCAGTTCTAATAAAGTTCTAATATCGATGCTAATGTTTGCCATACTTCTTACATGACACAATGATAAATATCACTTTACTTAAGATCTTTTACAAAGTTGTATTCTTCTCTTTAGTTTGCTGGAGTCTGTGACAGTGAATACATGATTGGCAACAAGAAATGATGTTTGACTGGTTCTTTTCTTTTTTCACTTGCAGAGGAAGAAAAACAAGTTCGCAAAGCAATTCTGAACTGTTCCCTAACAAGAGGAAAGAAAGGAGCATTTGAAGATGAGTCAGAGAGTGAGGAAGATGAATAAGAGCACAGCATGTTGTAAAAGATGGCATCGACGTTTTCCTCAGATGTCTGGTGTTGACTTTTTGTCAAAGGAACAGAGGAAAACACTCAGCTCTGTGTGTTTACTGCAGCTGCTCAGTGCATGCACTTCTACAAAAAACTGGTTGATGCCGCGAGCCCTTTTGTTGTCAGCAGAGGAACACATTGGGTGATGTTTGTCACATTTTGAGTTGGCAGAGACGAAGAGAAGCAACATTATGTTTAATGCTTTGTAGCTTCAGTAACTAAATCTGATACTGAATTACATAGAGTGAAGTACTGTGGCCTACCTTTGCAGTACCTGAATCTTATGTTATAATGAATTTACTTTGTATTTATGCTATATTTTGTATTACCTTGTAGTTTGTTTACAGAATAAAAAACTATTTTTGAAGACGATATAATGGTTATTTTGTCCTAAAATTTACCTCTGCACAAATAAGATGCACAGAAATCGGAAATCCATCGATATTCATATAATCAACGTTATTATATTTTAATAAAAAGCATTTTGTTATCCTAATACTACTTTCGTAACCGTCAAAGTTTTTGCAACTACGTTTCCCACAATGCCTTGCTGGGCGTACCAAACATTTGCAGACTGTACAAGAAACATCCGGGTCCCTCAGGTTCTTGCTTGGCGACCCGTCGCCATTAGTGCAAGCTCGTTGTTACGGATATATTTTTTTGCTTAAAATCTTAAAAACGCCGCGTTTTCCAGCTTTTGGAAAACATTTATCGCCTTGTTAAGGGCACATTGTTTTCCTTAACAAGTTAAAACCTTAATTTCAGGGGTCTTGGCCCCGCGTGGCGAGCTTTCGTCCTCTCCTCTAACAGCCTCCATAACTTGAGACGCCGAAATCGTGTCTCTTATTTTTTCTCGGCTTTGTTTTAGTGTCAAGATGTCGCCGTGATGGGGTCTCCGCGTTTGACAGAAATGAATCAGGGCCTTCGTCGCCTGACCCGCACTCACCGCAGCCCGCTTTCCTCCTTCGTTTTTCTGTTTGATGCTAGAGAGCTCGGCGGCTCTCTGCCCGGAGCTCGGCCTCAGCACTCACTGGACGGAGACAAGCATGGAGAAAACCCCCAACAGCAGCACCAGCACCAAGGTTCCGCCCCGTTCCAGCTCCACAGGACCAGCACCGGGCGAAACTAAACCCAAAACAGGTGAATATTCGCCGGTGAACACCGTGCAGGTCCGCGGAGTCGGTCGGCAGCGGCGCGTGCCGTCGCAGCTGCTCGGAGGCCGCGCGGCCTGACCGCCGCGCGGAGGTTGTTTATCTGATCGGCTGACGTCGCTGTCAAAACATTTGAGCCTGTAATCTTTACGGTCAGAACGGAGGCTAACATGCACGACACACCGCTCCTGTGATACTGTTTGTTTTCATGTGTGCACCGCTGTTGTTATGTGCATGAACGAGGAGACACTGTGTCTCATTTCAGCTATCAGCCTATGCATAATTTAATTCAGAATAAATAAATAAATTAGTCTCATGCATGCCTGTTTTCGGTTGATTTCTCACATGAGATTAAGAGACACCTGTTGTTTCAGAGTATAAACGTGTTTTTGAAAGATGTGAGTTTTTCACGTCTTAAAAACACCGGAAACAGTCTATATTTAAACCAGGAAATGTTGAGCTTACATGTGTCTTTTACTACTTATTAGTAGTTTCTGCAATATGCTGCATGCTGGATGCAAACCAGGACATTTGTTTCATGAGCTGCAGTGACAATAAACAGAAGGCCTCATTTACAGACATGGAGTCCTGCTGACATGAAGCATGTTTACATGTTGGCATGAAACCAGGCTGCAAAGTCATGACTCAGTTTTTATCTCCCAGCACTTTTTGTGAGCTACTTGCAAATCAGGATGTTATGTTAAGTTACGATATGTCCATATTAATGCAAATACTTTCATTTATTTATTTCAGAAGGTAAAAATAATGGAGGCTCCAAGCGCTACAATCGCAAGCGCGAGCCATCCTTTCCCAAACCCGACAGTTTTCCAGGCCCTCGCCGCACCAATTCACAGAAAGGCAAGAATTTTGACAAGAGACCCTCTCAGAGAGGTGGACGACAGTATGGAGTTACAGGCGGAGGACGACGTGAGGAGGTTTGTAGTGTTAAAGAATCAATTCCTTAAAAAATAAAAGAATAAAATAACTTTTATTCAGTATGAAAAGGATTTAATAGATAGAGTAACGAAGGAAATGTGTTTGAGCATTCTGAACATTCTACAAAAGTCCAGTTTTAAGTTAACATTCACCTGACAGATCGTTTTCCTCTCTGCCTCTCCAGGTAGCAGAGACGCGCCGGGCCGAGTTTAGCCCGGCTCAGTTTGCTGGACCGAAGAAAATTAGCCTGAACCACCTGCTGAACTTCACCTTTGAGCCCCGCGGCGGGAATGGTGGCGTTGGAGACGGAGGCCACTCCTGCTGGGGCCGCCGAAACAAATGGGGCCACAAGCACAAGCCCTTCAACAAGGAGCTTTTCCTGCAGGCCAAGTGAGCAAACACGCATCATTTACACGATACGACACAGAGCCTAAAAATGTGGGAGTCATGTGACTTTGTGTGTTTCAGTTGTCAGTTTGTGGTGTCTGACGACCAGGACTACAAGGCTCACTTCACTGATCCAGACACTCTGGTTAACTGGGACTGTGTGCAGCAAGTGGTGAGTGTTGAACATCTGTACAGCTGTGCTGCTCGTGTTCACACTGATGCAGAAAGTGAAAAATCCATCTGTGTCTGCCTGCAGCGCATCTACAGCCACGAGGTGCCGTCTTGCCCGATCTGCCTGTATCCTCCTCTGGCGGCCCGCATCACCCGCTGTGGGCACATCTTCTGCTGGCCGTGCATGCTGCACTACCTGTCTCTGAGCGACAAGAGCTGGTCCAAGTGCCCCATCTGCTACGAGGCCGTCCACACTGCCGACCTGAAGAGGTGCGTGAGAAACCGATCAGAGGCCGGAGAAACAAGGAGGCAGCCGTCACACACAGGCAGTTTTCTTTCTTAAAAAGTTTATTGTAACAGCTGTTTTTCTTGTGGCAGTGTGGTTGCCATGGAGACCAGGCAGTATGCAGCCGGTGATGTCATCACCATGCGCCTGATGCGGAGGGAGAAGGGGGCTCTGGTGGCCATGCCCAGCTCTCAGTGGGTGAAGGTGGAGGAACCTGTTCGCTTCGGAGGTGAGAAACAAACAGCAGCGTCTCTGTCAGTGAGTGAGATTCTTCCTCAGAACTAATTTACAGGCTTATAATAAAACAATGAGGTGGAACCTCCATGTACAGACGTTATATGTGCTCGAACAGAAAGTTTTCTTATAGGAAGACTCACTGATGTCCCTTGTAGACATCAATACAAAAGAGTCAGTTTTTTTGTTTCAGTTTTGTGAACATAAATAATTCTCAAAGCTGATGAACAAGTGTAAATAAAAGGCCACAGATGTATTATTTTAGAAGTTCTCTGACTGCTCGCTCAGTGTGTGATGCTGTGTGTGTCTCAGACGCGTGTCTCAGCCCGTACTCCAAGCTGCTGCTCACCTCCCCGGCTCAGGCCCTGAGCCTGGTGGCAGAGGAGAAGGCCGCCCTGCAGGCTCAGCTCAGCCAGGAGGACGACGCCAACGGCTGCTTCATCCAGAGCGCCCTCTGTCTTTTACAGGTGACTGACGCTGACCACTGAACTTGAGTGAAACCTCTTTTTATTTCAATCTGTCGTGTCTGCACTGCAGAATGAAACTACACAGAGCTGCAGACTGATCACACTGTGTGTTTTAATGATAAAGGAGCGAGAGGAAAAGCTGCTGAAGCAGCAGAAAGCAAATGGAGGAGACAACCTTGACTTCTCCTCTCTGACTCTGGAGGAATCTTCTCCTCCCGTGGAGGACGTGGTTACCACCATCAGCAGCACCAAGGTGAGTCTGAATGTGTCTTTCTTGTGTCTGCTTGTGATGATCAGTCTGTTTAACTTCCATGTTCTTCTCCAGCTCTGTAGCATTTGCTTTATTTTGCATTATGCATGAGGTGGCTGTCTTTCCTTCACAGCCGGTGCTGCAGTACTCCTCTGCATTCGACGATGAGGTGGTGGAGGTCCCAGAGGACCCAGAGGAGGCTGCTGCAGAGCTGCCAGGCTTCTCTGAGGAGGTTCTGGAGTGTGTGCTGGAGGAGCCACCGGAGGCTGTGATGGACGCAGCCCCAGAACCGCAGCCCGACGAGGAGAGCCAGCCAGAGACGGGCCGCCCCTCCACCAGCGTGGTGCACGGACCCTACTACTACTTCTACCAAGGTGGGTGAATGAAACCCTGCACTCCTGCTGAAGCTTTGTCTCCTCTGTGCACCAACTCGGGTCCACATTGAGAAATGTTTCTTGTGAGGAAACTCAACTGCAAACTTCCTGATTACAGAAGCATCAATGAAATCTGGCTGAAGCAAGACATGAGACAAATCAGCTGTTCATCAGAAACTAACGTCCTGTTTGGGTGTTAAAATCAGAATGAAATAACATTTACAGACTTAAAACATGGCTGGAAAATCCTGCACACAGCCGCTGAAACAATGAAGGACGTGTTGGAGTCTGATTATTGCAAACTGCAGGAGGCTGTTTGTCTCGACTCTGCGGCCTGTCGGCTTTTCTGCCTTCAGGTTTAAGTTTTGGCTCAAACTCTTTCTCATGTCCCTTTCATTCTGTTTCTCCCTCCAGCCGACGACTGCCAGCAGATGTTCCTGCATCCTGTGAATGTTCGCTGTCTGTTGCGGGAGTACGGCAGCCTGGAGGCCAGTCCTGACTCCATCACTGCCACGGTGGTGGAGACAGTGGGACACACAGTCACTGAGGTCAGCAAACAGGAGAGACATACTGAAGTTCATACGAACCAGCATCTGTCGGTCTGTGAGTGTCAGATTTAACGGTTTGAAAACGGCAAACACTGTATTGCTTCGTTGCAGGAAATCCGTCGTCGGCATCGTTATCTGGCTCATCTGCCGCTCACATGCGAGTTCAGCATCTGTGAGTTGGCCCTGCAGCCGCCAATCATATCCAAGGAAACTCTGGACACATTTGCAGGTTAGAACACTTTGAGCGTTTTCAGGATGTGAATTTAAAGTTGTTGATTCACAAACTGTAAGTCTCATTCGGAAACATCGTCCTCTTATCCACCAGACGAGCTGGAGAAGAGAAAACGCCTGAGGCAGAAGAAGATGAGGGATGAGAAGCGCAGAGAGAAGCGAATTGAAATTGAGGAGAACAAGAAGCAGGGGAAATGTAAGTGAAGCTTCATGTTTCAGCTCTGCTGTTAAAGTTTCCCTTTAGAAACACGAACGCAGATGTGAGAAACGTCAGACTGACTAACCGTGTTTGCGTTCATGTGTCTGCTCAGACCCTGAGGTGCACATCGGATTGGAGAACCTGCAGCATTTCCCAGCATTCGGCTCTCCGCCTTTCAACAGCAGCCCCCCACTTCAGCCGGACTTCACGTTCGCCCCCCCCTCACCTCTCAGCAGCAGCCCTTCCTCAGGTGAGAGCAGCTTCAGGCTCAGCTTCAGCTTCATGTCTGGCTGTTCGGGGTTTGAACACTGTGAGTTGAGCTCTGCTCTCGTTGTTTCTAGATGGGATCAGATTCCCAAGTCTGAACGGTCAAAGCTCTTCACCCACTGTGGGCAGTGTGGAGGACGACTCCCACTGTATGTCCTTTGCACAGGTGTGTATGGCAAACACATGCAAGCCAACTTGGCGACGTAATCTCAAACTGAAGTGCTGATGTTGCAGCACAGAACATGTAAACCTGACATGGTGTCACTCTGACTGTGTCCGTGTAGATGCTCAGAGACGGGAAGGCCAGAGTTGATGCTGGGCCCAGGATCACTCCAAAGAAAGGTAGTGCACATCTGTGGCTGCTGGGGGGATTTAAAAATGGATCTTACAATTTTAACTGCAGATATATAATGAGATTTATCTGCAGCCTCGCTGATAGATTCAACACACTGGACCTTTTTAAAGAAACAGAATACACACATCTGCAGGCTGGATGTTGATTAGAAGCTGCAGCGGCTCAACATTCATCAGACCAGTCCGCCATGTTGTCTAAACATGTTGTTTTTTTGATTCAAACCAGAAAATAAACTTAAATGGTCAGATTTACATCCATGATAAATACTTTGGTTAGTTGATACTTCAGTAAAAAAAAAAAAAAAGAATCACTATCATTGAAACAGCAGCCTCACGTGTTGAATGATCTGTGACTTCTGTTTTCACACAAACATCTTGTTTATGTGCCAGTTGGTACAAGTCGCACATATTAACGACCGTGTGGGTGAAGTTACACTTCATGTGTGTTACGACACATTTCCTGTAAAACCAGTTTGTTGTGAGCGACCGTTGAACCGTGTCGCTCCCTGAAGGCTTCCTCCACTCAGTCCTGTGTCTTGTGCCGTGCAGATAAGCTGCTGGCTCCTCCGGCAGCAGACAGCGATGGAGAGAGCGACGGTTCGGACCGAGTCCCCGTGCCCAGCTTCCAGAACTCCTTCAGCCAGGCCATCGAGAAGGCCCTGCTGCAGCTGGACAACGGTGCTGCTTCTCCTCCGCAGCCTGTGGTCGACCCAGGTCTGCCATCTTTGAGTCAACTATAAACGAATAAAGAACATGTAGAATTTTTTTTTTTGTCTTCAAGCGTTTGTTCTAATGCCTGCACTCGTCCTCTCTGGTGTCTTCTCTTTCAGATGAGAAAGGAGGCAAGAAGAAGAAGAAAAAGCAGAAGCTTCTGTTCAGCACATCCATGGTTCACACAAAGTAGAAAACACTGAAGTTCATTCAGTCATATTGTTCTTGAGTTGATTTTTTCCCAATGCTTGCGTTTTCACTTCCATGCAGATCTTTACTGGGACTTAAAGCTGTGGATTTTTAGGACTTAGCCAAAGTTCGATGGACTCGATCCTCCGCCATCAGTTCACTTTATATGAATTTTTTTGTTGTATAATTGGGTCAAAGCTTTGCAGCTTCCTCCTGTCACACTGAAAGCCTTCTGGGTCACATTTGTTTAAGATGCTAAGCGAGGATTATAACAAGCTCCTGTCTCTCGTGTATCCTTCAGGCTTTTCATGGCTTCAGATATCTGACTGGCATTGCAGGTGGTTGCTGTATGATCTCCATCTTTTCCTGAAGTCGACCCTGAGCGTTGCATCTAAGATCCATATGGATAACATGATTCTGGGGTGCTTTATATCAGAGTAGCAGTCAGCCAGCTGCACATACGTTGCACCTTTAAATCTTTTCAGGATACTCAATGCTCCGACATTATCAATCTGGATCTTCACCTCGGAACAGACGGATGAAAGTCAACTGTTTCCATTTTCTTTTTTTGTGGGTTTTTTCTTGGAAGGGGGTGTCTTTAGTCCCTATGACAGATAATAATTTGGCCGAGTACTTCATTATCCTTTAAGAGGATAGATCTTGGGATTTGCTGCTTTGATATCAGTGCCCTTGAACTGAAAAACACAGTATTGTATTAAAGAGATTAGGTCTGTTGATTCAACAGAACTCCAGTGTATTCAGCCTGGTTAAACCACAAACACACACGTTCTTCTTCTTCAGATTCTACTCTGTCATCGTCTGTTTTAGAGTGTTTACTAACCTTTAACATTTCTCCCCCCTGTGTAACTTCAGTGTTGAAAATGTGTGAAGCTGTGTGATGGATTGCTGACATTTAAGGAATGTTTAAAATGGGTTTTATTGGAGGGCTTCTTTACTTCACCTTTAATTTTGAGCAAGTTTATAGGCTAGTGAACATAACTAGTCTGTTGAAATGAATAAACAATTATGCACAATCAAAAAAAACCTGAGTGTTTAATGCTGCAACTATTTCAGAATTCGTGTTTGAAAGTCAAACATTAGAGGTCACAATCATATAAACTGTGGCTGCCATCTGTTTGATGCAGTATTTATTTTTCTCCACATGAGGGCAGTCTTAACAAGCCTGATAATAATACAGTGAATTTATTATTAAATTACCCCAGAGCAATAACTTTATGCAGTGACTTCCTGGTTAGTGGCAATGTAAAACATAAATAAAAGGCCCATAAATGTTAATTTACATGAGTTATGTAACTGTTCATGTTCATATGATAAGGTGACAGTTTATTTGAAAAGGCATCAGCCTAAATCTTCTTTGATTTAACTTTTTTAAACTAGCAGTCCGCGCTGAGAAAATATCCAATTAACTCCACATAGCTGGGATTGAATAATCCCATTTTCAGTCTAGCATAAAGCTCCAGTGTGTCAAATCATCCACATTGAGTTCAACATAAACCCGGAAGTCAGGGTGATTTGTTTCTAAAATATGAGTTTTTCTCAAAGACCGCCCTGTTTAGTTTACCGTAATACTTCCGTCAGCCTTTTATTTTGAAAGTAAGAAGCGGAAGGCGGACGCCGCGCGGGCACGCTTGACGCTCGCGCGGAGGCTAACCAGTCAGACGGCTCGTTCCGCGCTGTCTAGTCCAGCCTGTCAACAACACCGCAACCTGAGACGGGACAGCCAGTCAGTGGGCTAGCTAAGAAAACCAGCTAGGTTAGCTAGTCTGCTAGCTCCTGTATTAACCAACTGTCACGACTCGTTAGTATCCTGTTAACTTTGTCCGGATAAATTGTGTTCGAAGTTGTTTCGACAAGAGAAGCGGCGAAACCGACTTTCCTGCCCGGTAAGTCGCGTCCAGCTCGGATCAAACGCACAGGTTCAGCCTCTGTTTCCATTTTGCGAGTTCAGCTTCTTGAGTAGTTAGCTTACCGTTGCTAGTTAGCAAACTGTTGATGCGCTCCGCGTCAGTTACCTTTTGAAGTCTGCGGAGCGAAAAGTCAACTCGAACTCTGAGTTTTCTTTGAACGCATCACGTTCATTCAGCACTTCTGAACCGTTTTTGTGCGTTAAAAAAACTCCAGATCCGACCAGGCCAACTCTTCTCTCCTCTTTTACTCTAAAATGGACCGGGTAACGTGAACGTTACTGCCTCACGGTAGGAGGAAGTGGCTGTGAGCGGTCAGTACAGCAGGAAGGGACTGGGACAGACTGGGACACACTGGTCTTAATGGTTTCATGTATAACAGGAAATCACTGGATTAATGTAGCTTGGATTACTAATAAAGGTCAGCCAGTGTTTGAGTAATATACAGATATCCTGGTTAAAAGATTACTAGTTACTTGTACAAACATCTCCTAATTGATGATCTGCACTTATTGTACGTACAGTATGTTCTTTTATGAGAGCACCTATGTGGTATTTGTCAGGTATACATTCATTTATAGTCATGTTTAACTGTGCCAACACCTGTAATAAGCTACTTTTTAATGGCACAAAACTTTACATTAATCTTCTGTGTCATGTCTTTGATATTACTGGTGATTCTTAAAGAGAAGGTCACACTGAACTTTGACTCTTCTTGGATCTCTGACAGCTTCAGTTCTAGTTTTAGGTTTTGCACTGATACTTTGCATGTTTGTTGATGGCTTCTTGTTGAAGACGTCTTTTATTTATGATGATTGTTACGTCGAAGATGTCTTTTGTTTATGAACGGAAATACACTCTGTATAACTGGCTGAACCAGGTTACTGACCTGATATCTTTAGCTGGTAACACACTGCGCCCAAACACAACGAACACACTGCTGGCCCACCCTGCTCTCCTTCTCTATGTGCTTCCTTCTACGAACCAGAGAAGTGTGTCTGACTCTGCAGCACCTTTTTCAGCAAATATTTTGAGTATTTAACCTGCGAAGGCGTCAGTTATAGATTTAAAACAAATCCTGAACCTCCTGATTTAATGTTGTGGAGTCTGAGTCTATATAAGGCAGATGCTTTCCTAATCCCTGCTGTGCGGCTCGACCCACCATCGCAGCGAATGTTTAGCATTCCATCTTAGCGAAGGCGCTTCCTGTCAACATCTGAAGTTCAAGCTTTTTTAACTTTTCAGTCTCTGTTAGCTGAGCGCAAATCACTGTGTTTTCTCAGCGTCGCTCCCTCTTTCTCTTTCAGTTTTGCAGTTTTGATGCAGTGAATTTGTGGATAAAAATGATTTACTCTGCAGTGTTTCATAACAGTTGATGCACAGAATCAGATAGGAAGACAAGTCTGACACACAGGAAAGGTCAGCCAGCAGCACTGTTTACAGTATTTACAGTTTCAACATCCTCAGATTGAATTTTCATAGATAAAACGAGTGCAGAGGGCAGGTGAGCCGTGATCAGGGAGCCGATGCAAATGTAGGAGCAGGAAAACTCATAACAGCGTTCAGTTTAAGAGTTTGTTGTTTTTTATGTCTGAATATTTAACATCAGCTCATCGGAGTGAACGAGTGCGACTGTGTTTGCTCAAGTCTGTGTCAGTGTAAACACCTGTCTTCGTCTCTACGGAGGTGTGAGAACGCCGCGGTGTCACTCTGCTGTGATTTGTCTGAACTGCAGCCGTGTCGACGAGTGAGAAGTGGTTTGTTGACACACACACTGTTTTCCTTTCAGACTCCTTCAGCTCCTTCCTCCTGTGTGATATGACATCGCTGCTCGGTTACAACAGAAGCCAGAGCTCCACGGCAGACGGTTGACACCTGGTCAGGTAAGACATGCAGGCATTTTTCACACCGTGTCATTCTCCTAAAAAGTCTGAAAAACAGAGTCTGAGCTCAGCAACATGTGGAACACATTATCACATGTGAAGGAGCCTCTCAAAGGGCTCACACACACACACACACACACACACACACACGGTGGTGTTAAACATATCTGTCCTCCATGTTTGTGTTTATCTCTTCACTATAGAAACAACTGATTCAACTGATTTTCGTCTTTGTGTCGTAGATGAACAGAGTCGGATGAACTCTGTTATCTGGTTCTTATCGCTGCAGCTTCTTCAGATTGTAGAGTCGGTTTCAGATAAACGTGTGAAAGTTCAGTAGAGGAGGAGCCGAGTCTTTAACGGCAGGCTGGTGTGAGTTTGCAGTGGAATCCCCCGTTCACGTATGCAGCCTGATTTGCCTGCGTTACAGCACGAAGAGGAAAACAATGACATTATACGGTTGCCCAGCCCTTCCCCTTTTCAGGATCCACCTTAAAGGTACACAGTCCTGAAAAGTGCTGCACCGGAAAATCAGCTCAGTGCGACTCATTTTATGTGAGCTGGTTTTAATATGTGAGATATGATTTTTTAAGGGAAACTGTTTTAAAACGCCTCACATTCAAAGTCCAGCTGAGGAAATCAATGTGTTCACTGCGTACTTTAGTCATTTAAATGATAATAGGCTTTAATTTAGATCACATGAAAATACTAAAAGCAGTTTGTATAAATAAAAGCCGGTGAGTCCGTTTAGTTTGTAGTTTGTAGGCGCTTAAACAGCCGCTGCAGGAGCATACAAAGCATGTTGCTAAACAAATGGAGAGCATGTAAATAGCCGTCAGAAAATGCAGTGTAACTTGAGCTCAGCCTCGACACAGCTGAAACTTAACAACATGCAAATCTCACAGAAACAATAGTCCTTTTGCAGGTCGTTTTCATACGTCATTGCAGACAAAACAGTGATGTGATTAATAATAATATAAACCTTTATTGCATCCCATTCAGCCTCAGCAGCCTCAGCAACGTGCATGTTGCTTCTCTGTGACTCTTTGATGGCAAACATGAAAACATAGAATATTGATTAATGAGAAAGATTGTTATTCAGTGACCAAGAGTTTTGATTGTGAACCATTAATGTGACATTTTGATTCGTCATAGTTTGGTTTCTGATGACATTAACGGCGACTCCTCTGTTTTATTCTGGTTTTCCAGTAAAGAATAAGGAAGCAAAACTACTGAAGCAGCTAAAAAGAAATTAAAAACCAGCATCAGTGTCATTTTATTGACATCTGAGTATTTCCTTTGACATTTTAAATGTTTCCATCAAACTGCTGATGATAAAAGACAGCAACTGCTTATTTGTATCATCACTTATCAGGTTTTCTACACATAAGCGTTAACATAACAAAGTGATCAATAATCTTGTGTAAATATGCGTCTCAGCTTCGTGTGTGATTGTGCTGCAGTGGACGGCACACCCAAGACAAAGTCCACAGGATGCCGGACGGAGCGAGCGCTCAGAGGCCGATTATGGTCTTTTTATGATGAAGATAAAGACAGTGAATCAGCTTTGTTATCTGAGGAGAAGTCTTGATTTTTACTTGAAGGTGCTGTTGAAGAAGATGGCAGCTGAGGTGGAGGTTCAGACTGGGGAGGTGGGGCGGACGGTGGTGGGAGGACGACTTCACCTGAGTCCCCTGACGGACTCCAGTAACAGCCTCATAGAGATTCCCTCCATCAGCCAGTCCCACATCATCACCCCGGAGGCCACCAAGCCGGTCCCCGGCCCCAAACCCAGACTCACCCCCAAACCCTTCACTGTGGACAGAAACCCCACCATTAAGCCCATAGTTGCCCCTAAACCCCAAACCAAGCCCCGACCAGAGTCCACTCGCCCTGCTGGCTACAAACCAGAGCCTCCATGCAACCCAAAACCACCGCAGCCGGTTTCCACCAGCAGAACCAGGCCAGTGTCTCACAACCCCGACCGACCTGCTTCTACCTCCTTCAGAACACCCAATAAAACTGGACAGACGACCAAGCCAGTGGCCCAGCCGTTCAAACCAGCCCCTGCTCTGGATCATGGAGACCTCAGCAGCCCCATCCCTCCTGTTCCTGCAGAGAGGCAGAAACCTGGAGCATCAAGCTTGGCCTATTCCAGAAGCCTTAAGAAACCTCCAGCAGCTGAGTGGTCCGGGACCACCAGCAGGGACGAGGAGAAGGAGCAGTTCACGTCCGGCAAAGCTGGAGTCTCCATCACCAGAGCCAAGTCCATGGGTTATCTGGCTCAGGTGGGGCAGGCGGAAGAAGAAAAGGAGAAAGATAAACCTGAGGCCGCGGTGCAGCTGAGGCAGCATCCCCGAGGCTCCAGGCCCAGACCGGTGTCGGCCATTTTCCTGGACAGTCCGGCCAAGAAGGAGGCGCCGGTTCCTGCCCCTCGCTGGACCGCGAGGAGACCCCTTTCTGCTGATCTCACATCCAAGTTTGAGGCCATCGGTCTTTCCCTGCACCGCAAAACTCCCAAGGTGAACACGAAGGAGAACACTTCAGAGGAGAAGGCCCCGCCACAGAAGACCGAACCAGAAAAACCCCCCAAGAGTCCGACAGCACAGAGCGCCGACGTGGCAGCAAAGCCGGCTGTGTCAGACCGAAGCAACAAGACCACGGAGGAACTGACTGAGGAGGATAAACGAGCGTCTAACATCAAGTCCCGAATCAGCCTCCTCCTCGACTCGCCCTCCTCTCCTGGGGGGGGCGCCGCAGGCCAAGCGTCAGATCTCCTCTCTCCGGTGCAGCCAGCCCTCGAACCCGAAGCATCAGTGGGTGTCAAACAGCTCATCAAGCAGCTGACAGAGGACACCACACCCAATCAGAGCCCAGCCACCAAACCCCCGCTGAAGCCCCGCCCCCTGCCCCTCGACCTGACCAAAAGGTAAGAGCTGCTCTTGATTTCTGCCCCGCCTGCTTTTGTCCCACGTCTTTGTCCAGAGTTTCATTGTCATGCATGGCTTTTGTCTCGTGTGATGTGTGTTCATCAGGTTCTCCTCTGAGAGGTCACCAGACCTTGGCGGCGTTTCCCTCTTTGAGGCAGCAGACCGCCACGACATCAGCAAAGATGCTCAGAGGAGGGTAAGAGGCAGGCGTACGAGAGCAGAGTGACAGCTCAGTGCTGCGAAGGTTTTTCACATCCTATCTTCAGAAATTAAAACATTTTAGTGACAATTAATAACAAAAACACGAACAAAATACAGAAACAATCTGAGAAGCAGATCATGAAACAGTTAGAAGTCGACATTCTGATTGTTTGAGTAATTATTATTATAAAAACAGGCGTGAAAAGTTAAACCATGTTGAAATAATCTTTAAGAAAACGAAGAGTTCTGCGTCAGTGAAAGTGGGACACTGAAACAAAAAGAATCTCTGCTGGAGACGCACAAAGCTGTGAAACCTAAAACAGCCGGCACAATAATCGTCCCCGCTGGCTGCTGGTTATGAAACTCACAGAGAGGAGGTGACTGGGAAAAGGTCAACGCAGAGGCTTTGATTTCCACCTCTGCACCACACCCACTTCCACTCTGACAGCACATCATTCAGGCTCTTCAGCTCCTTTGTGTGCTGCATTTTTCTCCTTTTGTCAGGTCCCAGTTCGCTTCAAAGCTGTCAGTTGATTCCATATTCACTCATGCAAAATAAAAAATAATGATTTGATATGAATAAACATAAAAAAGTTTGCTCTTACCACCTAACAGATTCATTATTTGTAACTTTCCTTAGATCGAAGAGTCGCCTTTCACCTCCAGTGATCAGAACACGTTTGTGGATGGAAAAGATTCTGAAGAGCAGCTGAACAAGACGTCCCCGCCTGAAGGGCCCGTGGCAGGTCAGACCTCCAGGGAAAACGGTCCCAGCGGTGACGTGCAGACAGTGAGAGCGTCCTTGTTTGAAAATGTGGTGGAGAGACGCAGCGTGCTGATGGTGGACGACAGCAAACCTGCCCACAAAGCCAAGGATTCGCTCAGTAAGAGCGCGGCTGATGATGATGATGAGGGAACTCTGGTCACCGCCACCTACAAAGAGCCCGTGTCTCCGTCGAGCCCCCTGCGGGTGCTACATGCCTTCGACACGGTGCAGGCAGTGGAGGAGAGCCGGGCGGTGAGCGAGAACATCCTGTCGGCTCAGAGGGAGGACAAGGCCATGACGCTTCGCTCCAGGCGCTCGGAGGGAAACCAGCCAGCAGCAGAGAGGACCACCTCGACACACGGCGAACCAGAACAGCAGCCGCGATATTTGAGAGTCGGAGCTTTGCAGAAGTGGAGCAACACGGGTCTCGAACAGGAAGAGAAAGGGATGGTGAAGGACCCATGGAGGGAGGGGGCTCTGGAGAAAGACAGAGAGGGACAGAGAGATGCAGAGCAGGAGGAAGTGGCTGCAGCTCCTAAACGTTTGAAGATGGTGCAGACGGCAGAAGAGCAGCAGAAACCCAGAGCAACCTACTTCGCTCTGACCGGACAAATCCAAGATCCATCTTCTCCTGTTGATGCCGCAGGAAGCACAGGAGTCTTCGATGAGTTCTCCGTGAGGTCTGCAGGGGGAAGCTCTCAAGGGAAGATCGTTCCACCAAAAAGGAATCCCTCGTTACATGAAGCTTTTGCAAAAAACTCCCAAGATAAGGTTGAGGATTTGATGACGAGGCGACAACTGGAAATGGAAAAAGAAAGACTTGAATTTGAAAGGCAAAGACGACAAGCCTTCGAGAGGGAGAAACAGGAGTTGGAGGAGAAACAACGAGCACTGGAGAGACAGAAACAGATAGAGCTCGAAAAACAGAGACTGCAAGAATTAGAAAGAAAGAGACTGGAAAGGGAAAGGCAACAGCTGGAGAGACGGAGGATTGAAAGGGAGAAACTGCAGGAAGAGGAAAGGCAAAGACAGCGTGAACAGGAGAGGCAAAGACAAAGGGAGGAAGAGAGGCAGAAAGAGCTGGACAGGGAGAGACAGCTGCTGGAAATCCAGAAACAGAGAATGGAGGAGCTGGAGAGGATGA
The DNA here is from genome assembly GCA_029783645.1 of Ctenochaetus hawaiiensis. NCBI lineage: Eukaryota > Metazoa > Chordata > Actinopteri > Acanthuriformes > Acanthuridae > Ctenochaetus > Ctenochaetus hawaiiensis. The sequence continues at coordinate 24,702,381 of JAPZDY010000022.1, read as the reverse complement.
AAGAGCTGGAGAGACAACAGCTGCTAGAGTTTCAAAAACAGAAGCAGAAAGAGAAGGAGAGGCAGCAGCTCCTGGAGCTCGAGAAGCAAAGACTGAGAGAGAAGAAGGAGAGAGAAGAGGCAGAGAGGCTGAAACAGATGGCATTAGAACAGGAAATGTTGAGGCTGAAAGAGCTGGATAAAGAAAGGGAAAGACAAAGGGAGATGGAGAAGGAGCGTCTGAAGGAGATGGAGAGGGAAAAACAGAGAGAGCTGGAGAGGCAAAGACTCAGAGAGTTAGAGAGAGAGAGACAGAAACAACTTGATATACAGAGACGAGAGTTAGAAAACCAGCGACTGAGACAGCAAGAACTGGAGAAGGAAAGGCTGAGGAGAGAGGAGATGGAGAGAATCAAAGAGATGGAGAGAATCAAGGAGATGGAGAGAAGACAACTGATGGAGTTTGAGAAGCAAAAGCAGGCAGAGAGGGAAAGGCAGCAAATCGTGGAGCTTGAGAAACGCAGAATAAAGGAGAAGATGGAGAGGGAGCAGGCTGAGAAGATGAGACAGATAGCCAAACTTCAGGAAGCAGAGAGGCAGCGACTGAGGGAGAGACAGAAGAAGGAGGAGCAGGAGAGAGCGAGGCTGGAAGCTTCGCCTCTCAGGCCGAAGGTGCTGGATCTGGACTCCGTGCTCCGAAGTGATCCGTTTACAAAGACCACGCCTCAGCGCGGCGACCCATCAACACGATGGAGGGAGCCGTCTCTGAGGGCAGAAGAGTCCTACAAACCTGCCATCCTGGACATCGACTCGTTCACAGCTCAGGCCTCCCCCAGCAGAGACTCGTTTCCTGTCTCTGGTCTTCAGGGTTCAGACTCCGGGTCCGGAGCTCGACTACAGCCGACGCCTGAGAGGGAGATCAGCTGGAAGGTGCCGCCGCAGACGCAGACGTCGCTCGGTTTCACGGCCCCGGTCTGGACGATGTCTCCTCAGGACCCGTGGGAGCTGCAGTCTGTGGAGATGTCTGTGGACACACCTTTACCTGAGCCCAGCAAACAGGCCAGCAGACTCAGACCGGAGCAGCTCCTCCTCAGGCACGAGGAGCGAGTCCAGACTCCTCAGAGGCCCTGGTCCGCTGTGCTGGACGAGCAGCTGCGTTTGGCTCCTCCCCTTCTCCCCGCGACAGAAGCCAGAACCGGAGGCTCAGCAGGCGGAGCGTCCAGCAACGCTGCTGCAGAGCAGATATGGATCCCCAGAGAGCCGCCACAGCCTCAGGACAGCAGGGGGGAGGTCAGAGGTCACCGGAGGTCACACGGGTCCCAGGTGAGTCACAGATACCATGAAACAGTCTGCCACTCTGTTACAGTCTCAGTGAGTTATGATCAAACTGACACTTTCTAAAGATCACAGAGGTTAAAATCAGCAGGATAAACAGTTTTTTTTCTCACATCACAGTTTGATGTTTAGTTGATGATATTTCAAAAAATGAACAGAATCGATCATGTGACACATGAGCGTGGTGGTGACCAGCTCTCTGGGCAGATGAATGACTTTGGTCCCTTGTTGTCGTCAGGAGCTGAACAGGTGGCGATCCCGCAGCGTGTCGAGGCGATCGGCCCCCGTGAGCAGCGCCGTGGAGGGAAGTCTGTCCCGCATGAGGAGTCGAAGCGCCCACAGAGAGAACGACCGCCACAGCTGGGTGAGTCAGACTGCAGCTCAGCTTCTGCAGCTCAGCATCTGCAGCTCAGCTTCTACAGCTCAGCATCTGCAGCTCAGCTTCTGCAGCTCAGCCTCTGCAGCTCAGCATCTGCAGCTCAGC
>JAPZDY010000022.1:24664688-24687432 GCA_029783645.1 Ctenochaetus hawaiiensis | reverse complement strand
CTCTCTCTCTCTCTCTCTCTCTCACTCTCTCTCTCTCTCTCTCTCTCTCTCTCTCTCTCTCTCTCTCTCTCTCTCTCTCTCTCTCCCTCTCTCTCTCTGTCTCCCTCTCTCTCTCCCCGCCTGTCTGTCTCTCTGCCTGTCTCTCTCTCTCAGGTTGCCTTATCAGATGAATCTAGGAGAAACTGAAGCCTTACCGTCGTCCTGCAGAGGAGCGTCGTGGATCAGCTGCTGATGTATTTTTGTTTTTTCTCGTCGTGTTTCCTTCTCTTCCCGTCTGGGTTGATAAATGTGCATGGTGCCTTTTCTTACGGAGAGAAAAACAAGCAAGGAGAAGAAACATCAGGCTGCTCTGCTCTTCATTCATTTCATGCTCGAAGCGGAGGAAGTTCTCCTGCAGCAGGAGACGCTCCGCATCAACACTCAGCAACAGGGACCAGGAAAAGGTGTGGAAAAGGGAGAGGACAGTCGTTTCCACATCTCAGGAGACGTTCATGGGACCACAATGCCTCTCCATCACATCCAGCTGCTCCTCCTCCACATGTCTCACTCCACTGATGCGTCTGTCATGTCTGAGGAGGCTGCTGATGGGAGACACGAAGCTTCGCCATAGTTTAACATTTCAGACACTAACCATCTTCTGCTTGAACTTAGAGAACAAATCACTGCTGACCTGATCGTCTGCCAGACTGTCAATCATGTTAGGAACTTTTTATTTGTATTATCGATGATGTAACAAAGATGAAACTCCACGACAGCATCACAGCACGCCTGGGGGGGGGCGGGACTTTAGGCCACGTGACTTTGCATCTGTCAATCATGAACTCTTTATCAGCACAAACACTCGGTTCAGTCAGAAAATCTTCCTCCTTCCATGGACTGAACGCTTGTAGCCTCCACTGAAAGCCATACCTTCACACCTCCACACACTCCTCCATCATGGGGTCCCCAAATGATGTGCAATCCCCCCCCCCCTCCCCCTCCCATGAGCGTGCATGCACAATCTCGGCGGTGGAGCCGGGCGTCGCTCAGATGGTTTGTTTGCTCCTCCTCCTCCTCCTCCTCACGTTCTCCACCAGCTCCACTTTGCTCCTCTAAAGCACTTTGTCACTCGATGCACTACAGCACTGACCTCTGCCCCCCCCACCCCGCCCGCCCCCCGCTGGTCATGTCACGTCTCCGTGTTGTCGGAGAGCTCATGCAATGCAAGTGAATGTGTGGAGCGAGTGTCGGGCTGATTGTCTGGTTTCTGCGAACATGAGGGTTTATTTTTATGTCCTTCTTTGTCCTTTTTTTTATGGGAGAGTTCAGACGTGTCGCACTGTGTTGTTCTGGCCAGTGTCCGAAAGTGAAATACATTCTTAATAAAATTTACTTGACTTAAAGCTCCACGTCTCCGCCTCATTTTTCTCTTCTGAGTTCTTCAAACAAACTGAGTGATTCTTCTTTTTAAAGTCTTTTATTTGAATCAGATTATGGTTGAGTTTCATCTGAACTGTTCACCCTGGTTTGGTGAGGAAGCTGTGAGGAGGTTTGCTTCGATCCGGCTGGGCGTCGGCACACAGTGTGTGTGTGTGTGTCTGTGTGTGAATGTGTGAGTGTGTGTGTGTGGAGTGTGTTTGTGCTGAGCCGGCCTGTTTGCTGAATCCTCTTGGCTCTCTCTCCTCGTGCCCGCACACATCGCTCGCTCGCTGGCAGCCGGGCGGACGGGCAGGGCAGCGTGTGCCAACACAGCTGCCTATTGAGAGGCAGCGTTACGGACACAATGTGAGCGACAGACTTGCTGTATCAACAGCTCCTCCTTTTCTGCTGTTGTGGCCAGAAATAAACCATAAATACCCCCCCTGTCCCTGCCCTCTAATGGCTCAACCCCACCAAACAGCCAAAGAGAGGGACACTACCACTTCCTAGCAGGCATATCCAGGTAAAAACCCCACAGTGGACACACAGGAATCACAGCCGCTCTTATTATTCCAAAGCAATGGAGTTAGATGGTGCTGCACCCAGTGAAGATCCAGGTTTGGAGGATTTTTGGTCTTATGGATTGAAACTGAAGCAGACATGAGGACTGATGAGTTTAAACTGAGAAGGAGAAAAAGGATGATTTAATGAAAAGAGAATATTTTAGCAAATAATCAGAACAGAAAGGTGAGTTAGAGACTGCAGCTTTGACACTGAGCTCTTCCTCCTGTGTGTGTGTGTGCGTGTGTGTGTGTGTGTGTGTGTGTGTGTGCGTGCTCGGACATGACGGATGGTGCTCTGTCTGTGTGTGTGCTGCTGCCAAAAAGTGGAGGAGCAGTGGATCAGGAGGATGTCGGAGCAGCAGAGCGCCCCGGAGCAGCTGGCTGCTGGGAAGAGCCAGGGTGGAGCTGGAGCCACGTACAAGGTACCGACACCTCCACCTGGGCGGGGACCAGGACACACACACACACACACACACACACACACACCGAGTATCAGCCAGAATAAACAGTCTAAATCCTCTGAATGATCACATGACCTCAGTAATCCCACCAGGAGCAACTTCCTGTTACACAAAAGCCAAATAACGATGTTCTTCCTCCATGAACCTGACTGAGCCTCCTCCGTCTGGTCCAGGTGGTGCTGTTTGAGTTCGAGAACTTCCAGGGCTGCAAGGCGGAGTTTTCCGCAGAGTGTAAAGATGTGACGGAGAAGGGACTGGAGAAGGTCGGCTCGGTGATCGTCGAGTCGGGACCGTGAGTCACGTTCAGTTCACTTCCTGTCTTCATGCTGCAGATCTTTCTGCAGATCTCCATCATGTTCATGTCTCCATCTGTGCTCCTCTGTCTGCTCTCAGCTGGGTGGGCTACGACCGTCACGGCTTCACAGGGGAGCAGTTCATCCTGGAGAAGGGCGAGTATCCACGCTGGGACACCTGGACCAACAGTCAGAACAGCTACTCCCTCCTGTCTCTAAGGCCCCTCAAAGTGGTGGGTGTCCGGTTTCAACACACACACACACACACGAGAACGTCTGAACATCTGAAGAACGTGTCCATGTGTGCTTCTCCTCTGCAGGACAGTGCTGATCACAAGCTCCACCTGTACGAGAACCCTGGATTCACCGGCAGAAAGATGGAGATCGTGGACGATGACGTGCCGAGCTTGTGGGGTCACGGTTTCCAGGATCGTGTAGCGAGCGTCAAGGCTCTGAACGGAACGTAAGCTCCTCCTCTCACGCTTACCTCACTTCCTCTCTGGGTGTTAAGCTGGTTTTTTTTCTGTTTGAGCAAACACCTGCACAGTTTGTCCTCTGACGACGCCTGTGTTCCCTCCTCCAGATGGGTCGGCTACATGTACCCGGGCTACAGGGGGCGCCAGTTCATCTTCGAGAGAGGCGACTTCAAGCACTGGAACGACTGGGAGGCTCCGGCTCCTCAGATCCAGTCTGTCCGGCGCGTGAGGGACATGCAGTGGCACAAGAGGGGCTGCTTCATCGTCCCCGACCCGGCTCCGGCCCCGGCTCCGGCTCCAGCTCCGGGCCCCGGCCCCGGCCCCGACCCCGACCCCGCCCCTGCACCTCCCGCCCCCCCTGCCACAGCCGGAGCCAGCTGAGCAGCCCCCCCCCCCCCCACCATGCTGCCGACAGTGCCTGCCCTCTGCCTTAACCTAACCATGACGCGCTGCTTGTGCCCTGTGAGGATGCCATGTATGTTTCAGTGGCGAATAAAAGTTGTTTGACCTGGAGTCTCTTTGTTTGTTTGTTTGTTGCTCGTGTTGTAACTGAAGAAACTTTCTTCTCTCCTCATGATGAACTTTCATCTCTCGTGTTTTCAAACTTCAGTCAGAACTTAAAAAAACCTTCATCCAGCTCTCAGTTTCCTCGTTCGGTGAAAATGTGGCGACGCATCTGCCGAGCAGCGCTGGAAGTGATGTCATGATGTTTGCATGCTTGTTATTGAAACCGAGTGCGGCGCATTCCCGTCCGCAGGCATCATGGTGCGTTTAACGGTTAATGTTCCTCATGATTAACAGTCACCAAGTGAACACTAAGAGCCGAAGCTGAGCTTATGAACCGAACAAAGAGCAGAATATTAAAGTTACATGTTGGTTTTCTGATCATAATGAAGCCAAATGGATTCCATCTGCAGACATGAAGCTTTATGAACAGATTAAATGGAACATGCAGGACGTTTTTTTAAAGATATTTATGTAATCCTCAAAAATAGAGACCATTTCCCTCATAACACTGTTTTAAAGAGCCTTTAGTCCATATTTTCCTCTGTAATGTGCAGTCAGAAACAGACTGGAGGGAAACAAACATGGATTTTCTCTTCGTCTCCTTCATTATAAGTGTTCGCATCAGTAATTAATCCTTGTGAGAAAACACATGCAGTCAGCCAGATGTGATCCTTTGCACATCTGCAGCACACAAACCCTGAAAACACTGGCTGAGGAGGAGGAAGCCCTCAGAGATGCCTTCACTGACCTCAGTGTGTTTTGAGCTGCAGTGTCTCTTTCCTGCACTTTAATTTGTGGTTTCCACTGCAGCTTCAGTGAAATGAGCTGCGACATCCCTGATTCAAACCTGATGGGAAAGTCTTCTGTGTGATGCAGCTGAGTTTCTTCTCGAGCTCCTTGAAGGCTTCGACAGAAACCTCGACACAACAACCTCATAAATCACAGATTCTTCATCAGGTTAAAGTTCAGATCTGAGTTTTAAATCATCCGGTGATAAAAACTTCTGACATCAATGACTCGAATCTCTCACATCTGCAGTTCAGCTGAGTCACTCTCACAAATCCAGCCTGTAATCTCATTAAAAGACAGATAATGAACCAGTGATGCTCAAAGACAAAAACAATGTTCCAGTGTTTTCTCCTCTCCATCCTCTCTGTGGTGACGTAGAGCAGAGACACCGAACACCACCTCACCATGAAACCCCACCCACACACCTGAAACCCCAGAAGACATGAAGACAAACACAAGATAAGTTAAAGTAAAAAATATGTTTGAAAGAACATGAAGAAGAACACTGGAAGAACAAGCAGAGAGCAGAGAGGATCAGAAGGAGTCCAGAGACGATTTCTCCAACTGAAACTGAGTCTGTTGAGCTGAAATAAAATGAAATGAAGTTTAAAAAAAAAGAAATCCGATCAGATTAATCAGCACTAAACCTCAGCAGTCTGTCTTCAATCACAGAACTCTGGAAATCACAGTTTTATGGATGTTCGTTTCTCAAAATCGTTCCTCTTTTTGCCCCATGAGATTCATTTTAATGATGTGAAGGTCCTTGAATGCATCACAACGAGTTCACTGAACCGTTTCTGACAGACTGAAATGAGGATCAACTGCCTCTGATTCTGTTTTGTTTCATCAGGAAAAGTTTTCTGCAGGAGGAAAGTTAGGAAAAACTGAAAGAAGAGTTACTGTTTGTGTCACTTTATGAATAAACTTCATTCATATTCTTTCAAATCGAACCATCAGACAGTCAGAAATTTAAGCAAAACCACAACAACAGAAAAAAAGTTGGATTTTTTAAAATTCATGTTTCACCGACGTGTTCAGAGTTCAGACCGACGTGTTTGTGATCAGGAGAGGAAGTTTAATTCTCACTGCCTGATGAGCAGCTGAGGAGGATCAGAGAAGAAGAAGAAGAAGAAGAAGAAGAAGAAGAAGAAGAAGAAGAAGAAGTAGAAGAAGAAGAAGAAGAAGAAGAAGACAAATATGAATGAGAAAGAAAGTTCTTCTCTGTCAAAAACATGTTTTTTAGGTTCAGTGTCCTGTTTGTTTCGCTCATAAAATCCCACAGATCATTGAAATAAACAGGAGTAATCATCAGTAATGTAAAGTTGTACTTAGTTACTCCATAATGTAACTTGCTGCTTTGGTTTAAACTGCATCACATTTCAGGGCCTCATGACTCACAGATTCTCACAGATCAAACCCAGTGAAGCAAGAAGCACCACGTCAGAAACATATTGAAGTTTTATAAATGAGAAATAAAGTTTCAGTGATGCAAAATGGTACAAAACATTATTTAAGAAAAGAAAGTCAACGTTTTAAATCTGCTGCAACACAAAACCATCAAACGTCATCTTAGATATCAGGAATAAAATAGTTTGTTTTTGTTCTTAAACCGAGTTTTATTTAAATGGTTCACTGAAAGTTTTCTGTGTTAAAATGTGTTTGGTTTGATGACAGAACCTGCAAAGTTTGTGCAGGATAACACGGTCATTTAAACTCATTTCAAAAGGAAAAATGTCACATATTCTGCTTTTTATTTTTACAAACGGATCTTTTCTGTCCGTCTTCACTGCCAGCAGATGAAACACGGCAGTTTGAAACGTTCAGAGTCTGAAGCTGCTTTTTTCCAAACAGGAAACTAAATGTGACACGAAACCTTTAAAGTGTTTTCTGGAAATGAAAAATGAAATAAAGGAGCAGTTGTGGAAACGTTCAGCAGTGTTTTTGCTGTTATTCACAGCTGAGTCTCTCCGGCACGGTAACACCCATCTTTTACTGTCCTTCCCTCGCTCTGCCGCTCATTGTAGGTGCTGGACTCTTGGCACTGTTTGTGCTGAATCATGTGGATGTCGAACAATGACTGGCTGGACAAAACTGACAACTAATGAAATAACTTTGTGGGAGTGTGCCGGCCGCGGGGTGGGGGGAGGCTGCATGGTGACCCCTCGTTCCAGCGTGCTGGGCCTATGGCAGGCCGACCTGCAGGCCGGCCTGGACGCTGCGGGTACTGTTGGCAGAGTTTCCCCCCGGGGCGTCCCGTATATATTGAGCTCACCGTGCCATCACAAACACACTGGCACAGACAGGTACTGGTAAGAGGTTCATGTGCACCACGCTGCTTTTCATAAAGTTCATCATTTTGATCCGGATTTGTTCTACTTTTACGTTTTATTTCAGCTTAAATCTCAACAAGCTGTGATTCGTGTTCATGACTGCAGCTTTACAGCAGTTTGACCTGCTTATATTTTACATTTAAAGACATAAAACCTTAAAATCGTGCAGAAATTCAGGAATATTTCTCCGAAACAATAAAATAATGACTGTTTCTGTTTTGTTCTTTTCAGTAGCATCTTTGCCGATCCGTTCACTATGGCCACAGACCACCAGAACCCTGCATCCAAGCAGCAGCAGCCAGGCGCCAGTGCGTTTAAGGTGAGAGGAAACACAGCCGGCCATGACGTACAACTTCCTGCTTTTCAGGGAGAAATTCACTCTTTGGATCTTTGCATCCTCCTTTAACATAATAAAACACATTTCTGTTCCCTCGTCGGTGCACAGCTGGTTATCTATGAGCAGGAAAACTTCCAGGGACGCTGCCATGAGCTGACTGGTCCCTGTAACAACCTCCAGGAAGCAGGCGTGGAGAAAGTGGGCTCCATACTGGTGCTGTGTGGACCGTGAGTTTGGGTCAGAGACCGAAACACAGGAAAACCTTCTGAAAAACAAAGAGTGGGGCAGTCAGACTTACTCTGCCAACCAGTTTGAGAAGGAGGGAGGAACATGGGCAGAAAAACAAATGAATATGTGCCTCACACACACACACACACTCTGAACCGCCCCTCTCTTCCCTCAGATGGGTGGGATACGAGCAGCCCAACTGTAAGGGGGAGCAGTATGTGTTTGAGAAGGGGGAGTATCCTCGCTGGGATTCCTGGACCAACAGCAGGCGCAGTGACACCATTGTTGCATTCCGCCCGATTAAAGTGGTGAGAAATTACACTTTTTACTGCAAAAAAAACCCTCATTAAGCTGCGTAACGAGTCATCCTCTGAGTTCACGCTCTGCTCCGCCTCTCAGGACAGCCAGGAGCACAAGATTGTCCTTTACGAAAACCCCAGCTTTGCAGGGAAGAAGATAGAAATCATAGACGATGACGTTCCCAGCTTTCACGCACACGGCTACCAGGAGAAGGTCTCCTCTGTTCGGGTCCAGAGTGGCACGTGAGTCCAGTCTGCCTGCAGATGTTGTGTGATTCTGTAAATAATGTCTCCTCTAACCATCTCCTACCTGTTTTTCTCCCTCATCTTCGCTCCCTGTGCACCAGTTGGGTGGGCTACCAGTATCCCGGCTACAGAGGCTTCCAGTACCTGTTTGAAAAGGGGGAGTACAAGGACAGCGCTGAGTTCGGAGCCCAGATTCCTCAGATTCAGTCAGTTCGGCGCATCAGAGACATGCAGTGGCATCAGAGGGGTGCTTTTCACCCCGTCAGCTAAGCTTGTGCCTCTTTCCTGTCATGAACCCTGACCTCAGCAGCCTTGCTCCCTCCCAGCAGCCACCGCTTTGTCCTTCACATACAACACACGGCATTTTGATATCTACTGCAGCTGCTGCAGTAGTGACATTATTTGAAGCAAACTAATAAATCCTTATTGCTTACATTTGACTTGGTTGTGTGATTTTACCTCCATCTCACCCTCAGTTCGTCCTCTTATCGAAAGAAAACATCACTTATGAATTTAAGTCTGTTTGTGATGCTGAATCGTTTAAAATCATCAATGAAGCTGCTAACTGAGGTTTTAGCTGCACTTACCAACTCCGACCAAAAGGTGGTGCTGCAGAGGTTTGCAGCTTCGGTCACATCCGCTTTTATACCAGCGAAGAAGAGCTACAGACACATGATGAAACAACATGCTAGCTGCTCATGTAGGACTCTAGCTGTCTGTTAGCCACAGAAGTTACGTTAAAAGTGTTTTTTCAAGCGATTTTCCTCCGTTCAGACCTCGTTCACCAGAAACTTTGGTATGAAAACGTTTCATAACATAAACTGAATAACTTCCTGTTAGCTTATGTTGGCTAGCAAGAGCTGGAAACGTTGAATGTTCTGGTTTATTTGGTGTCATTGGACTTTTTCATTTCTCTTTACAAGCACCGAACTGTTGCTTATCATTTAAAAAAGTACAGTTTAAAGTTTTGGTCTTTAATTCGTAAAATAAATCCTAACAAGTTTCTGTAAATGGATCGAAAACAACTCGCTCAGACTGAGTTTCAGAAATGAGATTCGCTTGTTCCTGTTCGACGAAGATTAGAGACGTTTTATGACTTTTTATTTCATCTTTTTAATTCGGCAAGCCTTAAAAATATGTAGTATTACTGTAGCTTTGTGAAACTTACCTTCTTAACTGTTGTACTCATTTGTTGTAGTTGGAGAATTTAGAGAAAATGTCCTGCTGTGAACCTCCATCTTCTCCATCTCTGCAGTGCATTCAGTGATCATGGTGTCCATAAGAGATCAAGTTTATTTAGTGTGTAAAGTTAAATCCTTCAGTGAGTTAAACTTTGTCAGCTTTCAGGTAAACAGACAGCGAGGAAATCACTTTGTTCAGTTAAACTGGACTTTACTTTAAACATGACATCACCTGTGTGATTCAGGAAGTTCTCTTCTTTAGAAAAATATATAGAAAAATATTAAACTCAATGTAAATTTGTTTCCTAAGGATCCCTTTATTAAAACAAGTGTGACATCACGTACATGAATTAAAATGAAACAGAGAAGCTGTGACACTAAAACCTGTCGGTCAGATGTACTAAAGCATCACCAACACAAAAAGTGGAGATTTGCATGTTTTTGATTATTTATTTTAAAGACTGCAACTTGAAATGATTTGATAACATTGTTTAACTATTCTTTTATCGTTTTCATCCCTTTTTGAAAACCTTTCGTCAGTAGTCGAGATGCCTGTCCTGTGCAGCAGCTGTGCTGCGAAGCGTGCGGTGCTGAAACGTCCAAAAACTGGCCATTCGCTGTGTAAGGAGTGTTTCTTCTGGGCCTTTGAGGAGGAGGTGCATCAGACCATCGTGGCAGCTGAGCTGTTCAAACATGGCGAGAAGGTGGGAATCGCTGCCTCGGGCGGGAAAGACTCCACAGTGCTCGCACATGTGATGAAGCTCCTGAATGAGCGATACAACTACGGCCTCGAACTTTTGCTCCTGTCGGTGGACGAGGGAATCACTGGTTATCGAGACGACTCCTTGGAGACGGTGAAGAGGAATCAGCAGCAGTACGAGCTGCCGCTGAAGATCGTGTCGTATGAGGAGCTGTATGGCTGGACCATGGATGCTATAGTGAAGCAGGTGGGACTGAAAAATAACTGCACCTTCTGTGGAGTGTTCAGACGACAGGCGCTGGACCGAGGCGCCGTCATGCTCAAGGTGGACAAGATCTGCACAGGTAACTCCAAAACCAGACAGCTTTGTCAAGATGTTAATGCCAGAGCGTGTTGAACATGTTGTGTGTGTGTTTCTGTGCAGGTCACAACGCTGACGATGTGGCAGAGACAGTTCTGATGAACGTCCTGCGAGGAGACATCGCTCGCCTTCGCCGCTGCACTGCCATCTCCACAGCCAGCGAAGGCGACGGCGTCGTGCCGCGATGCAAACCTCTCAAATACGCGTACGAGAAAGAGATCGTTCTGTACGCTTACTTCAAGAAACTAGACTATTTTTCCACCGAATGCATCTACTCTCCTAATGCTTATCGTGGTCATGCAAGGACTTTTTTAAAGGACCTGGAGAGCATCAGGCCAAGCTCCATCATGGACGTCATCCACTCAGGGGAGAACCTGTCGGTGCGGGAGGGCGTGAAGATGCCTGTGCAGGGCACCTGCACCCGCTGTGGCTACATCTCCAGCCAGGCTCTGTGCAAGTCATGTGTGCTGCTGGAGGGGCTGAACCGAGGTCTGCCGAAGCTGGGCATCGGCAAACACCACCGCCTGCATGACAAAATCCTCTCCCAGCAGCCCCTCACCGAGAAGGAGGAGAGGAAGCTCAAGTCAGTGGACTTTTGACGATGACTTTTCCTTTTTAGTCACCACAAGACTGAAGATATATTATGAAATTTTAGGCTAAAGCACATTAGTTTTCTTTCACACAGGAAACACTTTGTATTCAATTATCTTACTTGTTTTCATTTGTCATCAGCTGAGTATTTATTGAACGTTTCTATGGAATATTTTAATTTAGTATAACAGAGAAAACCAGTCAGACCAGTGATGCATCTTCACAGGATTACAAAAGTTAATTAAAAAAATTATACATTACTGCTTTAGTTCCAGCCTGATCGCTGGGATTCAGTGGAGACAAGCTTTCAAATGGATTTGAGAATTTTGTGTTAATCTTGAGATTATCTGCAGTAATTTAATCTGAATGGTACAAAATGACAAGAGATGGTGGAAACATTTTAATGTCTGTGAAAATTCTGTGTCGAGTAATTTGGGTCATTATTAAACTTTAGGAATCAGCATCAGCTGGATTTCAAAATACTGGATACAAACATGATTTAAATAAACTTAAGCCATGAACACCTGCAGTACGTGTGGAAGGTGCAGAGACGAAATGAAACAACTGAAGGAAAATAAAAGTGAGATAGTTGTGTTTTCTCTCATTTCTGTAAAAATTATTTTCTTTATTTCTGCTACCTCTTCTGTCTCCACGCACCAAACTCTGGGGAGGATACGATGACAGTCACAGTCACATTCCAAGGTGTTTTATTAACTGTTATTTAATAAATGCACTGGCATATATCTTCTTGTTTCATCTGTTTGTCTTGATTCGGATGAAGAGGATGCAGAAGCTTAGTGTTGTTCTGAGACCAGAGAATTCTTCAGGAAACGTGAAATCTTCTCAAAACAAACACATTTACTCATGTCAGCACACTTTTGTCACACACAGAAGTCTGTACAGTCATCAAAAAGTCACTTCATTATCTTTACATTATTTTACTCCCTAGTATTATTTATTCTAAATATTCACCTCCATATATAATAAATACAGTATATCCTTTATGAATGTGGATCATAACATTTTTGTTCATGAACTATAATGGGCAGCAGTTTAAATGCTGACAGTGCAACTCTCCTTTGTATCCTGTGCAATCCGATAACGATTATATTTATATTTTTATTAATATATTACACAACATTTGCACTTTATCAGCACAGCACGAGAGCGTTACATCATGGCTGTAATTGTCCTGTGCAGTCTGGGTCATGTTTGTAGGTGTGACCGGTGAAAAAAGTCTATAAAATCTATTTTTTTTATTCTTTAATGTTAAGTATTTTTGTTTTGTTTGTTTTTAACTGTTTCGGTCACTTTTTGCCGTCTGTTCCGCTGCTGTAACGTGATTTTCTCCGGTAAGGATCAATAGAGTTGTCTTCATTTCCTGTTCCGGCCGCTAGATGTCGCTCAGCGCCGAGCCTCGGGCGGCGCGCGCGCTCCGTTAAAGTACACGTGCACGTATCGCGGCGCGCGCACGCGAGCTCTCCGGACCGACTTCCAGGGATCCGCGGCGAAGTTCGGGGAGGAAAACCGAGAGTCCGGGAGCAGCTGAGAGGCTCGGCACACAGCAGACCGACACGAACCGAAGCCACACGGCCACGATGGACGACTTGGGTGAGTTTGTGAGCAGTTTTTTAAAACTTGGAGAGTTTTTCTTTAGCCGTCAGTGAGCAGCGGAGAGCGGGGTGGAGGAGTCACCGTTAACGTTAACGGCGAGATTTCATGTCGAAAAGATCGTTTCTGGGCCACCGCGGTCACTCGGTGCGGTGGAGCTAGCTTAGCTGTTTTCGGTCAGAAGAAGTTTCAGTGTTTCTGAGTGAAAGTTTGACTCTTTTTACTGTTGAACTCACTTTGTTTGAAGCTCCGCAGCAGTAAGTTAGCGGCTAGCTTTCCCTTCATCACCTCCGTTAAACTCTTCTTCTCTGGTGTTACCTTCATGACTCATGATAACAATAATAACAATAATAATACTCGATCCTGCTGGTTTTAAAAAGCTGCTTTGGGTGAATATGTTCCCCTGAGGGAGGAGATGTTTGGCTGACATTTTGACACCGAGCTTCACCATTACCTCCTCAACTTTTGCCCCCAGGCTGCTCATTCCAGCTTTGAAGTGGCGGAGTCAACAGGCCTCCGCGCACACACTGCGGCTCGGTGCGGGCACGGTCCGGGCTGGACCCGGGCTGGACCCGGGCTGGACCCGGGCTCGGTTAGAGCTGGACCGGGCTCAGCCAGCTCACTGAACTGCTGCTGATACCTAAATATGACCTTACAGTAACGGCCTTTTATCAGTCTGATACAGGAGAAAAATGTTCCAAGGCTACAGATAAACTGGGAATTAAATTGTCTGTAAACACTGAGTATAATTATACATGTGGGGAACATACATTTAATTAAAACTGAACAAAACGGCTGAAAAACTGTGTCAAAGGTGCACACAACACTCTCCCGACCTTGTGTTGTTATCATGTTGATTATTTTCTTCTACAGGGCAAGTTTATGTGTCACATTAGGGTAAAAAAAGTGGATTTCTACAAGTCTACAGCCTGGCAGTGTGGACACAAACAGAAACAACTTTATTTTGAACACATACCTACACAGATATTGTGTTAATAATGTAGGGCTGACTGTTATATTGTTATAGGAGTCTGGTAAATCCAGATAATGACATCACTTCATCTTAATGCAGCTCTTTAAAACCAGGAAAAGGCGACACTTGTGTCATATCACGACACAAAGTTATCGAAAATCTATGAAAATATGTAGCATCATCACAATATCAGTGAAATATCAACTTAGTATTCAAAACTATTATGCTTTACAATTTCTCAGTGTTTAATAATTATTAATTACTATTATCTGGTAAAAAAAAGACATACATTGGCATTTGTTACTCAGCTTATTACAAGAGCGAAACCCACTGACTGAGTCATTATTATTACACAGTCAAGTAAATTTTTCATGATGTTTTATGTTTTGGTGACTAATCGTTAGAGCTGTTGCAAACATTTAGTTTCTCTAACCAACAAATGATGAATTGTTTCAATCAATCAACTGTTAAATCTCCAGAATATTTTAAAAAATGATGGAAAATGTCCACAAGAAGTTGTGATGCCTTAAATTGTTTGATTTCTGAAAAACTGATAAAGATGAAAAAGATATTTTATCCTACGGGATAAATTGTGGCAAAAAAGATAATTAATTACCCCAATTGAGTGATTTGAAATATTTTTTTTTGGCATTTTTCATTAAAGGCATTTGGAATTAAAATGGTTTTAACTATTTATTTCTCTGAAATCTGATGAGTTAGCTAATCCTTCCCTTCAGCACTTCTGCAAATCTTTTATCTGCCTTTCATCTGATCAATGTATCAATGACAATCAATAACGTTCACTGACTGTGGGTGTAGCTCCATGTGGTGTATCAGCTCCATCTATTCTTTGTGCCCAGCTAACCTCCTCCCTTGACCTTTGACACCGAACCCCTGAACTTCTAATTTTGTTGTTATAGTTTTCACCAGCTGGTCGGTTTGCTATATTTACCTTGCTAATACCGAGCAGCTTGTTGAGCCTCTGTTAGGTGTCTGTGGGAATGATCCCATTGTACTGGCAGTGAAATGGATTTGTGAATTGTTTAAGTGGTGAGACGACGGGCCACATTTTGGGTTTGGCCTGCCGTGAGAATACCTCCAGGGCACATTAGACGCTGGAGCTGCCATGGGCCGCTGAAAGGACTGATTGTTGGTGGAGAGGCAGCCTGCAGAGCGGCGTGAACGGCCGGCTGAAGAGGGGGCGAGGCTGCTGAGGAATGTCGAACATCACTGTGTGTTAGGGTCCAAGGCCGAATACTCTCTGGGTCATGACTCACCTCCTACCACTGCATGCTGCCACCAGAGGGAGGGCTGTCGGTTTCGCTCTGTCCTCCTCAAACATCACGAGCCTTCTGGTAATTGTAGACACTTGGAGATTGTTAAAAAATGTCTTTGAGCTTTGAGGTCTGGTCGCCTGACAGTCACAGAGCCGTGAAGTTAGATGGCTTTCAACTGCTCTACTGTGACGATTCAAACTTTTTCATCCACATGATGTGGCAGAACCCCTCCCACATCCTCCCTAAATATACACCAACAAACCAAATTAAATATTTGTAAATACTTTCTAACTGTGGTCTACTGTACTTCCAGTAAACCCTCAGCTAACAAGCCCCCACGGATCAGGGCCTCAAAGCTCATTGATGACTGGCAGGTCTTCAAGGAGCTGTTTGGAAACCTGATCAGACTCCACTCTTTCCGTCTGGTTTCACTCTGTGTGTATTGATCCTCCCCCACGTTGCTTTACACTCGAGGAAGTGAATTCCCTCAGCAGTGTGAGCGCTCTTCAGTCTGTTCCTGTGAGTCAGAGTCTCTCGGTGGCCTCTATCATGGCCTCTTCGGTGGCTATGCTGACGAGTCCTCACCCAGATGTGGCCCTCAGACCACATGTGGCACACTATCATCAGCTCTTGTGTGTCGTGTTTATCTGGCATGAGGCCAAGCTGAGCTCTCTGTGAATTCCTCAGGACTGTGTGAGACTCAGGCAGACTGACTTCACTTGGCTGCTCCACGTCTGCAGGTTGACACTGAAGAAAGTGGATTAGAGCATACAGACATGCATTATGCCTGAGTGTCGGGCCTAAAGTGAGAATGATAGGCTCTCTTTTTGGCTGTAAATTCCCTTTAAAATTGCTTTTTATGGATTAGAAATGACTCAAATCCAGGGCTGGATGAGGGCTCCAGACCCAAAGGGGCCCTTAAAACCCCAGGTTCACTGTGTGGCACTTAGATTTTACATTTGTTTGGCAATATGCAGTATTGAAACACAATATTAACAGACCCGAAGGACTCTGAGCTCCTGTATTAAACCCCGTCCTGAGAAGCTCGAATCAGCGTGAGCCATAGGGCTTTATAGTGTTGACACACTGAGGCTCATGTCAAACTACAGGAGTTGGATATGTTGGTTGAAACAGACAGTGGCACCTGCTAAACATACCTGCAGTAAACACACAGCTGACCTGTTGGATTTACTCAGAAAGCGTGAGTCAGTCACCTTGCAGAGGAAGCCTTTAGATTCCAGGCAGCAGTGAGAGTTGGCTGTTGTAGAAGCAGCATGGTCTTAAATGTTTGTAGGGTTTACGCAGCATACCAATAATCCTAGAAGGTCCTCAGTGGTTTCTATGACCCAATGAGTCTGCAGCGCGGAGTTAGTGTTACCAGACCAGCTATCATCGCCCCTCGAGAGCAGCAAAGTTAGTGCATACCACCCCTAACCAGCGGGCCTGCCTGCTCGGCCGGAGGGAAGCTCCTGACTGTAAATCAGCCTTGTTCCCGAGCTCCACACCCATCCTGTTCTGGGTCTGGGGAAGAGAGGGCTGCGTGGCTGACCTCATCGCTTAGGCAACAGACCCTGCCTCACATCCTGAGGAAACAGAGGGGAAAAACAATGAGCAGAGTCATTGCTGGAAGCCAGCAAACACTGGTAGAAGAGGGCAGATATGGGTTTATAGTCTGTGATCCTGCTGCTGTTAAAGTGTTTTCACGTTTAAAAGCTGCAGCAGTGCATTGTTGTTTCAGTTGCGGTGCTCTTCGTTCTCGTCCTCTTGCCACGCTGCCTCCGACCCGTCACTTGGCTCAGAGAACAGTGCTGATTATTCTGCTCTGGGTAACGCAGTTTGAATCTGGGTCTCTGCAGGATTCTTCTATCATTACACAAGCTGGAAACACCTGAGGACGCGTTCAAAGACGGGGAGGCCTCGTGTCTGTTAGCAGGACACAAAATATCATGTCTGTTTGCACTTAATATTGAGTCATAAATCTACACTTTGGGCCTCCCCCCCGTCTGAGTATCGAGTCTCAGTGTTTTATTGATAATGACTGTGCTAAGTGCTGAGTATTCAGAACTGTGGAGCAACAAAAGACGGCCTCGGATGCCTTCTCGGATTAATACTCAGTGTTCAGAGCTCTAACAGTTAGTCGATCCACAGTTAATCAGTCTGCAGCTATTTTCTGTGGTCAACAAGTCATTTTCTAAAGTTAAAACATCAAACATCAGATGTTTGCAGCTTCTCAAATGTATAAGAGACTAAATTAATGAGCTTTTGATGAGTTCAGACTAGAGGATGACCGAAAAGTTCACAAATCCATTTATTTATTCATTCTCTTATTCTTATTCAAACTTTATAAATAGCTTGTTGTCATAGTCTGCTTTGACATTAAACTCAATATCTCAAAGTTTTGCAGTGTTGATCTTACAAACATAATTGAATTATGTCAGTTTTAGCTTCAGGAAATGCTGATTGGCACTTTCAGCTTTGTTCTGACGTTGTAAGAATCAAATTCAATTAAAAAATCAATCAGCTTGGTGATCGATAATGACATTAGTTCTTAGTTTCAGCTCAGTTGGAAACTGAGAAGTGCAGACAAACTTCATCCATCAGGCTTCTTCTGTTTCATGTTCTCCTCTTCAATAGAACAGCTTGATGTTTGGAGCAGTGTTTTCTGTTTTCAGTCGGTTTTCCAGCACACGAGGGACAAGACAGCCTTTCTTTCAGGGTCTCTTCCTCATTCTCGTCTGACACAAAAGGCTTCTCACTGACAGATGCTCCTCACACATGCCTGGCTCTGAATGTGTCCTCAGTGACTGGGACTTACATCAGTCCTCAGACTTTCCCCTGCCATCTGATTTAATGGTCTTTGGGGAAGTGCTTTTATTTTGGTGCCGCATTCTCTCAAGGGCCGTGTCATCTTTCGAACATGGGGCTGCTTGGCGGGGTATATTTAGTAATGTTTATTTTGAAGCAATTACCCCAAGATGCTTCTGTCCGTCTGATAGTATGCTGTTACACTCATTCATCCTTTGTTGTGTCTTATGCTGCACAAACAGCTGGCTCTCTGTTAGCGGTGAGGCCTGGCGTTTATTTGAATGTTTCTCTCTTGTTGCATCATTTATTCTGGCTGCTGTTGGTCCGTTTTCTCTTGTTTATTCATATTATTCTGTTTTTCTCTGTCCCTGGTTTCTACCCTGCCTGTCTCACTGGTATCCCATGCCCCGCCTCTCACCCCGACCCCTGCCTGTCTTGTTTGATATAAATATCGTGTCGACTCGGCCTGGTGGGGTTGGGTTTCGATGTGGGGCTGAGGCCAGTTCTGCTCTTTTGCTCCCTGGCTATAAACAGGTGAGCCGTGGACCCTCGCGGCCCGTCACCGATGCCCACATGTTAACAGGGCGGATTAGACGGCGTTGGTTTCCCTGCCCCCCCCCCTGCCTGCACCGTTCTCCCCGTTCTGTGGGAAATGGGCAGTGAAAACATTGACATCTCCCTTATCCTGGAATCCAAAGCACGCTGTAGTTAGTGGAACGGCTCCTGTAATTGTCAACACATTATTTTCATTTTCTACCATGACAGATGGTGTTTTTTTAATTTGAGCACATTCCTCGCTGACTTGCCACCTAAAATCCTGAAGTATTGATGGAATGTGTGATTTGCTTGAGCATCATTTGACTCCAGTTATGGCAGGTTGAAACGATGTTTGACCAGATTAGAGAGACTGTGTGCCCTTCTAGAGCCACCTGCCCCACATCGCCACCTCAACGCTTTCTTTCTCTGAAACGGACAGAGGAATGTGTGGAATTCCCCATGCACCTTCGCTCCAATCTGATAAACACTGCAGGACTGTGGCAGGGCCTTGGATGGGTGGGGGGGGGGTGCAAAGGCAAGACAGCACATGCACCCACAGCCACAAGAATGTGTACAGTATCCACATAACATGAGCGCTGTTTGTTGAGCGTAATGAAGATGAGTTGGTCCATGTGACCGCAGATGTTCCTCTGAGAGGGCGAAACACTTCAGATCTGTATATTCTCTGACCGAAGCTCTTGAATTCATCTCACATTATTAGTCCCAGTCATTTTCTGTTTGATGACAGCTTTATTCCTCCAGACGTTGCACAATGGACCATTGAGTCAGGATGCTGTTAGAGCAGAGTTGGACTTTGTCCATTGTGGCTCCTACCCCCTGTGTGCAATGGAAAAGATTAGCCTGTTACTTGGCTTACAGTGCATGTTTGCATTCTTAATGCTTCTAACTCCTCTAAACTTGTCTGAGACTGAGGGAGGCTTGTTGTTGGTCCTCGTACCAGACTCAACACTGCCCTCCTCAGGGCGTAAAGGGAAGCAAGAAGCAAGAAAATGTCCTTCCATCATCAGTCTTCTATCCTTTTATGACCTGCAGTGAATGAGAGCAAATATATGCACTCAGTGGGGCCTAAGAATGATGTGTGTGTGTGTGTGTGTGTGTAATCCAAGCTGCTTAATCAAAAGCTACAAAAGGACGTGAGCTGGAAGTTTTGTATTTGTAAATCGTAGCTTTCTGATGCTAAATTTAAACAGTCTGACTGTGTTACAGGTCTTTCCTCAAACCCTGTTTTAGCTTTTCTTCATCCTGATTTATCAGAAACCAGGCTGATTCAACTCACTCTGTCATTATTAATATTAGATCATCCATATCAGAGCAACAACCTTTTTTAATCATGGTTAAACTGCTGAATATAATCTATTTTTAAGGTTATATTTTAGCACAGATTCAAGTAAAATTCCGTTAATCTCCTTCTACTTTAAATCATTTAACTTCATCAGTTCATGGCTCACAATAGAAAGTGTTAAAGGCAGATATAAACAAGCACATGGATGTTTGTGGGCCTCTGTCTGAGTCACAGATGTGTCCTATTAGCAGGTGGGTGGGTGGGGGGGGGATATAAAGAGAGCAGAGGCATCATTATAAAATAAGAAATCTCCAACTTGGCTCTCGGAGTGTTGGAGAGGACCTCAGGCGGTTCAGCTGTCCTCTCTGTCAAACATCCCAAGAAATCTCTAGGAATACATGACCCTAATTAGTAAGTCCTGCAGTGTGTATTCTTTCTGTCTGACATGTTATTAAGTTCTGCTTCAAGAGAAGTGTTAAATTTAAATCTGAGTCCTTCGCCGTGTTTTCAGTGACTCACCTTTGCCCCAAACCGAGTCGTGGTATTTTTCCCTCTGTAGGCTTTGTTTTATGAGTGACAAAGTCAACTTCAGTAAGACCTTGTTTAGCATGTCGGGACCAGGTGCAGATTATTTTGAGCTGCTCATGATATTTCAGCACATTTGCACAGACATGGGCTACTGACTGAGCTTAATGCTTTAAATAGGCTCGTGCTCCCATGTGGTTTATGTCAAACTTCATGACTTGGATGTTTGGCTTCGGGGGAGGATCTCCCTTTGAACTGAAGGCTCTGATGAAGAGGAGAGGCAGAACGTCTCCGCTGTATCACACTTTACTCTTAAATTGAGCTCATCTGTGTTGAATATTTAACTGAAGTCACAAACTTCTTTATACAGTTAAACATAACATGTAAAGTTACAGTTCTGTCAGCCGTATTCATTCATAAATGCAGATTTGTCAGTGAGAATTATGCATGAATAAGGTTGATTTTTAGTGTTTGTTGTCGATAAAAGAGGCCCTGAAAGAACAGCGGTGTTAAAAGAGTCCCATCACCCAGTTTTGGCTCTGAGACCGCCCCCCCATGAGACCGACAGCATGTTATCACTCCTTGTTACTCACACTATCTTTGTCTGTGCTGCCGCAAACACACACTCGGTCCTCAGCCTGGAGGATTTTACAGATACAGCAGGTGGAAAAAGTTATGTGAGTACGGATACTTACTTTTAATTATTTAAAAAGAGTGTTTCTTATTCCTGGATTACTGGAACTCTGTTTTTTGTTTCACTGTGAGATTAACGATGAAGGAGAAACTGACCGGTTTATTCCAGGCCTGAGGGGAAACTCCACTTTCCAGATATTCTGTCTGTGTGTGATTGTTGTGCTCGCTTGGTCGGTTAAAAGGTAAAATCTGCCACATTAGTCAGACAGGAAGGTGACCTTTTCTCTACTCAAAGCTTCAGCTTCAGCTCTTATCTAAAATATTTACTTTGCTACTGACATTAACGGTATAAATGTAACGCTGTGTGAAAGAATGTAGAGATTATTCTGAAGTATTTAAATTATAATGATTAAAATAACAAACAGAGTTCTTGTTCAAGTAATCCACCATCACTTAACTAATGTCCTCCCTGTGTTTGTTTTATATAATGTCAAGAAATCTAATTTATTTATTTACTGACTTGTAAAGTTTCCTAAATTAAAATTTTGGACAGAAAAAGAAAATAAAGTTGTATGTGAATAGATTTCAGATTTAAAGAGACACTTTTTACTCACGCAGATAATTTAAAAATAGGTGAGATTCTGTTTAACCGGCTGACTTTTCAGTAAGTCGGTCAGTTTTTTGCTTCCATGATGTTGTGAAGTTTAGGTGAAGTGATTTCTTGAAGCAGACGGTGTGAGTCAAAGGCCCAGTGTGTAACAGTATGCAGCCGCTGATTGCGGTTTATTCTGGACGGGCTGAGGATGGATGGACTGTGTGATGTCAGAGTCTATTTTGTTCCTGCGTTCCTGCGAACAGTCAGCTGGGTGACCGTGTACCCCCTCAACCCTGGACTGGATTCAGAGACACTTTGTCCGTCTGCTGCTTTGTTCTGTCAGCCTGTCTGAAGCTCACACTTGTTCTCATAAAACAGAGACTAAACTGAGACTTTCATCACTGACAGAGACGACAGACCCCGAAAAGAGAGACCAAGCTCACAGACGGAGAACTTAGAAATGAATTTTTGTCTTTAGTGACAAAGAAGTTACAGTTATCAGCATTATGGTGATAAAATTTGATGATCATGGAGTCGACTGGTGTGGCTTTTTTAATGGTTGATGCCAATATTTAAAATATATCAAAACAAAGAAAGTCTGTCTAATTCCAATATAACATGGACATTACAAGCAATAAACACAGTTAATTTAGCCTTTATCACACTGTTTTAGATGGAATTATTCATGGAACAGGAAAATACAGAGAGCAGGAGACAGAAATGACTTTATTCAGCAGCATTATTCGATTTGTAGATAATTGTACATAACTCCAGCCAGCTATCGTTTCAGTATAATTTTGCTGTTATTTCAGAAAAACTTGATGTTGACTGACAAGATTTAATGTAGCTCAGCATTAAAATTGATCAAAGCTGATGAGGAGGTGCTTACTTTAGCTTCAACATCAGTCGATTATATCAGCTGTTTCATCTCTACAGGTTTCTCTCGTTGCAGCAGGGTTGTGTTTTTTCTGTGGGCTGATGGAGACTGATGTTGGGGTTTTCAGAGGGATGTTTCATCAGTTTAGGCTCGGAGTCGGGCTTGTGGATGTACTGTGTCGTGCTTCGATGGTCACATGGCCGAAACCTCGCTGCTGGATGATTTGTGCTGAGGAGAAAGCTTTTTTTGGTAACAGGCTGGAATGAGAAACTGACTCTCCACCATTGTCTGTTTACAACCTGACACCATGTTCAGTGTTCTGCACAGAGTGAATCACTGGTCCTCAGCTGGTCCTGTTCAAAAAACACTTATTAGTTTATAATGTTTTTCTCTGAGGACATTTCAAAGTAGAGTCAGTGATTTTTAATGAAGATTGTTATTTAAATTAAATGAGACACTAAAATCAAATTTAACACCAAACTGTTCGATACATCGATTTAATGTAAACTGTTGAACGTTTCAGACGCGTTGCTGGCGGATCTGGAATCGACTACGTCTCACATCTCAAAACGACCCGTGTTCCTGACGGACGAGACGCCCTACTCCATCCCCACCGGAGGACACTCCTACCAGGATGTGTCCGTTCCTCCTCCGGTTCCTCCTCCACCTTCAGCCGAGGCTCTGAACGGGTCGCTGATCGATCAGCCAGACTCCCATCATTCCTCTCAGCAGGTGAGTGTCTGACCACGAATGAATCTACAGCTGTTCCTCCATGAAGCCACACAAAGAGCTCAACGAGAAGAAAGTCAGGCAGCACAAATTAGATTTGATAGAAGCAGGATTAAAAA
>JAPZDY010000022.1:24644541-24664588 GCA_029783645.1 Ctenochaetus hawaiiensis | reverse complement strand
TCTGCAGTCGTTGGGTTCACCTCAGAAGAGTTCGTGGTCCAGGGACAGTAGCAGCTCTCCGTTGTCTCACATTGAAGAGGACCACGTCTACAGGTGTCCTGCTGCACTCCTGCAATGTTCACCACATCATCTGTCACTATGTTACCTGAAGTTTCTTCAGCAGTCGTCTCTTTCTGTCTCCTCTCCAGTTTTCCAAACAAACAGAAGTCATCGGACTCAGCAGCCATGACGTCTGCGCTGGGCAGTAACCTGTCAGAGCTCGACAGGCTGCTGCTGGAGCTCAACGCGGTGCAGCAGAGCTCCCCTTCCTTCCCCACCACAGGTAGACACACAGCCGTTCACCTCACTGCTTCGGTTTGTGGAGAGCAGAGTCAGATGTTCTGTCATGTGTCCACAGAGGAGGCAGCTCCGCCTTTACCGTCCTGCAGCATCACCCACTATGAGAACGGGAGCGGCCCTGACATCACGGTGAGCCCGCCGCCTCAGGAGAAACCCAAGAGGAACGGAACGAGGCTGGATGAGGCCCGACCCACCGTGGAGAGTCTGCTGGACGAGCTGGAGGGCTCAGTGCCTTCACCCAGGTACACAGAGGAACACTTAGAGGAACACACTGAGGAACACTTAGAGGAACACTCAGAGGAACACGCAGAGGAACACACTGAGGGACACACTGAGGAACACACTGAGGAACACAGAGGAACACACAGAGGAACACACTGAGGAACACGCTGAGGAACACACAGATGAACACACTGAGGGACACTCAGAGGAACACACAGAGGAACACACACAGGAACACACACAGGAACACACTGAGGAACACTCAGAGGAACACTCAGAGGAACACACTGAGGAACACTCAGAGGAACACTCAGAGGAACACACTGAGGAACACACAGAGGAAATATTTTACGTTGCATGTGGGCTGATAACATGAACGTTGAACTGTAGATACCTGAGTCCAGTTCCAACCACTGCAGCCTGCTGCTTTGTTCTAGCGACCTCATGTCCTCTTACATGAAGTGTTTATGATGCGTTTCATGCAGCAAGGAGATTTTAAACCTGGAGGAAAAAAGTCCTGGTATTGTCTCAGTAAATACCCTGATCCAAGGTTTCTGTATCAGCAGAAAAACATGTTGGAATGAAGCATCTTATCATCAGAGCCTCAAAACTCAAAGACCACAGGAACGCAAAACTTTTCTGTGTCGGTTTCATTTCTTATCAGACGCCCACAAAGTTCAAGACCGTTCAAACAGGTGTGCAGTTCAAACAGGTGTGCAGTTCAAACAGGTGTGCTGTGCTGTCAGAGTGGAAACTATTTGGTTTTATTTGTCTCTCTATTGACTTTGGATCAGAAACACAGACCACACACACTTCCTGCTCAGAACACACATGAACGTCAGCCTGTTAGCTTCTCTGTGTGTGTTCAATAACATTTTCTGTAGAAGATATGAGTTGATACAACACCTGTTGGAGCTGGTTCTCTTGGGTTGGTTTGGTGTTAAAGAGCTCTGATCAAGACGGAACCAAAGGAACCAAAAGTGTTTTTAGTTCTGGTGTTTGTAAGGTTTCAGTGTTTCCATGTAATTATAAAATATATTTTGTACTTTCAGCCCCTCGACTCGCCAGAGTGAGTTGGACTCGCCGTCTCAGCAGCAGGCCAGAATATCGGCTTCCTGTGCCACCAGAGAGCTGGATGAGCTGATGGCCTCTCTGTCCGACTTCAAGGTACAAAAGCAGCAAACGGGAAAAACCAGAGGCTTCACTTAGTCAACAAAACACAAGCTTCTGATTCTGTAATCCTGATGAATTTTCTGTCCTCCTCCTTTCATCTTGCTTCTGCTTCTCTGTCCTGTAGCCCAGCTCTTTGGGCTCTCTGCTGGAACCAGCAGGAGAACCTTCCAGCTCTCCACATCCTCCAGTTTCCTCCTCCGTCACCCCGGTGGCTTCCCCTCTCCTTAGCCTGTCCCACCCGTCTGCCTGTGCCTCCCCCCTCTTCTCTCTGCCTGCTGGTTTCGAGCTGCACATTGATGAGGATGGAGGAGACGGTGGCGTGTTGATGCCCCCGCCCAACCGTCTCCCCCCCCACAGTCCTCTGTCCTCACTTTCTGCAGCCAGTGACTTGGACCTGGACTCCGTCATGGATGTCTCTGCCACCATGCTGTCGTCCCAAACCAAAGCTGTGCTGCTCCTCGCTCAGTCCGCTTCCTCCAACTCCAACCTGATCAGAAACAGCCCAAGTCCCTCCAACACCACCACCACCCCCTCCCTCACCTCAGTGAACACCGTCCTGGACCACAAGTCCTCCAAGTCCCCCAGTCCGTCTGTAGAACGGGTCTCGCCCTCAAACACCAACGGTAGATTCTCCAATGCTCCTGAGCCTGTGAGCAAGGTGTCTCCTTCTTTTCATGACCTTATTTTGAATTTCTCTGCTCCACCTCCTTCGAAAAACCTCACCCCCCCTCTCTCAGCTCCAAAGACTCCATCCCCCCTCCCTGCTGCTCCCGCTGTGTCTCCTCCTTTTGTACCTGATTTCTCAAAAACATCCTCGCTGTCTTCAGTCTCTTCAATGATGGTCCCCTCTCCACCGACCTTCAGCAGCCCCAGCAGACCGCTGATGGAGTCCTTACCTCCGAACCTCCATGAGGTGCAGCAGCAGCCCCCGGCGGTGGAGCCCTCCCTGGACGAGGCGCTGGACAAGCTGCTGGCGATGAGTTTTGCACAGAATCACACGGCAGCACATGAAGAGGAGCCCCAGCTGAAGCTGGAGGCGCCGTGTTTGGGCTCAGGAATGCAGGAGATGCATGAAGAACTCATCCTGCCGACGGACAGGAACAGCGTGCAGCCAGACACCTTCACCAGCGCCGCCGACACCGTCACCGACGAGTCCGTGGACGGAGGCACCGATGGAAACGGAGATCTGGACTGGGCAGACGAGGAGCTGTCCATGTCCTTCCACGACGGGCTGGACGGCACCATGACGCCGTACACGGAGAGGCCGTACACGGACGGCAGCATGACCCCGCTGACGGAGGCCAGCTGGATGGACGAGTCCATGACCCCGTCCTCGTGCCCCGGGACCCCTGACGTGGCCCTGGACCTGCCCCTGCTGCAGACCCCCAACATGGACCGAGTGTCTGCGTCGGGACACGTATGCATCTGCACTCCTGCCCGACACACGACGGAAAAACAAACTGCCTCTTTAAGGGTTTTTAATCTGCTGAACAGATTCAAATGTTTGTCTACATGTTTGCTCACTAACAGAAATGATTCGTTAGCATTCGACATCAGATTTCAGATCTCGGTTTGCACTGTCAGACAGAGATGAAACAGTTTGGCAATTGATCAGCTGATTGATTCAAAATTAATCAGCAACTTTTATAATCAAAAACACGTTTCAGTTCACAAAACTGCAAATGTGCAGCTCCTTTAATCTGAAGTTAAGCTGAGCTGCTCTCTCTAACGCAGAGTTCTTGCTGTGTGACTGGACCTAACGTGTAACTCACAGACTGCTCAGCATGACGTGTGGATCCGTCTCACCTGTCCCACCTGTGCTGCATGAAGGAGGGGGGACGTGGGAGGGGCTTCATGGGTTGATGTGTCAGTTTTAAAGGCACCTGCCTGAGCATGCATGTGTGACCGCTGCATCCCGTCCTGACTCACCTGCTGCGACGGCTCCAGCTGCCGTGTGTTCGCCGTGGACATGTGATAAGATGCTCGCCGTTCCCCTCTCAGATAAAATCCGTCATTAGACGCACGAAGGAGACTCCCAACGTTCACCCGATGTACCGAGACGGTCACCTGCGCCGGAAGATGGGCCCCATCATCGTGAACAAGAACAGCTCTCAGGACCGGCTCATAGAGGAGCTGCAGGGGAAGTTCGGCATCGGCCGCTCGGAGCGCCGACGCAAACAGTCCGACGACTGGCTGACGGACGGCGTCATCGTCACGTCCAAACCCCAGCGTTTCCGTCAGGACGGAGCAGGAAGTGAGGTCGACAAGGTTGGCTCCGGTGTGCTCGGCAGTTTTCCCGAATGTTTCTTCTCCTCCTGTGTTTCTCTTCACATCTTCCTCTCTGTTTTTCTCTCTTCTTCTTCTTCTTCTTCAGATCATTATTCCCCCCGAGTCTCCCGTCCCTGCCAGGAAGGTGCTCCCACCTCCCTCTCCTCCCGCCCCTCGTCGCCCTCCCATTGTAGAGGAACCAAAGCGACCCCTCCCAGTACAGCAGCCTCCTGTCCCCATACCACCACCTCCTCCTCCTCCACCTCCTTCTCCCCCTCCACAACCTCCCCACATCAGGGAACCGGTTCCCGCTGCACCTCGGCAGATTGTTAAAGCTTCACCTCCACCAGCCCCAATGCAGGAACCTCCTGCCCCCAAACAGGAGCCCCCTCCTCCCGTTCATAAAACCCCAACCCGACCTCCACCGGTGGAGCACGTGACACCACCTGCACCCAAAGTCCTTGTGTCTGTAGGCTGCCAGACAGAGTACGACCCCATCTTCCCTCCGATGCAGGCATGAACCCCCTCACTTCTCCCTTCTGGTTCTCACACTTCTCAGAAGCTTCCCATCATCGTTTATGTTTTTATGAGTTCATTCTCTTATTTCTGTCAGACATCCTCACTCTCTCACTGAGTTCATGGTTTCACCGTTTCAGATTATGGCCCAAGGAAAAGGTGGCGTCACCGGTGGGCCTCCGACTCAGGTCAACAAGTTGGACAACATGCTGGGCAGCCTGCAGTCTGACCTCAACAAGCTGGGCGTGCAGACGGTGGCTAAAGGAGTCTGCGGCGCCTGCTGTAAGCCGATCGTGGGCCAGGTGAGACGACGTACCTGTGCTGTGGAATGTGTGATCATTTTAAAGTTAACACGCCAAACGCTCGGTGCACCTCTGTGTCTGTGCAGGTGGTGACCGCCATGGGTCGCACGTGGCACCCCGAACACTTTGTGTGCACACACTGTCAAGAGGAGATCGGCTCCAGGAACTTCTTCGAGCGTGAAGGACAGCCGTACTGTGAGAAGGATTACCATAACTTGTTCTCCCCACGCTGCTACTACTGCAACGGGCCCATCCTGGACGTGAGTCTGCTGCTTCCACATGTGAACTTCTGTCTGTTGTCATCACGGTCAAAAAAACAATGAATGTTTGTCTCGTCTGTTCAGAAAGTTGTGACGGCGCTGGACAGGACCTGGCATCCTGAACACTTCTTCTGCGCTCAGTGCGGCTCCTTCTTCGGCCCAGAAGGTTCTGAGTGATGAAGATACAGTGCATTCAGAGCAAACTGCAGCTTCTGTTTGCAGCTTATTAACAGTTTCTGTCTCTTCTGTTCAGGTTTCCATGAAAAGGATGGAAAAGCCTACTGCAGGAAGGATTACTTTGACATGTTTGCACCAAAATGTGGCGGCTGTGCCAGAGCCATTCTGGAGAACTACATCTCAGCGCTGAGCAGCCTTTGGCATCCCGAGTGTTTCGTTTGCAGGGTTTGTGTCTGAGCCTCCACAGCAGCACATTGAGTCTGTGAGAGGAGTGATAGCACCAGAGTGACAGCCTCTTCTTCTTCTCTCTGTGTTTACAGGAGTGCTTCACCCCGTTTGTGAACGGAAGCTTCTTTGAGCACGACGGTCAGCCTTACTGTGAAGTGCACTACCACGAGCGCCGCGGCTCCCTCTGCTCCGGCTGTCAGAAACCCATCACGGGACGCTGCATCACCGCCATGTCCAAGAAGTTCCACCCGGAGCATTTCGTCTGCGCCTTCTGCCTGAAGCAGCTCAACAAAGGCACCTTCAAAGAACAGAACGACAAGCCGTACTGCCACGGCTGCTTCATCAAGCTCTTCAGTTAGGGAGTTTCTGTCAGAGCTGCGAAGGGGCGGGGCTTAGATCAGCGTCTGAGGCGTCTTTAGCACAGGGAGGGAAGGGATTCATGTTCGTATCAGAGAAGGTCGTCTGTGTTCAGGTGATGACGGTGGAAGTGTGTGTGGATCAGGAAGGTTCATGTGGTTGAAGAAACAAATCGTCTCTTTCAGAAATTAAGAAAAAAAAAGTCCCTTTGTAGTTTTGAGGTCTAATAGTTTTTTAATCATGTGATTCAGAAATTTCGTCAAAGAGCCACTGAGGCTTTCGTTTACCTGCCGACGGTAACAGGCCTTTATTTTATAAGATAATAACAGAACAGCTGCTGGGAGTTTTTATCCACCGTTACTTTCTTTTCCTCGGCCGTTATTAACCCGACTTTTACCGAGAAAAAACTGGAGCTGAAGAAAAGTTATAAGAACATGAAGAGATGACGTCTTTTTTAAATAAAAAAACGCTCGTATGCAGAACACTAACTGTTTTTTAAAAATCCCCTGAAATGTGTTGAGTATTTTTAACAGGAAAGGATCTGTCCTTCTCTGTTGTTGTCACATTATTCAGATCTCTTTTGCTTTTACATCAGTAGATGAAGGTGAATTGTTCCAGAACACTGTAGAAATCCATGAAATACTGTGTGTGTGTTTGACTCTGTCGCTCACTGGTTGAGCTTTTCCTTTTAGAAACCAAGAAAATCAGAAAACTGAAGCAGGAAGCAGGTTACCTGCTGTTTTTTAACATAAACTCTTTCTACAACAATGGAGGGTCAAAGGCTTTTAGATACTTTTCTATGACATAAAGTTGGACGGAGTGGGTGGATGGATGGATGAACACATGATGAACACATGATGTCACTGTAGCATAAACTGGAAACAAGCGATCGCAGCATTCACATTTATTCTGTATGAATGAAACTGATCGTAGCGTCTTTAGACTTCAGTCACTCAGCCTCAGAAAAAACACAAACAAAGACTTTAAATGTGGTTTTATGTGATTTTTTTTTTCTGTGTATGAATCAACTTTAGTTTTCACACTCAGAATCTCGAGCCAAAGGCAGTCCACGCGTGGATGGATGTAGAAGTGTTTGTCAGTGAAGGTTTTCAGCTCGTCTTCATCCATCAGCAGCTGCAGTTTTTTCTCATGTCTGAACAAACCTCGTGTTTTTTTGCTGCCAAATCATTCCTGATCTTTTCACAGAAGGAAAGAGAGAAAATCTGAAAACACTTTCTTGCAGCTTTCTCATACAGTGAAGTGGAAGCACACACAGATATTGGGAGTAAACTGTCCATCTTTTGCTCTTCTGTCTCTGTTTCTGAGTCCATCCTGACAAGTTTTTTTGTAAATATCAAATGCAGCTACGTTGTAAGCAAAGCAAAGCACGGGCATGCTCTGTGATTAATAACCACTTATTCAGAAGGCAGGAGGGCTGCTGGGAAGGCAAAGCAAAGACACGCTGATATTTTTGATGTCATTACTGTATTGAGAAGCTAATAAATGTTCACTATTGAAAGAAGTACATAATGCGAGGAAACATGTAAAACTTGCTGTGATTTTCCATTAACTCTATGCAACTGTGGATTAACACCTTTGTATTTCAGCGTCAGCATGTGGTTCTGTCTGTGCCTGTGTACCAGCACCATGTCTAACAACACTGGCAAATCCAGCAGATTACTGACAGCAGGTCACTCGTCCACGGTTCTGTCTTCATGTTAGTCTGTGAGTCCACTGAACGGCTGTTTGACGGCAGCCTGGTGGTCTGTTGGAAGTTTATTAGACTGAGATGACTCGTTTCCCATCTACTGTATCGCCACCAGGTTGGGTCTGTTCATGCTTCATCATGACACGCAGCTGATTCATATCGCGCCTTTTTGTCTCGTTCAGGGAATTCTAGAGCCTTAAATCTTTTCTCCCTCTATTTAAGATATGTAACTGTTGTCTTTTCGAATCACTTAAGTAGAGTGTTATTTAACCAAAGCCATACCTTCTCTGAGTCGTTTTTGTGTCCGTTCATTGTCTTTTCCTCTCACTTGGAATGTCAATAGTCATGAATAGTGAGAATCCTCACCTTTGGTCTGATTACGCAAAAATAAATTGTGTTTTGGTATCAATATGTTGACCCACTGCTTTATTTGTTATGTGCTTCACTCTGTGCCTTTAGTTTGAACATCAGGCCAGATGTTCGATACTTCTTCATCCTCTTTCTGCACAAAGATGAGTTTATTTAAAGACAGTAGATACATTTCAGTGGAATAAGTCACAATTATGACAATGTTTAAAGAATTACAACTAAGAAACGAATCTTCAGTTTGAGAAAATAATGATCGATAATTTATTAATTTTTCTGGTAAATGATTAAAAGTGTTAGATAATACTTGTTCGCACAGACTGACATCGATAAATTCAGTCATTCTGATTTAAACCGACTGTTTTCATTGATTAAAAGCAACAGACGACACAGAATCAATAGATTTATAAAATCATTACACGCCTCGGCCAGCAGGTGGCGATAATGCAACATCATTGTTTAAGAACCGTCATAAACCCAAGAAGAAACGGAGACGTGATTCTAGGCTGTGATTGGACAAACTGTCACGTGGTGACGGCGTCATACCCGGAAGGATGACAAGTTTATTGTTGCTAATATTTCAGGTAAGTGGAGCTCATTTTAAGCCTTCATCTTTAACAAATTTCTCCTTTTCTGAGTTATTTTTAGCGTTTTTGTCAAAGTTAGCGGAACTCTCAGTTAGCTGTTAGCTCTGTTAGCTTTGTTAGCGCCAGACTTTATCCGTAACTGTCTCTTTTATAAGAAGTTACACCAGATTCAATAAATAGAGGACATCTGTTCTGTCTCTGTTAATCAAAGAGTGAATCTTATCGTGAACCTCTTCATTATTTTGAGGCTGTTAGTTCTCATTAATTTAATTTATCCAACATTAACTTTTAGAGGAACTTTTCGAGTTTAAAACTTGCTGGTTGTGTTTGTTGTTGATCACAAACTTTATAGTTTAGTGGAAAAACGCGAAAGTCACATTTTTGTTTCTTCTGTAACATCAGTCCTGGAGGCTGAGTCACAGTTTTCAGCTCTAAAGCAAATTTATTTACTAAATATTTATTTATGACATATTAACGGCCTGTTTATTTCACACATTCAGGCTGTAACAGTGAGATTTTCACGGTGTGATGAAAAAAATGCCACATTTCACGGTGTTTTAGCTTAAAAATAACCTTAAAGGAATGAACACAAGTTTTCAGGGAAAGTAAATCGAGTCTTTATTCAAAAAAAAAAAAATTAGTTTGTCTTCAGTTTCCCTCTTTGTGTCCTGAGTGACATTAAAGTGATGGTTTCTATCTCATTTGTCAAAACTTTCTGTTAAATCTCTCAACAGTGATTTCAAATGTCTGGATTTTATGTTTTTGAAAAGTGAGTGATTCCTCTCCATCCTTGTGTGTGTGTGTGTGTGTGTGGAGTTTACACATTAAGTTTGCTCACTCTCAAGCTGTCACTGTATTTTTCTTTCTTTTTAAGGCTGAGATCAGAAATGGAAATTGTGTTAGAGCTGTGTTAGATGTAGTGTCTCTTCTGCATTCTGTTGCAACTGTGATCAATTGAATAGCTGTTTTAATTGAAAATTTGTTGTAAACTGCAGTGCTCTCCTATTGTTTATCGTAGTTTATTGTTAGGCTGCAGGCCTTGAAAGTATTCAGGCAGTTCCTCTGTTAGTTTGGGCACATTTTGATCCATTAGTTGTCTGGAACATATCTAACCAATCTGCAAATCTATGCCAACTGTCTGATGCTGTTAAAATAACATTAGCTGTGCTCAACAGAAAGGTGTTTTGCCATTTTACAGACTTGACTTTGCTGTGCTTTGTCAGAATTGTAAAAAATTAAATTTTTCCTCCTACTATACATCATGATTTAGAGACATGCTGGTTCTTCATCGGTTCTTTGGGGGTAGAACTCACTTCCTGCAGTCTCTTCAAAGTAAAAGCCTTTTAGTGTTGTTGTATGAGACCCTTACCTACATTTCAGTGGATTTCTTGGAGTGTGTTTGGCATTCATATTACTATACAGCAAAAAAAATCTCATCTACTATGCCTCCTGAACAGTGCTGCATGTGTTTTAATGATAATTTTATTATGTCAAAATTGTATCTCTTTTCTCTTGACAGCAAGAATAGAAATACACTTTATTCAGATTTCAATGTGTCCTTCAATGTGCTGTGTCCTTATTTCAAAGGTTCAAGCATTCATGTATTATATTACTCTTTTTACTGTAGAGTAGAATTTGCCTCTGGGCCTAGAGTGAACAATTTAGCTGGTAATGATTTTGCCCTTTCAGGGTATAAAGACACCTGAAAACTATTCAGCATTGCAACACTGAACAAAAAATAAATGCACCATTTTTGTTTTTGTTCCCATTTTTCATAAGTTGAAATAAAGGATTTAAGACTTTTCCTGTGCACACAAAGAGCTTCTTTCTCTCAAATTTCACAAATTTATTTAAATCCACGTTTGTAATCACTTCTCCTTTGCCAAGATAATCCATCCACCTGACAGGCGCAGAATATCACAATGCTGAATAAAAGGCATGAAAGGCCACGCTTAAATGTGCAGTTTTATCACACAGCACAATGCCACAGATGTCACAAGTTTTGAAGGAGCATGCTATTTTTATGCTGATTGCAGGATTGTCCATCAGAGCTGTTGCCCATGAACTGAACTTTCATTTCACTACCATAAAAACGTCATTTCAATATTGTGTTATTTTAACTGACGAAATCTCTCTTTGTTTTTCGTTGAATATGTTTTTGAGGAGGCATTAAGCAACTTCAAGGTGGAAACAAAGTGAACAGACTATGCATAGGAGGCCAAGCACAGGGATGTCATTCACGACAGAAACAGAAAATGGATCAAGACTCTCACAGAGACAACACATGGCATGAGTAGTTCTGATCATTTAATAAGTTGAGGGTTTGGCATGTGTCTGGATTGCAGTAGGAAAACCACACAGACATGAGGAGAACGTGCAAAGTCAACACAGATGACAGTGCTAACCACTGAGCTACTGCCCTGTCCTAACAAATATGAAGAGCTTATTTGCAGACAAAGGTCTTTTTTGTCTGTTTTTGCAATCAATGTCTCCAACAATAAAAACTTTATGTACATGAATGAAATG
Organism: Ctenochaetus hawaiiensis; assembly: GCA_029783645.1. Lineage (NCBI taxonomy): Eukaryota > Metazoa > Chordata > Actinopteri > Acanthuriformes > Acanthuridae > Ctenochaetus > Ctenochaetus hawaiiensis. Next base: position 24,653,559 of record JAPZDY010000022.1, on the reverse strand, counting down.
TAAGATACTGAATGTGAGATCAGTCTTGTCATCGCACTCCTTCCATGGAGCCTTACAGGGAGTCTTATTAAAGTCAGTTGGACTAGCAGAACTATACAGAACTATACAGACTGTAAAAAAAATGTAAAAGATAGTTACCTATGTTTTAATTACTGTTGAAGTTACCCTTACCTATTGGTTTATTAGCTTTGAAGTATTAACCAGCAAAAAGACAATAAATTGAGGAGAAGTTCGAACACTTTCCCTTGTTTTATTTACAAGTTTATTAATTAAAGAAACAAATAAACTTCAGATATCAGCAATGATTTAAATGTTATAACTATTAATTTAAACAAATGATTAGCATCTTCCCTTTTATACAATTCAGTTATTATTTATTTTGAACATTTTTTGCTCAGTCTAACTAGCCAGTTAAAATGTTTCTGTCTATGTCAAAACCAGAACAAACCAACAGAAGAAATCTGGTTACCATCTTAATCACCAGTCAGACACAAAAACAATGTTGAAAGTTCATCTCCTTTTAAATTGAGTACATCATGACCATAATAATAGTGCATGTGTTGAGAAATAAAGCACTGACAGTGAATCTAATGTAACCACACTGTAGATCCATAGCCTTTCCCCCCTGCTCTTAATTAGGATGTATAATTAACCTTATAACCAACAAGTGCTTGCATAGCAGTATAGCTACATTATTAGCGGTCAGCTACAATATATTTTATTATATTATATTAAATTTCATAAACAGGTCACATCATCACTTGAGCAGAAAGTGACATAACCTCAGGCTTGACAGCACATGCAGTTTTGTGGTTTTTGGTCTATTTTATAGTCCGTTTGTAACGGTTACAGCCTTTCATGCTGTTTCTTCTGCTTGCTTTATGTGGCATGATGTAGATAAAAAACACAGGCAATATATCTGTCCTTTATATATAAATATATATGTTCCTACAACCACTTACTAATATGGTTAAAAAGAGTGCCTGTGTAACATACCACCTGCATTTGGGTGGACTGGAGCTAATCAGCCCCTGTTTGCATGGCATGTCAGGCTTTCATTCACATTTGGCATGTATGCAGTTTACAGTGATTGAGGCATTAAATTTCACATTATCACATTTTTTTGTAATTTAAGACAGTGGCTCGTTGATTTAAGACAGAGGTAGACATCACAAATATTTTATTCTATCACAGTTAGTGTAATTCTCAGTGTGAGACGTCCAAATTGAAGTTGCAGAAGTGAGCAAAAACAAGCAACAAATCTGCTTATTCTAAGCTGAAAGGTCAAAGGTTGGCAGCTCATGTCAGCAAGCATAATCATATCAGCAATAGCAATATTCCACGCACCACGGAGCAGCAATGCATCACAGTTTCAGTAAGGTTTACAACAATGTTACTCAAGGGAGGGTTGATATTTTTATGATAGACATTAAAATTTCTCCACATACAGTACCTTTCACAGTAAATCACAAAACCTCCGCTGACACCTAATTAAAAACTAACACAACTTTTTTAAACACCTCATAATTTCTAACTTTACAGATTTCGTAGTCATTTGGAATATGCCATCAAAACAGCCTACCAATTAGTTTTTAATCGCACCTGAGAGGATCAATGAGGACTATGCAGGGTAAGTGTTCTCTTTTTTAATGCTAATAAGACTGCTACTCTTGATATATGTGACAGGCAGAGCTGCCAGCCCTCTGCAAAGTCACTTTAATGATTCTCTTACTGTAGGTGGCAGGCACTGCAGAAAACCAAACCACAGCAAAATCAGTTTATACCTACAAGGTCACCCTGCGAGGAACCTTACAGCTCTTTATTGATGAATATTTCCTTTATTCCTCGGCTCCTTTTTCCTAACACACTTACCATTCAGTTTTCTTTCCCTCACCTATTTTTTCCCATTTCTTTCAATAGAGTGAAAGCCTTGGCTTTAAAGGTGCGTGGGGGCAGTTAAAGTCTGACCTGAGGTGGCTTTTCCTCACCAAGGGAGACAAAGATACAAGCCCACACAGTTACATTGTGAACCAGAGGACTGTGCAAATTCTATCATTCACTGCTCTCTTTTTTCCTCAATCCATCCCCTGCCCTGTGCCCCTCCCACGCACTGGTAGGAAATGTAGCCTTCAAGCGTCACCACCCACAGCAGAAGCTCAGAGATCACAGTCTGCAACGAAAATACTCCCCCATACAATGATTCCAATTGCCTCACTTCCATGAGGATGTACATGCAGCTGTTCAATGTGTGTGTTGTGCACAGTGAGGTGTTTCATGTCAGCGACGCCTCAATACTCCACAGCCTTGTGGTATACATGCATAAACGTGCCACTACACATGCACATGCCACTTTATAGAAACAGATATGAAAGGTAATATCACAATCTCTCTCAACGGGCCCGTGGCTCCCTCTTTCAATTCGTGTTGTGGGATGTTGCTGAAGGGCCACAATGGGCAAGGAAACTGCTTTACTTGAAAGAATTTGGAATTACAATCACATGTGATTTATGATTCATATAGTGTTGATAAATTTATGGATATCTGTTGTAGTCGTTTTCTCCTTAGCAGCAGCAGATGTGCGTAATATGAAACAGTTGTCCCTACAGGATTCCTCCTTTTGGATTTATCCCGTGTTGCTCCAGTGCGGGTATAAAAGGAAATTCCTTTATAGAATTGTTCAGAGTAAAGCATAATCAATACTCTGTAAAATCTCATATAAAAGCTGCTATCCAAATTATAGCAACATCTCAAATAATAAGCATGGACAGGACAAAGCAATAATTTCAATTTAAAGTGCATAAAATATACTAATAAAACAGGAAAAGCCACAGTAAAGGCTGGCTATAAACACAAGTCTGCAGGTCCCAACTTGTCACTGAACTAACTCATGTTTTTGAAAGCTTCTTCTGGCTCAAATTAGAGAAAAATTTACATATTCTACTTTTTTTTTTAGGTTAAAATATGAATAATAAGCAATTTTACAATGAGACATGTCATGTCATGTATGTAACTCTGAAGTGCTGAAGAATTAAAAAAGTCCAAATTTAGTTGTTATAAAACACAACTTATCGTTTTGTTGTTACATTATTATTCTTATTATGATTCCATTTTATTACTATGTTTGATTAGCATATAATTTTCATCATCTAATTAATCATCTCATATAAAAGCCTTTCTAGCTGATTTCATTGTCACTTTCCTAGAGACACATTTTAGTCTATAATGTCTGTGTTTAGTAAGACATGTTTTTCATAATGTCAATACAACAATAATGCCTAAGTAATACTAAGTCAACCAACTGCAGACTGCTGTTGTTAATACGGTAATTTATATTTATAATTTATCTTATCCTCATTTAGCTTTTAAACCTATGTCTGCTAATGCCACCTTGCCTACAGTTAAGTGTTTGTGTCAATAATGTTAGCTAGTCATAATTAGCTTAAGCAGCCATCAAATGAAAAGTGTTTCTTGTCTGTTTGACCTTCTGAGAGATACCTTTGAGATAACAGCTAAACTAAGCTGCTATCATTAACCCTGTCTCTTCATTTTGATGATGGAAAAAAAAACAGAAGTTGCAAACAAAAGAGATTAAAAGTTAATGTTAGCATAGTTGTTATTTGTTTTGTTTTTGATTTTTAATGGTAGCAGCTAAGCAGTTGACTTCTTTGATACTGTTTTTTTCTGTGGTTGACAGATGCTAGCTAGCAAAATCTTGCAGTTTTGATTGGATGAAAGGCAAGAGGACAATGACAAGACCATAGCCGTTAGAAGGGACATTATGAAATAAAAAGTGACACTGAATAACAGACTCAGACACTGCTGAAAAAAAGGTATTTTGGAGAAAAAATTTCAAAACTGATCCAGTTGCTATTGAATTAGAGTAATATTGATAAAAAAAATTGTTATTGTTTTTTAATTTTTAAAAAATCTTACACAAATTATTAATTCATTTCTATTGTATATTTTGAACCCTATATGACTTAATTATTTTACATTAAGAACTTAATTAGCTCTTGATGAGTTTTTGAAAATTTAATATGTTGATAGCAGTGTGCCCTAATGTCTATATCTCTCAGAACAGCAGTGAGCTACAGGAATTGTATTTCAGATGTAGAAAAATAACCCAGCCCATCCATCTCTTAAATGTGCTTCTCTTAAACTACAGTACATATAACATGCCCCAACAATCAATATGAAAAACCTGTAAAATATATTGATTGCTTGCACTAAAAAGAAAGCTGTCTTTTTTTTTTTTTTTTTTACAACCAGTGACTTATAATGGCCTCCCTTGCCAGCTGTTTTAAATGACTTGTATCTGGCTTCATATTTAAGCGTCAGCACAAGCAGAGCAGATCTGAGTTGTTGTTCCTGAAACTGAACAACAACATAAACAACACCAAAAAAAAAAAAAAAATTAATAAAGACTAAGCTCTGCATCAGTACATCAGAGTAAAAGTAATGGAAAAAATAAAAACAAATCATTTCCTGTTAGCTGCCAAAGTAGTAATTTATGTAAAAGATGGGCCAACTGTATATTCACAATAAAACACAGTTTTTTAGATTTAAGTTACAAAAAAAACATAAAACAAATTTGCACATCTCAATAGTCCCCTGACAGGCTTGTTTATGAAAAGAGCCATCCGTTTCCCTTTCCCCACATTATAAAGTCCCAGCAGTGTTATCTGATACGCTTCTCACTTGAATATGCAAAAAAGGGGTATTTGTTTGAAGATGCTCGCTAATGCTGCTGACACTCCCAAGTGGATGTGTGTGTGAGAGTGTGCGACTGTAGCAGCCAGTGCTCATGGGAATAAGGATGAAGTAGGTGGATTAACATGTTTGGACAGGGAGTCTGATTGTTTGAACAGCCTTGCTGAGTGAATGACTGACTGACCAACATCGACTCTTATGTAAAGTGTGAGAGATAACCCTGAGTTCCAGTCTCAACAGTGTGTTTGTATATGCATGTGGTTGTATCAAAACTCATGTATCTACTCTTCGGTTCGTCGAGTGGACAGCACTGCACTCACTTACCTGAAACAGTTTCTGTGTGCACATCCAGTTTCATCATGTAGTAAAACCTCTTCAAGCAGAGAAGTATAAATGAAGCATGACACCGCCAAGGCTATCATTATTACCAAGGTCTAGTTTGCAAGCTACAGTTGTTCTTTATCTTGATGCAAGCAGCATACAGAACACAAATGTATCTCTTTGAAGGAATTAATATATAATAGCATTACAGGTAAAAAGGTATTGACAAGCTGAGTGTTGCAGGGTTTGAATGACTTAAGGGCTTAAGGCCTAAAAGTGTTTGTGATGAACAAAGCAAACCATATTCCTTTGAACTTAAGTATAAAAGGTTGCAGAAACAAATTTATTAAACAGCTAAAAGCAAAATTTCAAACCTAATCTTAAATTAATCTTTGCAAACTTTTTATAATAAGCTTGTACTAGGATGACTGAAAGAGCGCTGTGCATCAAGATGACAAATGTTAGCTATAGAAGAAACATTAAGGAGATCCAGCTGCCCATGTTAAGTCTCAGTTAGACCAAGACTCAGATAAAATCTCTTGTGCACTCAAACGGACATCTAGCAGAGTTATCAGAATTATAAATGTAGTTAGCATGTTATTTTTTAGCTTTAGCTTGTAACTGTCTGGGACTGACACAGTGTTAGCGATCGTGCCAATACAAACTTTCGCTTTCTGTTCTGACAAGTCTGAGGTTTCAGGCATTTTTGCCTGAAACTCTCTTTAAAATTTCAAACATACCAAATGTAACTCGTGCACTGGACATTTGAATCTCAGATTTTGCATCAGCATCTCCCCCTTAAGTAGAGTAACAAATTTCTGATGGAAAACATTGCACAAGTATATAGAGTCAAACTCTGACATTTATAAATATGGAAACCTCAGAAAAATGTAGAGGGAGTGGAGTCTTTTTAAATTAAAGGTATCATTTCATTTGATCATAAAAGCACATTTATTAAGACATTAAAATGATCTCATATTTAAGAGCCCTGTAGAGGATAAATGTATGGATGTTTAAAATGCTAAAAAATAAAAAAAATAAAACAAAGAAGTAAAGTCAAATGCTGTAACAAAACATTTGCATGTCATTTCATGAATGCATTTAGTAATATTAAGTTTTGCCCCCAAGTTGTTATAGTACATTTGTTCTTTTCTTTCCATTTTAGTGTGAATATGAAGTCACCATTTAGGAGAAAAACTAACTGTCTTGCTTCAAATTATGACATCAAAAGTTTAAATCAATGAAACTGCTGTTTTATATTGGCAGTTTGAAGCTTTCTTGTGCTGGATGGCACTGACATGCAGAGCACTCCCTCACTTTGGTTTTTGTGTTGTGAATTGATGTAATGTGGCATTGGAAAAAAAACAGCTACCAGAACAAAAAGCTAAATAATTTTCCTTTGAACATATCTAATTTAAATGAGAGAATTAATAGCAGTGTGTGTATCACATTTCACTTTCTGTCTTATATTGGTTTCATGTCTTAAAAGTGGGTTATTTGGTGTAGACAATAGATAGAGGCTACAGATAAAGGAAGAAGCACATTTCTAAGACATATTTTGGATCGACTGTACAAAATGTCAGTCTAGTATATCAGTATAAATGGTATGTTGTGCCGAGGCAATATGTGTTTTTCAGAGGAGGATTGTCTTAGCTTTGGAATTGATTTGAACGTTTGACAGGATGCAAAACCACTTTTTCTCTCTCCCTTTTTTGCAATCTGCAGGGGAGCAAACGAGGAATAAAAGCTGGCATTGATTTTGTTGGATTCAGAAGTTATGTACTCACCTCTCTGTTTCTCATGCATTCATCAAGGATTTTCTCTTGACAGATTTAGCCAACCTCTGAAGGTGTCTTAAAAATAATACACGCTTGCACTTAATCCCAGATTGGAAATAAAGTGCAAGTTATTTCATGGAAACTTTGATTTTACAATGATTTATTCTACACATCTAGTGCATATGTGAAATGTTCTGTATCACCTGAGATGCTTTGTGCGTGATGTAAACTCTTGTTCTGTTGCTTTAATTTGAGCCTTTTTTTAAAACCGTCTAATAACATTAACAGTGTAAGCGAAGTGCATTGCCAAAGCTGCTGAGCAAGCACACATCCGTACATCCATCCTGCCTACAAAATTGTTAAATAACCCTTGAAAGCACTTACTTTTTGCATTTTTAATGAGCTCCGGGTTTCTCCACCCACATTCCTTCGCAGCATCTTTATGGCTACACTCACAACATTCTAAATCTCGGTTGGAGAAGTAAAAATATCTCAACAAATTATTATAAATTGCAGCAAAAGCTATGGAATGGGAGCATTTTGGCCAACATGGATACCACTAAAAACTACAATGTCCAAGCTGTAACTTAAGCTGTGCCAAGCCCGCTCCTTTGACCTCATTTGAGAGGCTTAACTGTGTTTGGCCATGCTCAGACAGCGGACAGCAGGAGGTCCACTCCTGGCACAGGAGGCCACACGACCAGATGGAGACTAGATAATTATAGTTCTGTTCAATGGATCACTTCAAGTCATTTTTGGGCTCAGTGTAGTAGTTTTGAATCGATTTCTAAACTTTCACAGCCATTGTGTATGCTAAATAAGTTAGAGAAAACAACATATAAAGCAACTGGAGTTTGTGTGACTTGTGCGTCTGCCAGTGTAAAAAAAAAAAAAAAAAAAATTAAGGTATTTTTTCATAGTTTTTCCAATCATTTAAAGTTGACTTCTTCAATGAAGTTTTTAGCCAGTAGTGCAAACGCTAATGCAAAGCATGCTTTTGCGGTCTCAGCCTGTGCAGGACTTGGCTGGGAGCAGTGATCACATATCTCTGGGACATCAGGGAATGAGGACTTCCAGCCCCTCTTCCTGGTTGCTGGAAACAATCTCTGTCCTAATTGGGGGATGAGGTTCTCCATCATTTTTTAATCATAACTTATTGCTATTTCCTGTAAATCATATTTGCTGCCAATTTTAGTCAAACCATGGATGAGATATCGTGTGGCAGTCCAACAGCAGAGTCACAGGCGGTGTGCGAGTGTGTTAGTTTGTGTGTCCAGCTTTACTCATGACTTCATTTATATCTATTACCACCACTTTTCCTGGAACTGTCACCAAAGTGGTGAGGGGACACATTTCTTCGAAGTCCATTAAGCACAATGTAATGAGCCTTGATGCATTTTTAAGAGACACCCTTGGCCGGGAACACAGCGCTGCCTTCCTAATAAGTCCAATTTAATCCTTTTCTCATTATGAATCACGGTGTAATGCTAGAGGTGTGTGTGGGGTCTGTATGGGCATGACTTAGGCTACTTGGGGTGTCACATTTTAGATTCAAGACCACTTAATTTGGGACATTTTGTGGCAAATGCCATGTCCCCAATTAGAAAACAGCTGATCTTTGAGGAAGTGTTCAGGGTTAGGGTCAGGGCCGGTCAGGGTCAAGCCAGTGGGCGTCATGGTTAGAAATAAAGTAGGGGTTTTAAGCTGTCCTCACATGCCAGCAGTGCAACCCAAAGCTTCTATAAATATTGCAGAAAAACGTCTTTGTTCTCTCTGATTCACATCTCTAACCTTTGCGCCCACCTCACATGTTGAGAGTGACCCACAGGATGTAGGTGTTTGTGAGAAAGGAGGACAACATCTGATAAGACATGCAATCTTTCAGAAGAAGTCTAACTTCAAAAGCATTACTTGATTCCTCAGCAAGGGGATCCTTCTGAGAGTGATTGATAAGTTTTTGGCCTAGAGTGGAGGAGTTGCTTTTAGAAAAACCTAGCATATTTATTTTTCAAAATAATCCCCCTCTACCTTTGCAGACTTTGTCAAGCAGGCTTAAAGCACACCAATCCCTTCTTTGTAGTCTGAGGGTGCCACATGAGTGAGCAGTGTTGGATGAGTTCAAATCCACACTCCTGGACGGACAGCTCAGAGACTAATGATGTCCACTTTCTCAGAAAGTGCTAATTTACAATTTTTAATTACCTGAAAC
>JAPZDY010000022.1:24589516-24603493 GCA_029783645.1 Ctenochaetus hawaiiensis | reverse complement strand
CTTTAAAGTTCATCAGTGAATCATGAAAACGAACAGAACAAGTAAAGATTCTTGTTTCAGACCTTGATGATGTTGTATCTGCTGAACACTCCGCCAGCGTTGCCTCCGTCTCTGTGCTCTCTGATGGTGCTCTGCATCTGAAGGAGGAACAACAGAAACACCGTGAGTTCATGATGAGCCTCAGTGTCACCAGCTATCAGGCTGCAGAGCTTCACTGCAGCTCTCAGTGAATCAAACAGGCAGAGGGATTTGTGCTCTTCATTCAAAGCAAAACAGCTGAACACAAATGGATCATAAAGTCTTTTTGAAACATGTTCAGCATTGATATTCAGTATCTGTTAAAAAAACAAAACTCTGAGTGGGAATCGACTCAAATCTTCAGGTGTTTTATCACAAACAGAGACACTGACCTCCTCCTCCACAGACTGGTACTCCTTGTCGTCGGGGGCGAGGTCGATCAGGATGGTGCCCTGGTTGGCACAGTGGAATGTCAGGTAAGGGTTCGCACCTGAAAAACAACAAGCGTTTTACATTTTTACATCTTTACTGTGAAAGTTTTGTCCTATATGTCTGATTCTGGCGCCTCCTTGTGGAATCTAAAGAGCCTGACAGAGACGGAGGAGTTTCCTGGTACCTTGCTGTCCGCCCAGCAGCCTCTCGACACCCTTGATGAGCTTGTGTCGGTGGCCGTACGCGTTGATTCCAATCTCCTTCAGCTCCTCGTGACCCATGTCAGCCAGAACGTCCAGAGTGATCTGAAAAAACGAGCGGGAGGTTTGAACCATCACACACCTGAGTTACACCTGAGCTACACAGATCAGTTATGACGTTAGCACATTGCAACAGGACTGTTTCTGATGCTTCATCTGATCTCCACAAATCATAAAACGTCAGACGGACAGATGTTGTGAGGTAACTGACCTGCTCCCTCTCGAAGATGTCCCTCAGGTGCTCCAGACCCAGACTCTTCAGGAACTGACTTATATTCATGTCCAGCATCGCCACTGTGACACGCAGGACATCAGAGGTGAGGAAAACATCTCACACATCGAAAATCTAACAAAGTTTCACATCTTTCTGTGTTCAGTGTGATCCGTTAAACAAACTTACTCTCCCCTTCCTTGCGCTCAGTGCCTGTGGCTCCATCTGCCACTCCGGAGGATCCGGCGGCAGCGGCGGCAGCAGCCAGCTCGGTGAGCGGTCCGGCCAGGTTGTCGATGCTGCTGGCGGCCGACAGACAGGAAGGCGTGGAGGCGGGGGAAATGACCGAGGCGCTGACCACCGTCGCCTGAGGCTTGAAGCAGCTGGGCAGCGCGTCTGGCGGCATGGCGTCCATCAGCAGGGCCCGGATATCGTCAGCCTGCAGAGGAGGCACAGAAACACGGTGTTAAAGCTGACCGAGTTTGTGTGACACATCTTCCCAGCTCTTCCTGAGGCCTGAGAAACAGATTTCTCAGTTGTTCCTGAGCTCTCAGTGTGTTGGACTGAACATTACCGTTGCCAGGTCCAAGGCGGTCTGGCCCTCCTGGTTCTTCATGGTGGGGTCGGCTCCATGAGCCAGCAGCAGAGCGCAGAGCTGCGTGCGACCCTTCTGAGCCGCCTCGTGGAGCGGCGTGAAAGCCCATTTATCTGTGGCGTTCACACACGTGTTGTACTTGATCAGCAGGGCGGCAATGTCCACATGCTGCGAGGAAGAGAGGCGACAGGAGGCAGAGAGTTACGTCAAACATCAAACAACACAGCAGTTACTGATGTTATTGTCAAGATTTGAAAGAAAAACCACAGACAAAATAAATGTTTATAAAGTTTTTGTTACAAATTCCCATATTTTTAAAAGTGAGCCCCATCGAATCTGTGTTTCAGTGTTTTAGTGTTCAGTGTTTGTGTTCATGCTGTTGAAACTGACCCCGTAAGACGCAGCGTTATGAAGAGGGATGAGGCCTCCTTTGTCCTGAGCGTTGACGTCAGCTCCGTGCTCCAGCAGATACTCTGCCACCTCCAGGTTGTTGTAGCCAGCTGAGGAGAAGGAAGCTTTCTTTAACTTTCTGTGCAAGTAAAGCATTTTATTAACTCTTTTACAAATGTTTATTTCAGCAGGTTATCTCAATGAGACCGAGGTTTGCTTTGATTGTAGAAGACCGAAAACATACAAAGCCAATCATAACAAAAGAAAAAACAGCATCAGGGAAAATGTTTCCTGCCTCACTTTTCAATATTTCCAGACCAGGAGTGTGTGTTACTGTGTTACTCAAGCAGCAAAATCCAGGCCTTAAAAATGAAACAAACAGGACATGCAAGAACTGCAGTTCCTCATACGGCCACTGGAGGCAAACTCCAAAAGTGAGTCGATCCCCATCGAGCCTCGTATTCAAATGTTTACAGGTGGAGTCAAACACATTTTGGTCTCTGTAGCTAATTTTCCCTTTTCACGAAAACTGTGAGGGGCTGAATTCTATAAAACTGAGAAGTTTAAATTATATTAAGGTTTAACGTTCAGCAAAATTACAGGCGAGGCTGTTGTGAGTGAAAACAGAAGCTCGCTGTCTGCTGAACATCACTCAGTCATTGGATTCAATGTTCATCTGCTTCTGCTTCATCCTCTCCTGCTAATATGGTCACTACCAGCTCAAAAAATGTAAAACAACAGAAACAAATCTAGAAACACGTGCATGCAGCAGGTGCAGATTACCTGCCAGGTGCAGCGGTGTGGAGTTGCGTCCCTGTGTGTCTCTGCAGTTGATGTTTTCCGGGGAGCAGAGTTTCTGCACTCGGGCCAAGCAGCCCTTCTTGGCAGCATCCAGCAGGGCGGCGTCGCCCCTCAGCAGGTCCTGGATGTCTGTGTCTCCATCTTTGACCATGTCCAGCGGCATGTTGCCGTCACGGTTCTTCTTGGACGGGTCGGCTCCGTGCTAAACAAAGAGTTTGAGTTTTTATTTTATAGACTGTGTGGCTTCAAAGGTCAAAGTGATCTTCTTCCATCATCATCATCATCAGAACAACGACAGAGGACACACCTAAAGAAAAGACTCATATCAGATAACAACAGATCCTCACCTTGAGCAGCAGTTTGCAGATCTCGTATTTGCCTTTGGCTGCGGCCTCGTGAAGCGGCGTGAACTTCCACAGGTCGGCCACGTTGACTGAAGCTCCGTGTCTGACCAGCAGCTCAGCCACTTCGTAGTGACCGTAGGAGCACGCATTGTGGAGGGGCACCAGACCGCTGGAGGAGCAGAAACAGGTTAAAACCTTCACATTAACAGGAAGATGTGATGATGAGTTTTACTTGTTTTTGCTTCAAAATAAACTTTTAAACACAAGAAATAAATCAATGCAGGAATTCGTTTTAACAGTTCTGCAGAAACATCATTTTTAGCCCCAAACATTAACTTGTGTTTGATTCATTCATCTCACTGCTTGAATAACAGATGGGTAACATGGTGGCTGAAGAACTCACCCCTTGTCTTTGGCATGGACGTCAGCTCCGTGGTGAAGCAGATATTCAACAACAGCCACTCGGTTGTAACCTGCTGCGAAGTGGAGCGGAGTGGAGTGGCGGCCCTCCAAGTCCCGGCAGTTCACATTCTGGGGGGTGCAGAGTTGCTGCCACACACAGAGACAACATGACAGTCAGCAACTCAACGCAGCGACACCAAGTTAACAAAACGATTCAAACGAGGCCTGTTCAAAAACCACAGAGGAGGCTGTGAGCTCACCTGCACTGTGTCCAGATCTCCGGCTTTAGCTGCTTCCAGAAATCTGTAGTCAACGTCAGAATTCCGTGTGGGAACATTTTCTGGAGACAAAGAGAAAGAGACTAAATACAAACCTTCAAACATGAATCTCATTCATCATAAGAAACTCTGTGATCAGAGTTTAGATCAGGTAGATCACTAAAACCGGTGCTCTTACAGAACATTAACACACTGAGGTTTTTTCTAAATGTTGGGTGCATTTTCATTCTCAAACAGCCTGAAAACAAACAGTACTGAACATCACAGAGTGCAGCCGCTGTGGTTACCGTTCAGAATCTGCTGCACCGCCTCGTTGCCCATCTGAGCCGCGGTGAAACCCTGCAGGGACACGATGGAGGGGTCGGCGCCGTAGCTGAGCAGCAGCTTGCAGGTCTGGATGTGACCAGCCAGCGCGGCTCTATGAAGAGCCGTCTGACCGAGTGTGTCCACGGCGTTTACCTGAAGTCAGAGGAGGTGAAGTTAACACACACACACACACTGACTCCCAGATTACACCTGGCAGAACAGGTGAGACAAAAAACTCACCTTAGCTCCGTGTTTCTGCAGCACCTCCAGGATGTCATTGTGAGCTCTCTCAGCAGCAACATGCAGAGGAGTCATGAAGCTGAGAGACACAACAGACAGGAAGTCATGAAGCCGATCAGCACCGGACTGATGGAAACAGGCGACTTTACACTTTCTGATTTAAATTTAGAGTAAAAACTTCATGATGTTTACTCACTCTTTGTTCTTCTCATTGATGTTGGCGCCTTTACGCAGCAACAACTCGGTCACCTGCTTCCTCTTGGGATGCGGGGAGGCCACAGCACAGTGCTGAAACACACAACAACATTAGATGAACATGCTAGAATCTCAGACAAAGATCTGGCAACCCAGGAATAAATGTTTTGAGTCAATCTGCGAAAACCTGCAGCCAGTAAAATAAAACCACCTGGCTGTACATCATTGATCAAACATGCTTTCAAGATCACTTTTAGAATAAAGAAAGAGAAAGAGCTCTTGTTGTAGCAGTAAGACTTGGTTCTGACCAGAGCAGTCTCGTTGGTCTGAGGATGTTTGAAGCTGATGATCTCCAGAGCCAGCGTCTTCTTCACTTTGGCCATGTCCGCCTCCCGGGCCGCCTGCAGCAGTGAGTGACCTTTGAACTCGTCTGCACGGAAGAAAGAAAAGTAAATATATCACATAACCCTCAAAACCAAGTTAAAGTTACTGTTTCTGCACTGAGCCTGATGTGACGGGGGGAGGACTCACAGGTGAGCCTCTCCTTCAGCTCCGGGGTGGGGGCCATGTCCACGGCGCTCTTGCTGTGACAGTTCAGCAGGGTGGGGTCGGCCCCGTGGCTCAGCAGCAAGGAGCAAACCTCCACTCGGTTCTTGGACGCTGCCTCGTGCAGAGGAGTGAACTGCCACAAGTCCATGGCATTCACACAGGCTCCGTGCTGCAGAGAGGACGATGCATCAGTGAACTGTTTGACTGAGTCATGAGTTTTAACTCCATGTTCATAGTTCTGATCCCTGACCCTGAAGGTGTGAGCTTGTGAAGTGAAAAGGTGAAGCTGTTTGTGGATCTTACTTTCAGCAGAAGCTCGGTGACCTCGAAGTGGCCGTAGGAGCAGGCGTTGTGGAGAGGAACCAGGCCTCTGCAGGGACAAGACACTCAGTTTAGAGCCATTTATAATCACTGACTGACAAATGAAGTGTAAGCGTGTTCTTCTGAAAAATGGCCTCACCCTTTGTCCTTGGCGTGAACGTCAGCTCCGTGCTGGAGGAGGAGCTGAACGATGCGGACCCGGTTGTAGCCGGCGGCCAGGTGGAGGGGCGTCGACTGTAAGAGAGGAGAGTTTGTTAGCGACTCGGATCGCCGGCTGGTTTCATGTGAACTGCCTTCGATGGCCTCAGGAGCAAGCGGCTGATTAGGGCCAGAAGCAAAGTGCTACGGCAGGCTATGCTCTGTGAGTTGCAGATGAACGGCAGATAAAATGATGCAAGGACAAAAGAGTTTGTGGGAAAAATCCAGTGACAAAGTTCTTTTGCTGTCGACAATGTGTCTGACCTGAGCTAGTGACAAAAAGCAGCTCCGACCTCATTACTCAACTACGAGGACTTCCACTTGACGATGTCAGCAAAATAAAACACTCTTCCTAAAAAAAATGTTTTTTTTAATGTGGTTAGATGACAAGAATGAATCGCCAGAGCAACTGTTAGACTTTTTAAATCAAATAGCTGGGAGGGATTTACGGTTGGGTGATGGCAGCTCTGATTTGTTAAATCTTCTTTTTCATCGAGAGGACAAGGCACTACAGTCGATGTTTGGGATATGTTAGATTTTACATCTGCAAAGAATATCTTTGAGTTTTGGTTCATAAATGTTAAATTATTTATAACTGTTGTAACTTAAAAAGCTGAACCTGCAGCAAACAGAGTCGATGGACTCGATACAGATTTGATAACTTGCTTTCAAAACCCAACCGTAACAGGATGCAAAGAAGCTAAAATAAGCAGGCTGAGTGTTTGAAAAAAGCATCTCTTCAAGCTATTAGACAACAAATCAAATGGCCTGATTTCAGCCAAGAAAAAAGAAATGTTAGTCTGAGCAAAGCTGCAAATCCAACTTCAGTGGTGTTTTCTATTCACAAGTCTAGCTCAGGTCAAGCTTACAACCAAAAGGAGGGACATTATTTTAACTTCCCATGCAGTGATTAAAAAAAAAAGAAAACTCAGAAAGCTGAAACTGTTAGATCTCAAGCCACAGTGATAAAACCAGAGGCGGATAATGGAGGCATCATTCAGAGTGGGATGACACGAGCAATCAAAAGTCATTACCATGAAGGGAAGCATAGCACGAGAACGACAGGTGAGAAATGTGCTCCATTCATTACTGCATACCAACCGACCCAACAGGAAACGTCAAGTACAAACAAATTTCACAGACATGTTTTCACGATTCGCTCCACAAGATGCAGAAAGGCAGGCCTTCGGGCATGCATGAGTGATCATCAAAAACCAATCAATGAATAAAATTAAAGCCAAATCAGATTCTGACTGAAGAGCAAGTGATTGAAAGTTGGAAGGTGGGTGAGTGTGCAGGGAGGGAGACAGACGCTGAAGAAAGCAGGCAGTGAACGTTTGAGCTCCTCTCCAAGTCCAAAAGGATGAGTCGTCACCATGACACCAACCCAACACACACACGCGCACACACACACACACACACAGAGGAGCATCAGGGGAGGATACATGAGTGACCCGAACACCCAGGTCCATGATGTGCAATTAACAAGTGACAGCCAGCTTATTGGTCAAATAAAAAAATGGATTAAAAAGGAAAAATAAAACAAAAACAAGATCACGACAGTGCATCAATCAAGTGGCCGTTATCAAGGTCAACTTACCAGCATTTTTTGGGATGTTGACTGATCGACAAATGTTGCCAGAGTCACACGGAAAACAAAACGAAACAAAAATTACAAAATGACAGTATCTTTTCACAGCAATTCTCTTCTCCCTTCTTTTATCAATAAAAACACAAACCCAGATATAAACCCCTGTTTGATCTGTTAAATGTGGACTGAGATTAAATGTGGAGGGGAAATTGTCAGTAAATAAGAGTAAATTCTCCTTGTTTTTTCTCTCCAGCTTTGTAAAAAGGTGCCTGCTGCTGAAATCCCAGTCTTAGTCTAACTCTTAATATACTGAGAAGGAGGCAGGAAAGGAGTCTTTCTTTAACTGCTGTGGAAGAAAATGTGGTCAGAGATGAGTTAAACAAGTTGATGCTTTTATACTGTTAGCAAAGATGGATTTTTGTGGCATAGGAGGTGATGAGTGTGTGTTCTGTGAGTTTCTCAAAAGACTGAAACTTTATGAGACAAGACAGGAAATTCATTAATAACTTCTAAGAAAAATAATGCATGATGGACAAAAAAGCAATTATTAAAAAAGTCCTCACACACATTAACAGTGTGAGGTGGGCTGAATTATTCGCCACAAAACCACCACAACATCTTGGAAAGGAGAGGAAATGTTGCTGTTCAGACACTTGAGGCGTCATTACAAAAACTTCCAGAGCCTGAAGTCTCATCTTTTCTCCTTTGAAGGAGATATTTAAGACTTATGGTTCAACAATTTGTTTCCTAACTGCGTTTATGTAAAAGTCCTGTTATCTTGAGATAAAAAGCTACTACAGAGCATGCTAACTGGAGAACTTCCTGGGCTGAGAATCCTGACTTAGCCTGGCACGGATCCTGTGCTAAAATTAAAATAACTACCAAATGGAGGCACAGTTGTTGCTGAGACTGCATGGCAATAACAATGAGACATCATGACTGAAAGGCTCCTCAAACCAAAACTGCTGGAGCTGCCAACGTTGACATTAGCCTGTTAGCTTCCTGGACCACATATTGATGTTTTTACAGTATATCCTCTTGTTTAGTGACACAATTAATGCTTTGACTTATTACTACTAAAATGGACGAGGTAATGTATTTAAGTTTTACTGAAGTTATGTTTTAACCTCGATTGCTGACTTCCCTTCCTCACTCTGACTGGTGTTACCCCGAAAGTTGGAGACAGGCGACAAAATTAAACATTATCTTCAAGAAAATGACAGATTTCTCTGAAACTGGACATTGATGGAAATATTACAACAATAAGAATAAAAAACAAAAATATAAACAAAACATAAGTCAATTTTCATTCTTATAACGTCCATACAATCAACTATCCTGACAAACTAAACCCACTTTATGTTTTTTCTTTATGGCAGAAAAACAGCCAACAGCACAAATAAAAAGATGTTAAAATTAAAAGCAGAACCTGGAGGATCAAAGAAGTTTATAAAGTGAAAAATTAAATGTTATGACAGAGAAAATGGATGTCAAGGATGGTCTGATGAATCATACATGAACATATAAAGATAAAAAAGCACTACAGTTCGTCTAATGCACAGAAGTTTGTCATCCAGGTGAAGTGGTTCCCATTAACTCCCTCCCACAAATCCAATGACTTCACTCCCCCTGTATTTATCTGCACCACATGAATTAATTAATCCAGCCATAATCAAACTGTTTTCATTCCTTTACTCACTAAGTGTCTGACTCAGAAACCTTCTTGGCAGTTTTTGTCGAGAACAAAATACAGTTTAATTATTTTCCATATTGTGTTGTATTCAAGGTGTTATCACAGGTATCTGTCTGCTTGGATGTGGTGTTTATTAGTGGCTCATTTACCTTGCGGCCATCACTGGCATGGCAGTTAACGTTTAATGGAGTCAGCAGAGCCATCAGCTTTTCTTCGTTTCCACTCCTGTAAGGACACAGCAGGAAAGACCGTTGTTCATAAGTATTGACCTTCATAATCACTGTTTCCTCAGATTCCTCAGTCTAAATGCCTTTTCATCAGCTGTCAAAGATGAAAAGTTCTGTTCTGATCTGTTACCACTCACTTATTTAAATAATCTGCTTCTCATTTTTCTTATCAGTTCACATTATGGCCACATAAGAATGTCCTCTCCTACATTGAAGTCCAATTTAAACCTGAAGAGCAGAAAACTGACACTCACCTCGCTGCTTCCAGAAGTTCATCCTTCTTGTATTCACCTGGATGAAAATCAACATTTAGATTAGAGCTTCACATGCTGAAAAGTTTGCATACGTGATTTTAATCTGTGTGGTTTGTCAGCTTTTGCTGCTAATGTTTAGTTAATTATGCACCCTGTTGTGGATTAAAAAACAAGTTAGCTTGTTTTTACGCTTCATTTAGGTGAAAACACTGAAGTGTCAAAAAGGAGAAGATGCACAAGGCGTGTGGTTATGATACATTAATGCCAAACAATATGAATTGCACTGTGAAAATAAGATAAATGAGACCATTGCATATTTTTTCTGGTACAATTAATATCCATTACATACAAACTGGACCCTTTTTTCAGTCCTGCGTTCATGTGACTGGCAGTAAAAGTGAAGGTTACATGTGTAAAATGTAAATGTGAGTGAGAGGCAGCAGAGAGGGACTGACCAGTGAGAACAGCCTTGGCTGACGGGTCGGCGAGATCCAAAGCAGATTTGCCATCAGTGTTGCGGATGTTTGGATCGGCTCCATGTTGGAGTAACACTGAGTGAGAGACAGAAAGGATGTTAATTTGGTCCTTCAAACATTCACACTGACGTCAACTTCTGTGCTCATCTTAAACATCTAAAACATCAAACCCGACAAACATGTTTGCTGACTTTAATTCCCCTCCCTCACCACATCTCCTTTCCTTAAAAAACCTTTGTCTAAAAGTCAAACCTCTGAATCCAGCTGTCAAGCTTCTCAAGAACCATATGAACATTTTTGACAAACACTCCCCACATGTGTACAGATGTTTCCCATGTTTGCACATCATGTAATCCTTACCAATGCAAACATCTATCTTTCCCTTGATGGCCGCCTCATGTAACGGAGTGTAGTTCCAGTTATCTCTGGCGTTGGGGTCTGCGCCCTGACACAACAGGAGGCTGACAACTTCAGCGTGGCCGAAGGAGCAGGCGTTGTGCAGGGGTATCAGTCCTCCATCATCTCTGGCGTGAACATTGGCCCCCGTCTGCAGGAGGTGCTCCACCACGTCTTTTCTGCCAAAACCTGAAAGATCATTGGAATGCATTAAAATTTATCTTTTTTCTGTTATGAGGTGAGTAGTGCATATACATAACCTGGCTATGGCAGCTAAACTACTTCTGAACAACTAGAATTATATGATTCAGTCAAATGCACCTATAAACAAACTTACATTACTGAGTAAGGGGCGGAACAATTAATCCAAATCGCAATATGAACCCCTGCAATTTTCAAATCGAAGGAGGCTCAAGGAGTGATCAGTGTCGAAATAGACTTTAAATCCTCTAATATCGCAGATCATATCACAGTTGCAAACCTTCCAAATAATCGAAATTAAATAACTTTTCGAAATCGTGCAGCCCTACAAAGTAATGATGTAATTTTTAATTAATACACTGGAACATTATAATTGACATACCTATCCCTGATTTACGGGGATTGATTTTCTGATTTTCTCTGAAAACTGAGTTATTGTATGAATTTTATTAAAGAAATCAAATACTGACACTGACTTAAAACGTTTATAATAACACGTATACAACAAGCTAGCGTTGTTTTGATGCCTTGCTAATGTTTGAACATGATATAACGATTCATTTAAAACAGCTAGCCTAGCCTAGCTTAATGAGTGGTAGTTTGGTGCTGTTTGGTTTTATGTTGTGACGGTTTAGTCAGAGGAATATTGACAATATGTTTGTTTGACAGTCAAATTAGATCGGTGAGCGTCAAATTAGCTGGTTAGCTTTGCTAGGCTAACAAATCATACGTGATAAATTTTAGTTAGCGTTAATTTAAATTATATCAGAGTGGTAAAAGACAAAAATAAAGGTAGGAGTGTTTGAAAACACAACATTAGCTAGCTAGCTGTCACAGTTTAGTTAGCTAACGGTTAGCTAACGCCGTTTAGCCGTTAGCTTAGCTCCTCGTACCCGCAGCGAAATGAAGGGGAGTAGATTTCCGACCAGCCATGTCCTTCGCGTTTACATTCACCGAATCGACGAGTCTTTTCACTCTGGAAACATCTCCGTTACGGCAGGCCTCGAACAGCTCCCGGAACGCCCCGCCGATGCCGCTGCTGCCGTCAGTGGGGCTGGTGGCTCCGGAGCCCGGGCTGGAGACGCTGCTGCTGCCGCCGCCGGAGGTTGTCGTTGTGAAGCTCGCACTGCTCGCCAGGACCGGGGCGGGCAGGTCCGGGGAGGCCACGGCCACCTCGATCCCCCCGCTGCATTCCCTCTCATTCTCCGGGGGTCCAACGGCCGAGGTGAGCAGAGCCATCGGCGGAGAGGCCGGAGGGGCGCCCGAAAGAGAGCTGTTTCTCGGCGGAGACTGCAGGGTGTTTTGCTGCTGCTGCTGCTGCGAGGAGCGACGAGGCACCGCCATTACAGCAGCTCAGCTTCTGCTGGCGACAAGAAAGCTGCTCCGCCTTTCCGGTGAAAGTGGCCGCGTTTCCTGTCAGCTGTGGAGGAGAAACACCCGAGATCACTTATATCACATTCACCGAGGAGGAAACGGTGTTTTCTGATCGGTTTGTTTTGCGGGTTATTTTGATTTTTGTCAGATGAATCACAGAAAAACAACAGAACCGATTTGAATTAAATCTGGTGGAAGGGTTAAGCATGGACCGAGGAAGAACCTTCTTGTGTGAATCTTAATCTAATCTCGGGTCCGAGCATTGTTTTTATTCTTAATATTGTGCGATTGCGTTTTTAAGGGCTCCATGGTAAAACAGATGCCATAAAGCTTTGAGTCCAGTAGAGGGCAGTGAAGTTCAAAAGTGACAAAACCAATCCATCTCACAAACCAATTTTCACTGATACCAGTATGAGTATACTGGTGCCACTGGAAACAGAGAGGTGTGATGGAAACCCTACACATGTAGACTGCAACCTTGACTCAGAAAAGCTGGGAACCGTGGAAATGTAGATAAAACTTAAATACATGATTTGATCAACCTTGTACCTACATTTAATTAAATTTAGTACAAAGACCAGATATTTATTGTTTAAACTGATTTTTAAAAAGAATTTTTTTTAGAAAATATACACTCATTATTTTACATGAGACAGGGGCAATGATGTGAGAGAAGTTCAATTTATATTAATATAATTTATACCTCATGCAAAATGTTGCCTGACATCATGACTTTTTGCATTAATGTGAGTAGATCATTTATATTATTAAAAGACTCTTTGCTTTGGAGTGTTTTACACTACAACAGACAGCAAAACTGAACAGCAGCAAAATATATGTTTGTATGTATTATGTTTGTAGAGCAGCTACACAGGCAGGAACTGAAGGAAATGCATGAGACCCAGAGAGGATGAGGGAGTGAGGCGGTGAATGGATGCAGTAGACAGATGTGATCCATCAACAGGTTATCATGGTTCATACTTATGCAGGACAGGAATTGTACAGACTTTTCACACAGGAGATGGATGTGTAGAATATCCATATATTAAATTAAATAAATACCAATGCACACTCAAAACATGGAGGACCTGGTCAAAGGGTCCATCTGTCACTTTGTTAGTCTGTTAACAGGGACTCTGGAAGTTCACACAACCCCCAGAAAACAAAGTAAAGAGGGCTAACATTAGGCTTCATGGTCAATGATCTCTTTTTCTTTCAAGCCTGCATTGCTAAACATGTTATCAGCATTTCATATTCAAGAGCAGTGAGCAGACCGCGCATCCTACCGGCCTCTAGGCGTCAGCTGTTCTGCAGCGGTTACCCTGAGAGATGGCGCGTCCGAGGAGTTTGGACTCAACTGAGGGTAAATAACAAAAAATAACCAACTGATTAAGTAGATCGATCTTTAATTGTCAATCATTAATTATCAGTAGAATTGATTTCAAACAAAACAAAGTGACTTTCGTACCTAAAATGCATCACTGCATGATTTCTCATGACAGATGAAATCGTCTTCGTGATCGTGAGATTAGACAGCTTTATTATCAGAGTGACTTTGTTATCAGAACTGAAAACAGCTCGTTTCCACAAAAATTATCATAATAACGAAATACGGAAACTCATTGCGGCAAAATATCAGTTTTAAATCGCTGATTTCAGGTTTTGTTCCTACAGTGTCGGAAGCGGAAGCATGATGACAGGACACGTTTTGTCGATTTTATTCTTAAATCATGATACTTTTTTCATTGTTTAATGTCTGAAATGTGCAAATGGTGTCTGATATATCAGCAACGCTACATGTTACTAATGTAGGATTCAAAAGTAGCTATATTTTCACAATTATTATTATTATGAGTTAAATGTGAAAGTTGTTTCAACTGCAAGTTGAGATTGTTCTTTGCTTTAAAGAATCTCGTCTGAAGACGAGTCAGTCAGCGTAACAGACAGAAAGTCAGTGAAGTAAAATTAAACATCTTTATGAGGAAGAAGTGATAAAAATATGAAATACATGAACGGATGTTAAGCATCCTGTTATAAAAAAAAAACCCTGTAATTTGTTGGTAGCCTATCACATTCACTGCCACTCCCTTTTTTTCGGCCGTTTTTTATTTTCTTTTTTACTCTGGATTGTGTCGCAGCAAGAAATTCAGAAGATGAATGAACTTGAGTAAAACTACATGAAGAAAAATAAACAAATTAATTTTAAAGTCAGAGAAGTTTATCGG
>JAPZDY010000022.1:24530605-24557230 GCA_029783645.1 Ctenochaetus hawaiiensis | reverse complement strand
TTATCCCATGATGCACTGGAGGAGGAGGAGGAGGAGGAGGAGAGTGGGAGGAAGATTAAGGATGAGTAGGAGTGGAGGTGAGGATGAGAGATTTACAGAGGGACGGATGAGAGGTGAATGAAGAGAAAAATGGGAGAGAGATTGTTGGAGGCAATGTGAAATAAAGATCAGATGAAATATTGTGAGGAAATAAATAAAGAAAAAAGAGGTAAAAATGATAGAAGGATACAATTTACATCTGATAATTACTGACAAATAATCCACAAGGACATGTGTTTAGTTGAAACAAATAAAAATCTCTCACTGTTTTTTGAAGTTGTATTTTTCTGTGTGAGCAATTTGGTTCTGTATTGTTTAAACTCTTGAATTATTAAAACAAGTGGTGCTTAAAATTCAAGAGTAATAGCTTATCAGTTAATTAGTAGCAAAGTAGAAAACACTGCTGGGGCATTTTACATGAAGTGTTCACTCACGTGCCATGCACCAAGGTTGGTGGGATTCAACATCACTGTGTTGTTTAGTTCCTCCAGCACAGAGCCTGGCAAGACAGTACCACTATTTGCAGCAAGGAGGCGCTGACACTGCACCTGCCTCAGTGACAGAAGCACAGCTGGGTGTTTTGGAGAAACACTCAGCACCTGAAAAAAAGCAGGAGCATTAGGAACATGACAATAAAAAGATGAGACCACAGAAAAAGATATATGAACTGAAAGCTCTGTCTCCTCCTACAATTAAGTAAAGTTATCAAGTGAGTGATATTAAGGTTGTGTGTGTGTGTGTAAATGTGTATGCAGATGTGTGTGTTCATATTTCACCTGTGAGCAGAGGGCTTCTGCCTGCTCCAGCTGTCCCCCCAGCATGAGACCAGTCACCGCCTGCTGTAGTACCCAGCCCTCTAGAGCCTGAGCCAGGGGGCACTCTATCTCCTCCACACTCCGCACTGAGATACAGAAGAGAAACACTTACACACTCAAACACACTTGATTTAACAAAAGTGATAAAACACACAGGCACCAATGCACACACCTTTCTCTGAAACCACCGACATGAGGATCTGCTCCAGTCCTTGTCTGCAAGGAGCAGATCCTGACAGATAACAGGAAGTGTTTTCTGTGTGACAGGCAGCCATTAATCCCGCCCACGTCGCTGGATCATCTGCAAGTGGACAGAGGAGTGGAGACTCAGATCATGCAGATATGTTCATTATTTCTTTAATGGCAGTTTTAAGGTAGCTTTCCACTGTAAAAAAAAGAGGTAATTATAAAGGTCTCTGTACTAAAAAGCTGCAAAACCTGAATTTACCGAATGAAGGACACCAATATGAGAAAAATGGTTCTCACAGAGCTGCATTATACAAAATATGCAACGTATATTTATACCAGGACAGAGCAGCACAGCTCTCTGCATAGTCTTCAGTGCATTCCTGCGACTGTCCTCCCCAGAGTGTCTCCCACTAGCCAGCTGATTCACTCCACTGTGCAACAACGCCCTCTGCAGGCAGACAAGTTAAGTGAGCTTAGAATCACGTACAAACACTGTGACAAACATACCAGACACAATAGTGTTTGTATTCTATAATGTAATAAGTATTTTGTATACTGACACATCTACAGTTAAAATATATATATTATTAAACACTAAGCAGTTTGGACAAAATAACTCAACTGTGTATGAAGTTTAATTTATAGCAGCAGGGAAGCTTAAGGAAGTATTTAACATACAGAAAAGGCAACAGAGAAAGATTCATAAATACTTTTCAACATGAATAAATCACACTTATACCTTTCCTTGGGTCATACTGGACAGACAGGCAACATGACCGGCCACTGCTCCCCCCTGAAATACAGAGCAGGAAAATCAATGAACTCTTCCATTTTAAATGTCCAGCAGCACTAAAACAAAAGTGGATGAGGCTGTTCAATTAAGAGTGTGAGTACATTTAATTTTCCAGGGTTTTGCTTGAAATGTAAGTTTTATTGTGTGTATGCAGTCTTACATTTGCCTTCCTGGGGTAATACTGTGGGATCAGTCTGGACAGCAGGGCCCACAGAGATGGGTTTCCCGGGTTGCTGTATGTAAGACATGTATAAATAATAATGTAGAAAAGGACTCTGCAGAATTTGTAGTCCATGTAGTCTATTTCGGGTCAAAAAATGCTGTTTGAGCACATTCAGATTGGCACAGAGTATGCAGAACAATATGAACAAGCAGTTTACCTGTGCACGGCTCTGGAAGCCTCTCTTTGCACTGCGCTGTAGTTTCCCTGCAGGGCCAGCAAGGCGCAGGTGAGCAGACACCTCTGCTCTACAACATTCCCAGAGGCTGAACCTTGCTTCAGCAGCTCAGTCAGGGCAGCAGAAGCTAATGTTGCATCCCTGTGGACCAATCCAAGGGCACATAAACACAGCAGGGACTCCGAGACTGGCTCCTTTAACATCGAGCTGCAGAGACAGGATGCAGACAGATAAAGACTCTTAGCCTGCAGGCACATAAAGTAAAAGTATTAGCAGAGATAATCATGTGGTAATGCATTTGATGGTATTTTATGTTTTGAAAGATAGCTGGCATAACGAAATCGTTTTGAAAAAGCTCCAGTATACATTATGAATTATATCATATTTATATAACTGTTTTGCACATTGCTCGATTGAATTTTTTTTCTTTCAGGTTTGACATTTTGGCTTCATAAATAAAACATATATATATATATTTTAATTAGAAATAAATTATAAAGGTGGATTATGCGTCTTCATCAAGTGTCTAATATTTGCAACTTGATTTGTACACTGCCGTGACCTGAAAATGAAGACAGGATACACATAGATCAACCTATGTTCAGTATTTTGAGAAAAATCATACAAAGCCATACCAGACAACATTGTGAACTCACCATTTGAACAGCAGAGTCTTGGCTGAGTCCAGGTTGCTCTGCCGGTGCTGTAACAGGGCCAGAGCTGTCAAGATATAAGCCTTCTCCTTCTCACCAGAAGCCACAGCCAAGGCACGTTCATACGCTACAGTGCACACACACATAACAGTTTATTTACAGCCCCTCTGGCCTGAATACACATATATAATCTCAATTTCAATGTGTCTTCCCGTCCTCACCATTGATGCTCTCTGGGATGAGTCCTGCCTTGCAGTAGGCCAAAGCCAGTCCTGTCATATCGCTGAGCTCCTGCAGTGAAGTGGAACTATAAACACGCACTGCCTCTTCCCACTGGCCTGAGGTGCTGCGAAGAAGACACATTTGGATGAACCAAGAATGGAGTTTAGGGTATTTTTTCATGCAATGTCAAAGATGGTTAAAATTCATGGTAACATGACTGCAGGTTGTTACCACAAAGCACGGCCATAGTTGCCCAGAGCAAACGCCAGCTCTTGAGGGGACGTGGACTGAAGCAGTTCAACCGCTCTGAGGAAGGAGAGTTAAGATTAAAAAAATGTTGTTCTTATAGATGAAACAGAGGTTCAGCATGTTTTTCTTGGTACACTGCTTCATCTGTGAGCCTGCAGAGACAGTTAGTGTAGTTCAGACAAACACCTTTGGTAAGCCTGTAAGGCCTGCCTCTTCAGCTGCAGATGCTCATTCAGGTAGCCGAGCATGATGAAGGCAACGGGGTCAGACTGGATCCTCTCTGAGAGGGATGCAAAAGAAAAAAACTTTTTTTATCAAACAACATCTGTTCGTAACACGTGATCCAAATGCAGCCAGAAAAATCCATGGATCCTGCACGTACACTGACACACACACGCAGACGCTGTACCTGTGTACTTGCTGAGTGCCACCTGAGCAGCAGAGATGGCATTCATCTGGACAATGTTGTAGCGGTACAATTCAGAGTCCCTGTTGCTCTTATCCAGCAGGGTGGAACAAACCCAGTAGGCATAACCTTTCACTCCCTCCATCTGCCGGGGAAAATGAGTGGTAGAGAGATTTAGATGCAGAGGGAGAAAAAGCAGAGACAAGAGAGGCACACACATTTTCTGTTCCATTGTTGAATAACCCTTAATTACTTTCCAGCAGTAGCAAAAGACTTGTAGCTGAAAACTGATGTGGTGACAAAAAAAAAAAAAGCTGAAACACATTATTAGCCAACTAATTGGGGGGTGTTTCAATAGAAACCGTGGTAGTTTTGGGAGATCACACACATGCGTGCTGAGTTCAGTGGTGTGCCTGAAGAGATCCATTGTGTCATAGCTTCCCACTCTCTCTGCTATCATCGCCTGGTTGGAGGACAAAGGGACAAAGCTATCATTAGGACGGATAAAGACAAAAGGTCAAAGAGATAAATTCATCAAGTCTTATACACAATAGCATGCTGATATGCAAACTGTCGGATCTAAAGTGTACCCTTTATTTCAAGCATATACCAAACACCAGAATCACATTATACTAACTTTTAACCAAGAATGCTGTTTTTCTTATCTTCCACTAAACTTGAAATCCTTGCTAATTGCTAATTGCTAACTGATTGCTAAAGAAAGACCAAAATGGCTTCTCCTCTCTAATCATTTTACAGCTCGTCACACAGTTTATATGTATTGCATATTCCTAAGTGAACCTCATTATTTAACCTAATTATCTTCTGATCCTGTTAGTTAGACCACTATATTTTGAATTGTCTAAGATGTTTGTGCATATACAGTAAATGCAAAAACCCTTTTTCTCATGGTGTCTTTGTTACCTGTCCAATCCAGCAGTTGACATAAAGTGGCTCCAGAGACTGGGCGATTTTGTAGGCCTTGTGAGCAAGCTAAGAAGAGAAGACCAGATTTTAACAAAGGAGAGGGCTGCCTCTCATTATTATGGGAACGTTGTATTGAATTGTGCTCATTATATCACTATGATGACAACAACATACCTCGATATTGTCCTTTTTCAAATAAAGGGTACCGATGTTGGTCCAAGCAACAACATTCTGTAATTACATATTCAGTCACATTAGAACATCTGAAAATCTTCTGAGAATAAAATTCATTATCTGAACAAATGTGCAGTACATACATTTGGTTCAACTTGTATGGACTTGATGAAGCAATGTTGAGCCAGGGCAAAGTTCTCGAGATCTGATGTGACAGAGACAAAGTGACAAGATAAAAATCCGTCAGTTTCTGTGACACAGATAAAAACTAAAGTAGATGTTTTAAGCAAAAAGAACGAGTTGTTACATTACGCTGATAATTTCTAAGGGCACGGCAATGAAAGTAACACAAAGTTTAAAGGATTTTCCTCTGAAATTACACAGAACATTTCCATTTTAAAATAAAACGTTTTATTATCTGGTAAAAATTTTTAATATGACCAACCAAATATACAGATGGGTCAAGTACAGATTGTCCAACAAGTTCACCAGATGGGGTCAATAGCTTTTATTTACAAGAGTTAATGAGCATATCACATACCTTTGCTCATGGAAATCACTCCCAGAGCGTTCCAGTAGA
This sequence comes from Ctenochaetus hawaiiensis, assembly GCA_029783645.1. Classification (NCBI taxonomy): domain Eukaryota; kingdom Metazoa; phylum Chordata; class Actinopteri; order Acanthuriformes; family Acanthuridae; genus Ctenochaetus; species Ctenochaetus hawaiiensis. The sequence goes on along the minus strand of JAPZDY010000022.1, from coordinate 24,551,785 downwards.
AGTGGTTCGCACTGTCCATCATGATAGCCTTTTTTAAACACTGAAAAGAGAAAAAAAAAGATTTTTAAAGACCAACTCTGGGACCAAACCATGCAAACTGTTGTCCTGGATTCTGTGAATTACCTGCTGTGCCTTCTCCAGAAGCAGAGATATAGAGTTTTGTTCTGAGTCTGCAGGGCTTGGTAAGCTGGCCTGGCGGTAGAAGTTGAGTCCTAGATCGTACCAAAGACTGGGGACCTCAGACATCAGCTTCAAAGCACGGGCATAACACCTGCAGACAGAGACATGCACTCAGTGTTCAGTAGAACAGGGACACACACTGTTACCAAAGGCTACGTAAAGATCGGAATGACACAAAAGCTCCTAAATGTCAATTGTTTTGTCATAGAAGACTTGTTTTACAAATGTATATGTCTCTTTGTTGTCTTACCTCTCACCGACTTTGAGCGTCTGGGCCTGGTTCAGGGAGCAGCTCTGGTTGGTAGAATCCAAACCAGCCAGCGGGGCAGGAACCTGAACCTGAGCTCTGTTTGGTGACACCGTGCTGACTGCAGTGCAGGCATCTCCAAGCAGCTTCCACAGACAGGAGAGATCTGGACGCAGCTCCACAGCTCTGAAGAGCACAGAAACAGGCAGGATGGATGAAACAAATCAAAGAAACCTTCAATGTGATTCTGAAATGCGATGAATCACAGACAAAGCAATATTTCATGTTCGGATTTACACATTAAACAATGCTGAGTCATTACCTGAAGAGGTTCTGTATGGCTTGCTGAATGAGGTCAATGGCTCCTCCATCTCTGCAGTCTTCCATTAAGCTTTTAGCCAGAGACAGTTGACACTCCCCAAGACCTGAACATCAGATCATACTAATCTGATAAAGCTCTCCGGTTCAGATATATGACTCAGAGATACGCAATAAAAAGCATAATACCAAATCAAAATCAAGATCTTGGATCCATTGAAATAAACACAAACCTTTCAGAGCAGGAACGTAGTCCTGCTGCGCTGTGATCTGCAAGTACTCTGCAACCGCCTCCTTGAACTTGCCCAGGGTCTGTTTAATAGCAGCAGCCTGGTAGACGCTGTAGATAGAGGAGGGCTGAAGCTGATGGGCCTTACCGAAGGCTTTCAGAGCTGCTGTGAAGCTCCGGCGGTTCAGGTAGGCTTCACCTAAACACTCCCAACACACCCAGTCCTCGGGGTCTGCCCTCAGAGCTGCCTGCAGACTACAAACATGAAATAAATGGTCAGTAATTCTCAAAAAAATACCTATAATAATGTGGAAAATGATATAGATCCGATGCAATGCGTTTTACTGTGTGAGATTTAAAACTCTTACTCAGCTGTAGCTTGCTGATGCTCTCCGACCTTCAGGTAGTAAAGCCCTCGTCTCATCCAGGCCCATTTCGCTGAGCCTGGAGTGGCTTTCTCAATCACTGACTGAAGTACTGCTAAGGCAGTTTCCTACAGCATTGAGGGGAGAAGATAAAGGAGGGAAGATGGGGAAAAAGATAAATGAGAGGAACCTGTTAAGAAACACCTCAGCAAAATGTTAAAACCACACAAAAATATCTTGGCTTCTTTTGGAGTTTGTGTCTCCTTCCTAACAAATCCACCTACCATGTCGTCCTGCTCCATACAGAGATCCACTGAGGCTGCTCCAGACTCTGCATCATCGTTGTCCAACTCAAAGGCCTTTTTATAGCAGCCTCGAGCTCGGCCTTTATCATTTGCCACCATTCTGTAATAATGTCCAAGGTAGCGGAAGACACAACCAAGGTTTGGGTCCAACTTTGCAGCCTGAAATGGAGCAAACCAAAAATCGTGTTACATTTCACAAGTTCATTTTTGCACAAACAAAATCCTGTAACACTAATCTTTTTCTAGACTAGACAATCAAATACATTTTTAATTGAATATAGTGCATTAAAATTCCCTTAGCCTACCAAAAATAAAAACAAAAATAAAAATTGTACTGACCTTGAGCAAATGTGTATGGGCTTTGCTTCGGTCTTTACGGGTTTCTTCTCCCATGTCCCAGTAGAGTTGTCCCAGCAAGAAATAAAACTCACCACAGTCTGGGCTCTGACTTGTCGCCTTTAGGAAACTAAGCAGCAGAAGAGCAGGAGAGAAAAGTTTACAAAGGAGGACTGAAGCTTGTTACTCTACACACATAGATTGTGTAACTTACTTAGGTTTCAGATAATTGAGTTCCACAGATTACAAACACATACAAGATGAAGCACTCAGTTTTTACCTCTCCTCTGCCAGCTTCTGTTGGCCCTGAGCTAACTGTACCAGTCCCTTCAGTGCCAGACCCTGGGCCAGGTTCGGGTTAGAGGTCACCAGCTCTGAAGACACCTACAGAAGAAAGGTGAACTTATTTTGCATCAATCAATACTTTTTCTGATACAACTGAATATTTTCATATCATATGTAAAAACTGAGAGCAGAACTTAATTCAAGCTGGGTTTTTTTTCTCAGTTCAATTTTGAAAACTGTTACTCATGAAACCCATAAAATTTATGATTTTGACAGTATCCATAAGGTAAAAGATTTTCAACCTTTACTGCTTGATCAACTTGTCCTTTGTTGACGTATGCACGTCCTTTCAGGGCCACTAGAACTGGGTCCTTCTCAGCATCTGGGATCTAAAAAAAAACAACAAACATGTATATGATATTTGCACTGACATTATACTGAGCTACACATGTACGTCCAAGGTCAAAACAGCCAAACATCTTCATAATAAACCCAGTCTGAAGTGCTGGAAAACTTAATAAATCAGAGCCTTAGTCAATCACATACCTGTGTAAATGTCTCCAGCGCCTGCTCTGCAGCTTTCTCTCCTATACTCCTGACTGAAGCCTCCAACTTCAGCCTGAGAAGTTTGAGCCTCAGCTCCTTTTCTCCAGAAACACACACTGTTAGACCTAAACAACCACACACAGTGAATTCAGTACCTGCCTCAGGGACTAAAGACAGCTGCACTCTGAAGATGGTGGTAAAAATCCTTCTATTTTTTTCTAACAAATCCCTGTTGTTTTTCAATTAACTATTGATGCAGACTTACTGAACATATTGATTTGAGGTATCTGGATCAGTGAGTAAATTCTGTTTTAAGGTGTTCTGGCTAACTGAAGTGATGTACAGCAGAGTGTACAAACCTTGGGAGCATGATACAGCGCTGTCTGAGTATCTGTGCACTTTAAACTGAGCTTCAGCCAGACTGTGCCATCCTGTACTGGAGCTCATGATCTTCAACCCTGTTAAAACAGAAGAGATGGATTATGGGTAGGTAATGCACAAATTCTAAATTACAGAGACAAGCGTGAAGAATATGTCTCAATATAAAGTGACATCAAAAACAAGATTCAATCATTGTTGAAGCACAAACTAACCTTTTGCAAGATCTGTAATGGCGTCTTTATACCTCCCATCCTGCAGTGCTTTGGTACCGAGACCCAAGTGACCTAATCCACTGTTAGGGGCCAGATTCAGGAGTCGGGAGAAACAGCTGACTGCATCTTCATTTAGGACACCTTCAAATGAAACATGGCTTGTATTAAGACTGAGTCCAATAGCCAAAGACTAACCTTGATGCTTGTGTGTGACATTTTATTGCAGTTTATTGAACAAAACTCTTGAATAGCTGTGAATGAATCACTGCAATCTGTGAATTTATCTCACCTGTTTTGATGTAGTGAGAACACAGGACTTCAAGAGGATAACTTTGGTTGGGGTAAAGAGACAGCATGCTCTCACAAGCCTTTTTCATTTTGGTGTCTTCATGTGGCAGCTACAGCAAGGGGAGATATGTGAAGAGCAGCTGATTATGAAAATATCTATACAGGGCCAAATATGAGGTTGCTTTCTTTTAATATTTTGATGAAAATGATCACCATCCTTGATTTCCTAATGTGGTGACACAGACATCAGACAAGGCAAACTTACCTTAGAGAGGCATTTAACATAGTCAGCTGAGGTATTCTTGTGTTCCTCTCCTGGTACAGGATCCATGAGAACCATGGACTTCTCAAATGCTGTGATTAGCTAATGAATACAAAACACAAAACGGTCACCAAATGGTAGACGACAAGAAAAGATGTCCACTAAGAACAGCACTAAAAAGATTTTAAATTTGACAGTGAGTGCAGGAAATTGAAGCTTCTGACTCCCACAAAGTCACAAAATTCTAGTTTAAGTTGCAACGTGTTTATACACAAAATAGAAAAAACTCAAACTTACATGCTGTTGAGTTTCATTGTCCTGCTCTTCCTCATTGAAGCAGTCTGAGAGGAGCCGGATCATCTGTTGCCAGAGCTGCAGTAACTCTTTTTTGTCCACAGCTTCTTCTTCCTTCAGCTGAAGGAACTGCTGCCAAACCTTTGCCAGCTATGTGAAAACATACAAATGCATTTGAATGTTTGAGTAGGGTATTAATCACTGCCTTTGAATGCATATCTTTAAATTACGTACCTTTAGATATTCTTTGTCAGAATGATAGATATCTGACAGTTTTCTGATCATCTCATAACATTTATTTTTGTCAGAGCTGTGAACAGAGAACATAGTGAAAATTAGCATGACAAATCAATGATGTTAAACTTGTCGAAACTATAACAATGTGCTAAGATATCAGGAAGTGGGCACAAACAAATACTAGCAAAATTATTACAAATCCATTGACATTTTTAAGAAATATCTCACACAGGTTTACAGTGTGTTACCTTGCATACAGCTCAACGAGTTTCTGATAGACGTTAGGTAGCTCAACTTTAAAATCCCACTGATCAGTCTTCTCATAAAGATTTGCCAAACCCTGAAACACAAGTGCATGTGTTTGGCACAGCTTATAGCAAAAATGCAGTACGAGGGTCGACATCTTCAGTGCACATTACCATTAACAAATTTTAAACAAATGTGTCACTCAGCAGTGAAAAATTAACTAGTTTTATTTCAGCTTAAGTGATGATTTGGTGAATGATTTGTAAGACATGCAAAGTGATGTGCAGAAGGACCTGCAAGCTCTGACCACCATATCTTGCCATCTTACCTGCCATGCCAGCAGCTGCTCAGGCTCCAGCTCCACAGCCTTTTTATAAGCTGAGTGTGCCTGATCTGGTTGCTCCAGTTCACTGGCTGCCAGGCCAATGAACACCCAGGCATTGTAATTGTTCTTCTCAAGTTTCAAAACAGCCTAAAACCATAATAAAGAGAGTAAAACCATCTTTGTTCAAGCCATACGTTTCCTTATTCAGAAGCTAGACTCCTTGTGAGAGATGCAATACAAGATCAACACCTGATATAGACAGTTCCTAGTTATCATTGTGTGGATCTGAGATACTTTACCTTGCAGTGTTTCAGAGCCTCTTTGAACTCCTTGTTCTTTATGGCCTCTCTGGCACTTTTCAGTGCTGTTTTCACTTCTTTACTAGACATCTTTTAGTTATCTGAGTGAAACAAAGACATGTATCTGTAAAAAGAAGCAAGCTACATAACGAGTCCAAAAGAATAGTATCAAACCAGACAACTAGATGAACTTGCAACATGTAAAGTGTCTGCATGCAGCAAACCTTATTTACTGGACTTCAGTTTCACTAATCTACAAAAGTCTACAATGCCCTCCTAGTAGCAGTAATTTACCTGACTTAAAAATTACCAAATGACCTGACAATTAACTCCAGTTAAATAAGTTAGCTAGAGTTTGTGGTAGCTGTTAGCAATATAAGCTAACTAAATACACTTTAGCATTAACGTTAGCGGTGAGCGTATTACAGCCTCTTCATTAGGTACTTTAAAATGAAAACTGGTTCCAAACCTTAATTAATGCATAAGATGCTGTTTAGTTAGTTCATGTAGGTTTTGAGGGAAAAATACAGATATTGAATTGATCCAGTGTTTACTTTGACAGCTTGCTCTGCGGCTGTTGGATGACACGGAAGTGAAAGAGAAGAAGCCTCTGAATTTCAAAATAAAATTACTTGTTATTTGTTCCACTTAATGTGTGCCCCTAAAGGCAAATATTATTTTAAAAAAAAAGTGAACTATATATTTTTTTATTTCAATAAATAAACAGAAATAAGTACATTGAATATATTTCATGTCATGGTCATGTTACAAGTTGCTCTGGAAATCTGCATGGAAGACTTTTCTGTAGAGAATGACGTGTCACAGATTTGACATACAGGCAAAAGTCATGATTTAATCATAGCATAAACCAAGCAGATTAAAAGAGATACTGTCAGAGTACCTATGTTAGTACCATGTTACGGCAAATATATCATTTAAAGCCATAGAGCCACCCTTCAATTGCTCTTTCATTGTTAATGACCTGAGAGTAAAAGTCCAACTTTGAGTTTGAGTCCAGCTCATTCAAAAGCAGACCTCTCAGAAGTTAGCCAACATTGCAACCATAAAAATATCACAAAGAGCCACTGAGCCATTTATCAATAGCTCTCTCATTGTCTAGCACGTCTTTTTGCCAATCCACATGCCACCTGAGGTTAGCAATGACCTCGCTGTAGTTCGTTCCCAAACTATGGCGCCAGGCGCTAAATTCTTTTTTATTGTAGAGGTGGACATTTTTGGAGACTTCTGGATAGTCAACAATGCTGCGTAAGAGCTTGTCCAGACGTGCCCGCACATCTGGGAATTTCAGGGCTACATTATGAAGTTCATCCTTGTCCAGCGTGAGGTCTGCAAAACAGAGAGTACAGAAAATTAAAGAGAGTCACAGCTCTATGATTGTTTTTTCTTCTTAATGAGGGTTGAGCGATTGAAGTTTAGTTACTGAAGCAAGAAACTCACCGAAAAGCTGTGGGGGAACACTTAAGCCATCTGCATATGCAATGTATTTCCAGCGGTCACTTCTTAGCATGTATGTAGAGGCATTGGCGTTACAGCCATGATATTCACTCAGAACCCAGTCTGGATGTTGCCTCATGGGAAAAGTGCTGGTCTTGGATAGAAGAGGACGCAGCGAGTGTCCACTGAGGGGACCTACTGCTGGAATACCAGCAATGTCTGCAAAACACAAGAGTGTTATATCAAGTTAAAATACTACAGTATAAATCTACCAGCATTTTTGTTCTGTTGCCTTTTCAAATAGCAGACTGACAGCTCAGTTCCTCTGCATCTTGATCTCCATAACACTTTTTATTCTACATTTAAACACACAATCCAATGGTTTTGGTCCTCTTCCTTACCCAGCACAGTGGGATAGAGATCAACCAAAGACACAAGCTGGTTGACCTGCAGGCCAGACATCAGCCCAGGACCCATGAACAGCAGGGGAACATGGGAACTGCCTTCAAACATGGACATCTTATAGAACTGCCGGTGCTCCATGGCTAACTCTCCATGGTCAGCCGTAAAGATCACAACGGTGTTGTCTAGCAGGCCAGTCTCTCTCAGAGCTGAAATCACCTGGCCTGTTCAGACAGGGCGCGTGGGAGACACATCCAGCTGCTGATTAACATTTACTCAATTCAAAAAGATATTATTCACACATTAGTGACAGGATAAAGTGGTAGTAATTAGGATCTCACTGCTCACAAAGCTGCAGAGATGTACTATAGAGAGAAAAGACTGTAGAGGAATTAATATGCCTTATCATTACAAGTTCAGTTAAAACTATTACAATAAATATGGGCATTCGTAATAATTGCAGTAGCAATGTTTCTCTTGCTGATGCAGATGGCACTGTCCTTTAATTTGCTTTTCTAAATAAAAGGATAATCCCTTTCATTAAGACACAGAGGAAATAGTTCCCTAAATGACACTTTCAGAGCCTATTATAAGCATTTACTCTTATGTTTCATCCTTAACTTACTGATGTATGTTTTACTCAGTCGCTTTGCAGAGTAATTCTAGTGAATGCAGCCAAATGTTGTAAAAGGCTGCACTAAATCAACAGTAATACTGCTACAGGAATTTAGTGCTCACTGTAAATTTGATTTACTAGTATCTGCCTGTTAGGCCGAGTTTTACAGACAGGACGGTACAATGAATGTCACAGCAGGTCTATTTAAAGACTTCTTTACCTAAGCAGAGCTAAAGAAGTCCACGTTAGGATGATTTGAGAATGGAGATCTGTGTTTATTGCACAGTATATGTTTGGATCTGTTACCTGAACAAAGAAACATTTCCTTGCAGGTTTTGCCTGCTTCATTAGTTAACTTAGCAACAGAGTTTGGTTGAATTTGAGCCACTTTGTGAGTCCCAAAAGGTTAAGCTCAAATTTAGCTGTCAAACCCAATACCTCCTGCTTAGAGAGACCGACTTCCAGTGAATTACTGCTGTCAACTAACCCAGCATGGCATCAGCTTCAGCACACATGGCATAATAAAAGGCCCTTATGTTTCTGACTTCCTCCTGAGTGAAAACACCACTGCAGTTTTTGGTGAAGGTGGAGTAGTAGTCAACAGGGTGCATGTCAGCCACGGGCAGCCATTTAGGAACAGTGATGAGCTCAGAAGATACCTGTGTGATTAAAATAAGACATTAAAATTTTGTAGGAATTTATATAAAAAAACAGCATAATCCTGCAATAACAGTGTGAAAATATTTTAAAAAAGCAAAAAAAATCATGCCTTTTTCAGCCAGTATGGTGAGGTAAGGAAGGTGGATCCTCCTGCAGTGGGCCCAAGGGATGCAGTCACGTATGGGTGAGGTAAGTTGAGGCCAAGGTAAAGAGCAAAAGGCTGGTGTGGTGATGCTGCTCTCTGGTGGATCCACTGCGTAGCCTTGTCTGTGTTTGCCCAGTCTTTACTCATGATTCTTACTGTCGACATGTTTCCAACAAGTTGCGCAACAGGTCGGCCTTCTTGACTCAGGAGGAACTGAACGTCTCGTGTCCAGGCCTCAACCCGATTACTGCAGACGCAGCACAGACACATAAATACCAACGAGATGCAGAATGGGAAGTGGAAAGAAAACAAGGAGAAGCATTCAAAAAGATGATTCACACTGTTCTGGAAAATAGGAGCCCAGATAAACAGTATGTTGTTCCTTATTGGTCATATAGTGGGTCACAAGAAATTATTTTATATATTTCAGTGTGCATTTGGTACACAGGAATGAAATGATGAGAGTAAATGTGTTTTCTTATCTGAGAAACTGGCTAAACTTTACAGACACTCCTGTCCACATCCCTGAGAATGTCTTCCTACCTGACAGTGTGACTTCCTGAGGTGAAGTCCAGCTTTCCCATCATCTTGGTGACATACTCATTCTTCTCCAGCAAATCCATCCATGTTGTTGCATTTGCATCAAGGCACTTGTAGTTGTTCCAGGACTGACTGAGGTGAACAAACTGCCCGCTCCACATCGCTGAGAACAAAGATTAAACAGTTAAATACACTTATTATTGATCTTCAGTCTCATTGAAGGTCTTAGAGGAAATCCCAGTGACTGTAGTGGGTAAACCTACCTGCCCTTGAGGGGCAGCAGATGGGTGAGTTGGTGTAAGCATTAAGGAATGTAGCACCAAGCTCCCTGAGGTAGTTTACATATGGAAGCTGCACAACTTTGCTGCCAGGATCAAAAGTCAATCGCCCATCCTGCAAAACGAGGAAAACTGACATTTAACGTTAGATGCAAAGACACTGAGACACAGTCAAAAAGAAAGTACAGTGATCAGTCTGTCCTCTCATGGTTCAGTCTGAAAAGATCAACAAAACCTACTTAACTGTATGCAGTAATAAAGCACTGTGCTGTAACTTAATTCGTACTTACAAATGCATCACTCATCACCATCACAATGTTGGGTCTGCTTTCATTTTGGCACAAACTTTGACTGTAAGTTTGAATCAGAAAAATCAAAGTCAACACTTTTCTGTTCATGACAGCGTTTCACTTCCTTCCTTCCCTAATGTTTTAAAAAGAGGAGATTTATCAGGATTACGATCCTCATATAATACAATCACTCTGTTTCCATCTTCGTCTGCGCGTGATATTTATTTTCAGCTTTAAGGAAACTGGTATACATCCTGGTAGCGTTTTCAAAATAAGAGTTCTAATTTTTATTGAACTAAAGCAAAATGTTAAAGATACAAATAATAAAAACTAAAATTCACATAAACAGAAATACTTTTCACATAAACCCATCACAATTTCCATTAATCATTTTAAAGATTACAAAAAGTAGCCACAAGAAAAAATGAGCTCGTCAGGAGTGGGGGTTTACTCACATTCATTTTAAACATGTAACGACAAAAAGTGAACTCTAGAGGGCAGCATTCGTCTTCTTACAAAAAGTCCATGCAGCACATTTTTTTGAACTGGAACTGAAATGATCAAGATTATCAATTTGAGAAACTTAATATTTAGTTTGGTTCATAGTCAGTTTAATTCAAAAAGACCTCGCATGACTAGAAATAATGCTCCTAAAGTAGAGGAGGCAGTATGACATTAAATGCCTAATTATTTGTTGTCATCAGATTCCTGGAAGTTAAGCTATTTGTAGCTAATTATTTTCTGATTGTAATGTTAAATCAACGTGACAGCTTATTAGTGATTACAATTAATTATAATTATTTTGCATCCATGAACTGTTTTTTGAAAACAACTCACATGAATTACAGTGCTGTTCAACAGGTGATATTGCAGCTCATTGCAGAAACCTTGACGGCCACCAGGTGGTGTTTCATTCCTCAGAGTTGTTTTTCTATAAACGTGAGTTCAACACAATGAGAAGTCCCAACCCCCCATATGTTCATGGACCATTTCGATCCTTACACAAAAACAACATAGGATAGGTGAAGATCCTTAATGGAGCGCAGAAATCTGCTCACCTTTCCTTCCTTGAATCGCAGGCTTTCATGGTATCCAGCATTTTTACCTGCAAGCATCATGCAAGGCCCAGCTGTGCAATTTTTGTGCATTACACATGGATGTAGAGATTTAAACGAGCGTGTGTATCGATTATATTACAGATGAATGTGTGGAAACATTTATCAGGTGCCTAGAAATAAACCTGAGCCTTATATAAAAAGATTTTGAGGTGATGCAACACCAGTAAATGGTTACTATGTATTTACCTGTTATGTAAAGAAGAAATGTGCATTCTTATTATTTTTTCTGGTTCAATCAGCCAAGAAATCCTTTCTTTTCTCATAATCAATCTCTGATTTCAAAGTCTGGGAATCAAATTGGGAGGAGGCTTTTTGTGTGGATGCATCCACGCGTTTTAAATACTTACGAAGCTAAATTTAACATTGCAACAACAAAATACCTGTTAAGTCTCGTGTATGTAACAACTATGGGGAGAATTTCTTTTTGCAGTCTTTCAGCTGTTTCACCAAACTTGTCATCTGGCTCGATGCCACACTTCTCTGCCTTGTTCGAGAAGGCGGAAGGAGGGGGCAGTGAAGCCCTGCGCATGCGCCCAAGGTTGTTTTTCACACAGCCTGTCGCTTAAAGTGAGCTGAGCTACGGGGGTTTCCTTGTCTTTGACTGGAGACCAACTCGCAGAGAGGCGGATGATAACAGCATCCCTTGCTGTTATTCAGCCATCACACATCTCAATGAACTGCTCGCAAAGAAGCCACTGATCGTGCCTACTGCTTTTTGCAGGGCAGAGATACTGATCAGTGTCTAAAAACTGCATCTCTTTTTCATATGAGATTATTTTTTCATAGACTCTTTTTTTATTTCAAGGTCTCAGTAGCCTGTCTCTTTCCACCATGGTGCTAGGAAAGGTAAAGAGCTTCACTGTAAGCTACGACTGTCTCAATGACAGCAATGTTCCCGTTTTCTCCAGCGGGGACTGCGTCTCAGGGAGGGTGATCATCGAAGTCACGGGAGAAATCCGTGTGAAATCTCTCAAAATCCACGCAAAAGGATTTGCAAAAGTTCGTTGGACTGAGTCGAGAAATGCTGGATCCAACACTGCCTACACGCAAAACTACACAGAAGAAGTGGAATACCTAAATCACAAAGACATTTTAATTGGACATGAGAGAGGTAAGAGAGTGGTTTTACATCTTTTTTTTTTTAAGCAGAAGTTTCAGAGAAACTGACTGAGATGCTCTTTGTGCTGGTCGGGGATCAGGTTCACTGGGGGATGCTCTTGTCCTAAATGTCAGAAACAACGATGATAACTTGAAAAAATCAGATAAATGGAGACGGATAACTTAAATGCTGTTGCCTTTTGTTAAAAAAGTGATGGTATAAATGCTTTTTTGTGACATTGATAGAAACAGCTCCATCTTTACTTGTTTGTGTCAGTATGTCAGAATGAATGACCAGCTCAGGCAACTGTGTTTTTCAAAGTGTTTCAAGTGTAAAACGACAATTTAACACCATTTTTGAGACACGGCACGATAGAGTAACAACTCGCAAAGATGTATCTGCGTCTTTGTTAGAAATTTTCACCGCAGAAACGCATCATATTGGGTGTTTCTTTGTAGCTTTTCTTAAGTTTCCACCCATTGTTCAAAGCGGTTCAATCCTGTTCAGAAAACTGGACCTGGGGAGGGCGGGGCTACGCGCAGGTCCCTCCCACGCCCGCTTGTGATTGGCTGAGGTGCTCATGTGTGGGCAATGACATCAGCGTCTTGCAGAGAGTGACAGAAAATTCTGCAACTTTTTAATTAGGAAACCTGCAACATGGACTGAGTCGATAAAAGCGACTTTACTTTGTTTCAAAATGTAATACATTTTACAGTTGAGCCAGAAAACCAACACTTTAATTCCTCTTACACATCCTGAATATGCAGATATGTTTTTCTGAAATATACATATATATTGTTAGCAGCATCATATGCATTGTCTTTCTGTCAGCAGCTCTTTGCAAAAGACGAAGCTATGTTTCAATGCAAATGGTTGCACTTGAACAGGTCGATGGTGCTTTTTCTTCCTGTAAAAATGAGCCTCTTGTGAGAATCTGTATTTGCATATGAGTGCATGTAAAGGCTTTGGTTAAGCTTGCTGCTTGCGTTTTTCTGACACATTTGCTCTGATTTGACGGACGAATAGTTTTTGGTTCAGTCTGCAGCCTCCTGTCTGTGTGTGTGTGTGTGTGTGTGTTTAATAGATGAACTGGGTTTGGCCAGCTGTCATTCTGCACAGTTTCGGGCAAAAAAGTGTGAATCGTCTGCAGAATAAAAGGTTTTTTACATGCAGCAGTTAGATTGTTGCAAGGAAGCGCTGTGCCATTAATGATACTTTTCGGGGGGGAAAAAGCGTAATTAGGTTAAAAGCTGCGCAACACGCAACATTTTCTGTGACGCTGAAAGTGGCTGAACACGGTGGAGGAAAGCTGCGGTGGTCGGTGGTCGGTGCAGGCAGGCAGGCAGGCTCGTAGTAGTGACTGCTGTGTCGCACAGTGAATGCGTAATGAGCGCAGAGCGGCTGTGGGAAGCTGCTCGCACCGGTTTAGGCCGGTCTCCTCCTGCTGGAGTCTGCCGTTTGACTGACAGCTCGGCACTTGTTTACCACACGGCTGCTGCTAACGGGGAGGGAGTGCTGAGCTGGCAGAAGCACAGCCGGCCTGTCGACCCAGCGCTGCAAAATGCACTCATGATGTTTGAATTGAAAATGAATTATAATTCATTTGGTTTAATTTTTAAGAACAGTTTAACGACGCAAAAGCGTCTTTCTTCTTAAAATCGAGATCTTTTTTTAATTCCAGAAATTTATAAAAAAATTGATTGTTTTTGAGACACATGAATATGATTTCATTATTCCCTCATATAGGCCAGTTTCCCCCATTAAAGCCCTTGAATTTTCTTCATATTTTGGGATCCGGTTCTTTTGTTCATACAAGAGCAAAATCTTGCATGCTCAGTTTCTGGCATCTCAGACAAACAACTTCTTTGGTCTGCTGCTTATCTCTCAATACATTAAATTTTTTTAAAAAGACAGATTTGATAGTAAATTCCCTTTATTCTCTCTTGTCTCCCCCACCCTGTGTTTTTTGGTATGACTTTCAGATGCCTTCGTAGAGCATTTTACACAGGTATGGTATACATGTGTTTGGAATATTGTCCTCCTTGTTTTTCAGACGATGACAACTCGGAGGAAGGACTTACCACTATCCATTCAGGAAGACATGAGTATGCATTCAGCCTCGAGCTTCCACAGACGTAAGTGTCTCTATACTGCACTCGAGTCAGAGATTTAACATCAATACCATCATTATACAGCGCCGGCTTAAGTGAGCTTTTGAGTTAATATAGTCCCTGTCTCTTCTCTTTTTTTATTTCTTTTTTCTCCTGTAGACCTCTGGCTACCTCTTTCGAAGGGAAGCACGGCAGTGTGCGCTATTGGGTAAAGGCAGAACTCCACAGGCCATGGCTCCTGCCCATGAAGACCAAGAAGGAATTTACAGTCTTTGAGCACATTGACATCAACACTCCATTATTGCTGGTGAGTTCTCATGAAGCTGCACTTGGTTTCTAAGTGAAAATGCGATGGAGTTTTGACTGGTAAACCAGCAGATAGCAGGGATAGAGTAGCCTGTGCATTATTAATAACAATATTCAGTGTTTGTGGTGGGATATGTGAGGATATCTTTTGCTAATTTCTCTGCTTTTTTTTATTTATTTTTTTTTATTCAGTCACCACAGGCCGGCACGAAAGACAAGACGCTTTGCTGTTGGTTCTGCACCTCAGGTCCTATTTCCCTAAGTGCCAAAATTGAAAGGAAGGGATACACCCCAGGTGAGAATAAGTTAATGATTAATAATTCAACTGATAACCTTTTTCAGTCAGCTATTAACCAGATGGATGTAATGAAAGTATGACTTACTGCAGATCACTGCATTCACTAGAAATTGCACATTAGATCAAAAGATGATCGAGAGAAAAATGTAAGGAATCTTAAGTTAAATTAAATAAATTCCTCTCTGCTCTCTCGAACTTTCCAGGAGAGTCGATCCAGATCTTTGCAGAGATCGAGAACTGCTCATCCCGAATGGTGGTGCCAAAGGCAGCCATCTACCAGACCCAGACCTTCTATGCCAAAGGGAAGATGAAGGAGGTCAAGCAGCTGGTGGCCAACCTGCGAGGAGAGTCTCTGTCCTCGGGAAAAACGGAGACCTGGAGCGGCAAGATGCTGAAGATCCCACCTGTCTCACCCTCCATTCTGGACTGCAGCATTATCAGAGTGGAGTACTCCCTCATGGTGAGTACAATCTTCCTGTATTTGGGTCACAGCCAATTTAAACATTCAGCATAGCTCCCCCTCTCTGTCAGTTTGCCACTTTGCTTCTGTGTGGAGACCATTTGCATAGACACACGTGTTTCTGCCTTTGCCACAGTCTCTTCTCGTCCTCATTACCACCACCACTCAGCGTCATTATCAGCACAGAATCAATAATTCCTCGTAAGCTAATGACTCTCCTGGTAAAGGACCTGGCTGACTCAGCTTGCATTGCCAAATCCGGGCCTTGGATTACACCAGGTGTTCGCTCTGCATGCTGCTAAGAGCATTAGCCCAGAATATCTTTGGTAACACCTGCCTTGAGGGCGCTTATAACCTCTTTACCTTGGAAACAGACAGACACCAGTCGAGGGCTCTACCTTGCATAAGCGACCGACCTCAAATCATCGACCCACATATTGCTGAACGACTGCACAAACCATTTAACCCTGAGTAGTATGGTTTTATCCTATGGAGGATTAAACAGCTGCTACATGTGTAACACCTCCAGTGTGACTTGCATTTCCTAACCTGCTGCTGTATCCTCATGTCCGTGCTCAGGTGTACGTGGACATACCCGGAGCGATAAACCTGTCCTTGAACCTGCCCCTGGTCATCGGGACCATCCCTCTCCACCCCTTCGGCTCCCGTACCTCCAGCGTCAGCAGCCAGTGCAGCATGAGCTGGCTGGGCATGGGTCTGCCTGAGAGGCCTGAAGGTAGGCTGGATCTCATTGTCGTGGTTCAGATTTATGAGTCTGTTCTAAATATAACTCCCATGAATGCTAACATCTGGCTTCCCCCCCCCCGTAGCTCCTCCAAGCTATGCAGAAATTGTGACAGAAGAGCAGAGGCAGAGCAGTCTGGATGTGCCAGCGGCCCGTGAAGAGCTGGACGGACCTCTCTTCGCCTACATCCACGAGTTCCGCTTCCAGCCTCCACCTTTGTACTCTGAGGTAAGGATCGAATGACATAAGGCAAAGCATTTGTCCATTTATTTTTCTGTTATAGACTAAATTAAATCAGCTCTGTGGTTCATTAAATAAACCCCTCTTCATCTGTTCTCCTCTCCACTCCAGATCGATCCCAACCCGGATCATGCCAGACGCACAGAGGAGCGCCGGCTCGATGCCTGTCCATCACGCTGAAGGGTATTCCCGAAATTCCCCTGTGCGACTTCGGGGACCCGAAAGAAACCTGCTTGCAAGGCTCAGCTTTGTTTATTTTTCTCCAACAACAGCACTCACACAACGCTGTTATAATCAAGAGAAAAAAAGTATCCAACCAACCAACCAACCAACAAAGACTTGGACAAAAATACCCACAGTTGAGTTGGGTTGGACAAATCTCTTCCTGCCTCCCCTCTCGGTGAGAGAAACAGGAGTTCTGAGTCTGGGGTATCACTTCCTTCCTGTGTCGGCCCTCTGACCGCTGGATATGTACAGACGAACACATATTCAGTCCATACGAAACACCCCACTAGTGGTGAGAGCCCTGCTGATAGTATTGACAGTGACAAGGAGGAATCAGCAAGGCTCTGCTCCTCTTTAACCCTTGATTCTTCTGTACTAATGGCACATAAGGACATGGCTCCTCAAGCGAAGGGCAGGACTAATCATGTCCAGACTTCAGCAGAATCACCTGAAGGAAACGGGATGAAGAGAGAAAAATTAACAACGATCTAACCACCATAGTCTGTATGAATGAAAGCATTCTGTGGCAGCGGTCAAGAAAAAGAAAAAAAAAAAAAACAGAGCAAAGACTATGTCCTCCTGCCTCATTTGGGATTTTGTTTTGCACATTTTATTCTTTACTTGAGTTGTGTGGCTCTGTTTTAATAAGAATTGAAAAAAAAAAATCACTAATAGTTTGGTTTCAGCCTTGTAATGCGCCAGACTAAGAATATGAGACTGCAGGCTTAACTTTTTGAGACTTTTATCTGCATAACTTTGAGCGACGCTGAGAACAGGATTTGATTTTGGAAAAAAAAAAGAAAAAAGAAAAAAGAAAAAGACTGAAAAGGACAAGAACAATGCACTGAACTTGTTTAAGCTTTTTAAGAACTTTTTTTTCCTTTTTCTCCTTATGACATTTCCTCAGTGACTTAACACAACTAGACTGGACTTTTACTACAACTGCAGCACACGATCTCCATCTGGAAGCTCTTTAAGATGTTGCCTCCTCAGCTTGGATCCAAGTGTGGCTTCCCTCCTCTTTTAGCTTCGCTTTGTTATTCCGTTATAATTAGCTGCAATCGTAGAATAGCTTTTTGTAGCCTTTTTTTTGTTTTTGTGTTGAGGTTGCTCTGGATTTGGACTAGGTGGGTTGCAGACCTGCATTTGCCACTCAGACTGTAGCTGAAGTGTGAGTCCGTGTGTGTGTGTGAAACAGAGAGGGTGGTACATTGTGGAGGGACTCACCCCTGATCACCTGCAGCCCCTCTACTCCTAATCTCAGGGCAAGCCAGGCTTGCATAACTGCCCAAAAAGCACTGTCTCAGGTGGCTTTCTCACTTGCCAAACGGTTGGAGAAAAAAAAAAAAGAGAAAAAAATGTTATGGGTTTTCTTTTAAATTGCACTGTTAAAAAATAATGATTTTTTTTTTTTTAAACTACCAAAACAAGAGAATAGACCTGCAGAGAAGCAAGGCAGCTTTCTGAGATTAATCACATTCCCTTTATGTCCTGCTGCACTTGCCTGCTTCATCCAACAAACAGTTCGATTTGACCAGACCAGTGAAGCCAGAATGCTATGTTAAAAAAAAAAAAAAAGAAAAAAGATGGAAAATGAGGAAAACGACACAGCTTCTGCATTAAAGGAGCAAATCCAGCACAGAAGACAAGCTGGGGACGTTGTCAAGCTTCTGTTGAGACTGGTCAGAACAAGTAGTGGTAGGTTGACATGAGAAATACATTGGTTTTCTAACTCATTCAACACAAAAAAAAGACCAGCTGCAACAGAAGTTTGACAAAGTCGAGAAAAAAAAAGAAAAGCAGCACTTTTTTGATAAGAAAATAAGAAAAAAATAAAGCATTCAGTGGTGAAGGTCTGGGAAAAAAAAACATTTGCTACTAACCACGTTATACTAGAGGATTTTCAGTAAAAGCAGTTGTTGTGTAGGACATTGATGCATTATTTAATTTTTTTTTTTAAAGATTAGTGACTTTTTTTCTAAGTTTACATTATAAACGTAGCTGACACCAGTTTGTATGTGTTTCGTGTGTGTGTGCGCGCGCGTATGTGTGCACGCTCTAATCGAGATCCAGCTGCAACTACATATACAGCTTCCGACAGTAATTGACGAACTGCAGATTAATAAAGTGATCTTATCTTAGTGGCCTTGACTCAGAAAGACCTGATATAATTCTTCATTTTTCAGCGTCTGTGATAACTCTTGTTCCTTCCTTTTTTTTTATGTTTGTACACATCTGAGTGTTTTTAGACCTTTCCATGTTTATTCAAAAGGACAAAAAGGGAAGAGGAAACAAAAGTCCTTTTTCGAAGCAAGTGTTTTAAAAAAAAAAAACTAAAAAAAAAAAGCGACAGGCCTCTCGATCGTGTTATTGTTCTGAAGCTGATGAGGGTTGACGATAACTTTTTTTTTTTTTTTTCCATGTAATTTTTGGGCATTGATTAAGTTTATCAAGCAACCCTAACCTTCTGAGTTAACTCCCCCGACCTCCCTGATGTCCCTCAGGCCAGGGGGTGGCAGCTGTTGATCAGCTCCCTCCCCCCCTGGCCCTCTGAGAAACATTCAGGTAACGTGGGATAACTGACAAACCGGCTTCTTCCACACCAAACTCCCCCCGTTTAAGCCTGTTCCATTTGTTTGCAAGTCTTTTGTTTGGGTTTTTTTTGTCTTAGGGAAATTGAATCAAGCTACACGGTAATAAATAAGCTTACATGTATGTTTTCAGGTTGGTCAATTCCATAAGTCCATTTGCTTGGGCCGCAGAGAAGTCCAGTGTCAAAACTAAGCTAAACTCCTGACCTGATGAAGGCGGGAACTGAAATGTTCAGAGATAAAAAAAAAAAAAGAAAGAAACCTGGGAGACGGGATCTGAAACATTTTAGAAACAAAGTGCAATATCACTCACTGAATTTTCTTTCATTCTCCATTTGTATGTTTTTATCTTTTTTTTTTTGTCTGTCAGTCATGACGATGTATAGATATTCTATGAATATACTATGTTCTGAATGATTTAACCCTTTTTTGTCTAGTTCTTCCTTTGATTTGAATAAACATTTTGTTCAAAATTACAGCGAACTGTGATTGGAATTTTGTCGTTCGAAGATTGAACACAGTTATACAAGTGCAGCATAAACACACACACACCTAATATTAACACAGTAACATACAATTATTTCTTTGAGCTGATAAAAAACTGTTTTATTTGGGTCATGACATACTCAGATTAGAAGCACACTGGTTGCAACTCTGCCGGACACAGATTATCCTCTAATAATTAGTGCAACACTGCCCCTAGAGGTGGTTTGAAAACTGCACCTGGCCTTGCTGACAGAGAGTTGCATGACACTACAGTTCAAAGACTAATACTGAATAATCATGAGTGGAAAGACATTGCAAATTTATTTAAAAATACACTTTACTTATATTTAAAGTTCCTTATACTGATACACTGAAAGAGTATGTAGTCCTCTTTTCATTCAGTCTGTTAATGTCCATACTGGCATTTGCAGGCCGGAGTTTCCAGAGGTTAACCGGGGATTCCTCAAAGAAAAAAGAAGACAGGCAAAGCCACAGAGAGAAGCAGCACTTTCCTCTTTGCATAAGCGCCACTTATTTGAATTATGCCACTGCTTCAGGTCTGAGTGATTCAAAGCGCAAAAAAATTTGCCTCGACTTCTTCTCATAATGTTAGCTCATTTTCTTTTTTTTTGATAGATAAGGTGAATAAAGTTAAATTCTCTCAGATCAGATGGCTTTGTAATCACAGAGCACATCTCTTATTGCCGACAGGAAGGCTTAGCTGTGCAGAAAAACACATTTCTGATAAACCAGATGTGATCAAGTGTGTCTTATAAAAAAAAAAAACATGCCCCTTTCACCCCTCTCTAGGAAACTCAGTGAAACCTTATAGAGGTTGAGGTTCTACATGCCAAGTGAACCACAGTCACAGGTCAACATAAAGCAGCAAAAACACATGATTTATTGATCCCAGCATGCATTAGAGAGGACATGCCGGCCTGCTGCAGAGCCGAGCATGGTATCAGCATGCAACTTCAAATATACCAACACATTTCTTTTGTATTCTCCAACACACAGAACTCAAACATCAAATAATTACTTTAGCCAACTCCTTTTTTTTTTTTTTACCCGAGTTTTATTTACTCAAATGTGTTAACATTTACTTAACAGTTAGCTATGAATCACCAGTCCCCAAGTGGTTTTGAAATCTTTGTAGTTTGATTTGTTTCAGGCTGAGGTCAATATTTAACTTGCATAGGTTGCAGCTTTCCGTTTTTAAATAGGGCTGCTCTCATTCTGGTACCAGTTAGTCTACACATGACCTATTTCATGTGCAGTCAATCAATGTTACTTGTAGTGTATTACGTCAAACCCAATTTTACACTAATTGATTTAGCTGGGGACCACGGGCTTGAGCTGTAGGCGGTCGAGCTGGAACAAAAGGCACAGAATGATCTCTGAAAAGGCATGAATGTCATTGCTGTTGCGTAACCGAGCCTGGCGCTTTTTGATAGCCGAATGTCCTCTGTGACACAGGAACCTGAAGTGACTTAAGTGGAAAAGAAAGGAGAGAGCGCTCCCAAACTTTTCCTCAATACTGATACTTCGTATACAAAGTGACAGCTCAACAACTCCACGTGTAATTTTTGCACATTATCAGCCTGAACCAGTGTCAGTGATGACTCAGCAGCCCCGTCAGCTTTGACCAAGCACCTCAGTTTGCCTTTGTCCCTTCCCCACCTCCCCTCCCCCTTTTGACTTTTGTGGGCCCGGGGCCTTTGTGGGTGTCTGACCCCTGCGGATTGAAAAAAAAAAAAAAA
>JAPZDY010000022.1:24519864-24530505 GCA_029783645.1 Ctenochaetus hawaiiensis | reverse complement strand
AAGTTCTTGTCTCTGTGTGTTCCCAGTCATTCAGTCTGTGACATACACTCACTTGTGGGCTGACACACACACACACTGTCAAAAACAAACACACACATGCACACAAACAACCGCATGCCAGGACACACATAAACATACACTAACCCAAATACGCACACATACACACACACAAATATGCTGTCAAACCTGAGGACAGGACGGGGTGAGCACAGGGGGACAGGGCGACAGGGTTACCCATCTTTAGACGTGCTGTTCCTACATGTCCATTGAGAGTATGTGTGTGTGTGTGTGTGTGTGTGTGTGTGTGTGTGTGCGGTGGGAGTGTTGATTAGCAAGTGCTGACGCTACACAGGCCTCAGCTGTTTCCTCTCACAAGCTAATCCCACTACCCAGAAACCCCCTGTGATCCAGAGGTTCTCGGCAGCGTGCTGTGACCAGGCACGTTCAGCATGGATGTGGAGGGTCGGACTAAAGGCCCCCCCCACCACCACCCCCCACCCCCGTTTGTCTGCTTGCCACTGCCACATCATCACTGTGACATAATAGAAATACACACACAAAACACACATCTCCGCAGTGTGGTGCAGCGTGGATGCAAGCCCACACATTCCTCAAAACAATGGAAAAACCAATATTACAAACGGTCTGTAAACGTTACGCAGGGTTGGATCCGCAGAGAGGAAACTGGCTCTTCAAAGTTCCAATTCATGTCTGCGGTTTTATTGAAGCCGGAGACGTAAAACATCTTCATATGCATGTCAAGCTGCAGGGATACAAATGTTCAATTGTTTTCCTGTTGTTGCAAAATCCCACTAAAAATAACTCTTACAAAACATGTTGCGCTTGATGCTCATTTCTTGCAAACAACACACTGTGGATGATTTAATGGTTTTGTAGACACGTTCAGGTGACGTAGTCTGACCTTATGACGAGCAGTCTGACCTCTACAGCTCATAACTTAAATAATTGACAGAACTGAGCTACTGTCTCATTATCATTAACACAAACGCCTCTTTGATAGTCTCATTGTTTTGCGTCAAACATTAATTCTACCTAACTTGTTACATGAAGCAACAGGTAAAGTTCAACGAGGAAGCTCGGTCCTTCCTGGAACTTCTGACTCACACATCACGTTCCTCCATGGATCTAATTCAATTCATTTATTCTGTTTTCTGTCCGTGGTTATTTCTAAACCAGATGTTGTGTATATTTGTTGTCCTTTTTATGGCTAATCCCATGTTACCAATTAGCACAGTTCTTCTTCACACTTCTTTTTCTCCAAGGACAAAAAAAATCATTTAACCAGTCTGTTCCTCCTCCTTCTTGTCCAGAAGTCTCAAACCAAACCGTGACCTCCCAACAAAACAAACTCTATATTTGTAAGCTTATCTTACTTATTCTGGAGTATGATACCGGACGCCGACCGGCTGAGCAACATATGTCATGGCTTGTCTTCAAGTTCATCATCTTACATGCGCAAATTAGTCAGCAACATAAGTGACTTAGTCAGGATTTCGAGCTGGAGGCTTCGAGTTTACTTCAAGTCTGCATCGCACTGTGTTCGTTGCATGTTGGCTGAAAATTTAGTTTAATGTCACATCGGAGGCAGATTCAGGAATAAACTTACTTTCATAAGATCTGCAAATATTTTTAATACATCCTGTAAGAAAAAAAAAAAGTACACAAATGAATAGAGTCACCATTCATGAACTTTTTTCAACAACCTTGCTAACGTACGCTCACATGCTCTCACACACAGCAGCACTGCAGCCTGCTCTCCGTCTGCTGTGAGACTCACAGACTCCCTCTGTTTTTCCTCGTTGGGCACAAAGGAAGGAACAGAGATGGAGCTACAGATAGACTGATCGCAAGCAGAGGGTGGGGTGGGGGGGGGGGCAAGTTATTTTTTTTCAAGGGCTTTTTCTTCGTGATCTTTCTCGGCAGCTGGTTTATTCCAGTTTGAAGCGCTGCTGCATGAGGAGGCTGACAGCAGAGGCTGGCGCTCTTTCGTCACTGAAAGCCGGACTGTTTTTCGACCTTGCCGGGAACAGGTTGTTTGCTTTCAGTGAATGCACCACACCAGACAGCTGAAGGAGAGAATAAAGCTGGACCCCTCACTTTTCTCTTTATTCATGCCTTTTTGCAACAAAAACATGTTTAAAGAAATATTCTATGCACATCATGCTAGAAGCTGCTGCGCATACAAACAGTATATTTTCCTTGTCAGATTTAAGACTTTCTGACTTTAGCTCAGTCTCTTCATTAAAATCAATGTCAGGTTCCTTTCCGAAGCTGCAGCCTCGAGTCTACGGCTGTGTCCAAAAGGTAACTGCTGTTTTTGAATTAAAAATGAAAAATGGCTGTGGCAAGCAGCAGCAGCAGCGGCGGCGCAGCAGCCTTGATACATGGACTGAGCATAAATTATGACGATGGTGCTAATTGAAAATCTTTTTAAATATCCTCGGTGGAGCTGTACAGACTGTTGTGCCCCTCCACCTTCAGTACAGAGAGGAACCTGATAGCCAGAGTGACACTGTGCTATGTTCCCATGCCAGGACTCCCATATCTGCCATACCAAAGTCCCAGCATGGTCAGCATTCCACCTCCGACTATCCTTCACACACACACACACACACAGACACAAACACACACTGCTCACCACTGGCATGTTTGCAACTCTTACACTGCACCACAAGTTCAGGACCTTGCTGTTACTGCTGCTGGGAAAAGTCCTGTACAGTTGATTCCCCTGCCGCCTCTGCCTTTGCAGTGGCTGAACGGGTGAAGCTGAAGATCTCTCAATGAAAATGAAAACATTTTTGTCTGTTTTTTTTTATGTTCACTGACATCAGCCTGCCAGGTTACATGATGATTCATGTCAGATAATGACAGGACTTTTTTATGTGGTTTTGTGGCTGTTGCAAAACCGGCAAACACTACTCATACAAGTTTGTCAGATAGCAAAGTTATGCATGTGGTTTGAGTGATTGATAGGCTGAGTAGCAGCAGGTGTAGGCTAATGATGATGGTGGTGGGAGGGGCAAGAGCAGGGGCTATGTACTACATGTATACATAGCCATGCAAGTTCATGTAAGCGACAAAGAGATCTTTTTTTTTAATAGAAAGAACTTCTAAACATGTAATTTTGGTAAAAAAGAGATGAGATTTTAGTGGTTTAATCAATGCATAAAGAGTAGATTTACAGGAGGGTGTCTGGTTCAAGGAAACAGAAATATCATAAGAAATCATTTTAATTGTCCAAACAGGAAATATTGTCTGTACCAGTCTGAGCCATCTTAATCTCTAAATGCACTTGTGAGCCACAAGATGAGACATTTGAGTAAATCCAGGCCTGAAGTGGCTGTTGGAGCCGAGCAGTGGAGAATGACGTCAGTTCGATATCTGTTATTCAGGCTGCAGAGGGATTAGAAAGCCTACAGCTATAGTGTTGTGTAGGGAGGGAGTCAGCTGCGCTCCGAAACGCTCAAACCAAACAGAAAGCTTTCTCAGGCTCATATAATGCTTCAGAGTTCATTTCTGACAGACTGCAACCGGGCAGAGGTTTTCTTTGCTCTTTTTTTTTTTCGGCATTTGTCATCTGCAGTGTTTAGTGCACCATCTCTGATATCGTTCACTCCTAGAGTTTCCACTTTGAGTCTCACCTCATCACCAGATGTGTACAGAAGCCAAAGCTGCTTCGGCGACTGATGCAACATTACATGAGATGGTATTTCCTATCACAACCATGTCGGGGAAAAGACTTGACGGCTGCAGGCATTCTGCCCAAGCCAAGGAGAAAAACAAAGTCAGCCTGACATTACCTACACGTCCGTATGTTCAAAATGTACCACACAACTTAAAGCAAAGCGGTATGCAACTCAGATTACTGCATTTCCTCACGGTCAGGAGTGATGCTGGGGGCTTTGCTCTATTCTGAGAGCTGGAGGGGAGGAATGGGAGATGTTTTACCAGTTATACTATCTCCTGTTATGTCACTTGGACTTGGGCTCAGAATGTTTAGTGGGGGGAAATTTTGTTGTAGCCCTAAAAAAAGCCCCTGAACTGCCGTCGCATAAACCACACGCTGCAGTTAGGACCTTGTTAAGTTGTTAAGAATTTATTAGATGTCTGCATTAACTGCTTTGTCCTAATATAGTTTTTATAATCACTTTCACCGGTTCGTTCTATCAGAAAAGCTGTATCTGAGAGCACGCATGTGGGGGGGAGGGTGGACAAAATAATACCAACACCTCCTGGAAGTTATGATCCTAGGTGATTAAGTGACTTTAAAGTACCTTTCCATCTTTGTTATAAACGCTATTAAGTCTATTTGTGGCGTATAAAATTTGATATCCGATGGCAAGCCACCAAATCAAACATGATTATGCAAGGTGAAACTCTGTGTGCTTTTTATACAACTCCCTCCCCAAAGTCCTTGGTCACCTTATGTTCGTGTCAAGGGGATGAGAGGCCGGGCTGAGGAGTGCTGTTTCACCACTTGTCTTATTTTACCCTGCCGGTCCCCTGTGGAAGTCGCTCAGTTTCCTTTTTTAGCCACGGCTGACTCATAGCACCCCCCCCCACCTCCTCCGACACACACATACACACACACACACACTTTTCATCCACCTCAAAGTCCCTGCTCAGCTCTAACTCTCCCTCTCTGTGCCTGCTCACATACTCCTGAGTCACAGGCACCAAAAGACATCCCTGCTTTCCCCTCTGACCCCCCACCCAACCCACTCCACCCCCCATCTGTGCCTCTCCCTCCCGAAAAACAACAGGTGCAGCTGAGCTTGTGGAGGGCGGGAGGGCGGGCTGTCTGGTGGGCAGCGTGCTCAGTCACTTCTCTCTGTTATTTCACCCCTCTGCCTCCAAACACCCAATCTGTCGCCTCTTCCCCATCCTTTCCACGATCTCTTTAAACCCTTTCATCCCCTGTCTGCTTGCCCCCCCCTCCCACACTCTATCTCCATCTTTGCCACAACTCCCCTCCTCTAAATTAAAACTCCTGCCACCCCTCCCCCTCCAGGCTAGATGCACATTTTTAAAAAAGTAAATTATGCATCGTCCTTTACGATCTCACCTCCAGCATTTAGCTTATCAGAATGACGACCTTCCGATTCTAAATACATATTTAAATTCCAGGTTTGATAAGAAAATCCCTTCATCAACTCTATGTCCTTCCTTCAATACTGTAAAAATTTTACTTCCTGCATGACCTCCCTAACTATTCACTGTCGTAGAAAATGCACGTGCATCTCGTAGCACCACATTCCCAAACCTTAACAACAGACACCTGTTTTCTGGGTCAGAAGCGTGCTCTTTGCATATCTGTACGTTTTCTAGGTCATCACGGGTCTTGTGCAGGTTCCAAACATCACATGGTCCTTCTTCTCTAACCCAGATTTATTTGTTGAACAGCCACTAGGTGATAGCCCTCTGACTCCCAAAATAGCGTGGGGGCCTTATCCACACAGTGAAATGGGACGAGTTGTACAATACAGTATAGTGAGGGAAAGTACCCAGTCTGAAAGTGGTTTTGTTAGTGGGTTAATTAGTGCATTTAAAAATAATAAGGTTGCAAAAAAAAACAGTTTTTTGCTTTTTATGTTAGTTTTAGTGTACGTATGCTGTCCATACGTTTCCATTCTCCTGCATTGAAGCTGCTGAATAAATGTCTCTAGAGACGTTGACTGACCTGAAGAACTCTGCTCTCTCTGCTATTTTGTGTAACCTTTTGATCTGCTGTTTCAGTGTCGAGACATAAACCCTCTCTACGGTGAGGAGAACTCATAAAAACTTCTCTGCGGCCACGCTCAAAATAGGACTCGGACACTTGCTGTTGATTAGTCTTTAAATACGAGCTGACATTAAAAAACGACCCTGCAGCAGCGGTGTGATTGTAAAGAGTTGAGATGAGGGACAATGATGTCTTTTTCACAATCTGACAAAGAAATAAACATAAATTGATGATGTTTTTTTATTAAATTACAGATGAAATGTTTTTATTTTTCAGTGAAAACTCGTGAAAATTCCTTCCAAAGCGTCTAACATCCAACTTGTTTACCCACTTATCTCAGGATGGAGTTTCTTTGGAGGTTTGATGGCCTTGCAGAGAACATCTACCGCAAGAATCAGGCCACTATGTTTTAGTTAAGTAACACTCTCTTAAAGATGTCAGCCATCAACCAATCCATCATTTGATCATCGTCTCAGGTGTAGCGTGAGCCACTGCTGGCACTTACACTTCTTCTCCCACATGCGGTGCCAGATATCCTGAGACTTCAGCTCATGTTCCAGAAGTTTCCATCCATCCATCCATCCGTCTGGTCCAGTCTGGTCTGGTCTAGTCTGGACTGGACCGGGTGGCATTGCCTGTATTCGCTCCTCGGGTCAGACTGACATGTAAAAACGCGGTCAGTCTGACCCAGCTGGCGTCCGAAAAGCTGAATCCAGCAGAACGGACAGGAATGACCAGGTGGTCCAACAGGAAGAACGGACACACAGACACACACACACAGACACACACACACTGCCACAAACACACACAAACATCATTATAGAGCTGAGTTGTGTGTCCCAATTGTCCCCCTAGCAACCTCCGTGGTTCTGTCATAATGACAATCTGATGAAAGCCAAAAAAGATATTAATCATAACAAAGTGGAAGCCGCTGAAAGGGTTGATGGGAATGGAGTTGGCTTTGTGAGACCAGAACGGGGTCACAGAACAGACAAATGACTTACGACAACTTATAATTACTTTTTTCCGATTGCTGCTGTTGCGCCAACACACTTTTTACGTAAGCTGCTTCTGATGTGTTTGCACAATGTGTGGAGAAAATATCCAGAAGCTCCTGGTGGAGAGCAAGGAGCAGCTTTATTTTTCATAAAACTTGTGCCTCTCTCTCTCTCTCTCTCTCTGGCAGTAATTATCGTTTGGGTTGACGTGAGCAGATTTGGAGGAAGTCTGAGTCTTCTGTCAGGCCTGTGAGTCTTGGCAAACATCGCCGAACAGCGGAGGGATGAGAGAGGAGGCAGTGTTTGGTTAGGGAAAGACTTATCCTTTAAGTCTTAATCTGACAAGCTGGTGATGTGGTGGGATGTCCTGTCTGTTCAGTTATCTTTCCCTTCCAGCTTCTTCTAATTAACAATAGCTCATCTTTTTAAAATCAATTCAGTTTTTCACTCTTTTTCTCCATGTTTTTTTTATATCTGTTCTAATCTCCTTTCCTCTCTTCTCCTCTTCTTAACCACTAAGTCATAAGCATCCTGTTCAGGGCTGCAGTTATCTGATTCAGCTGATAGTGATCAACCAATAGGAAAATGAGGATGTGCCACACCCCTTTAAGTTCCACCCATTCTACTTCTGCAATTTACATGCACACACACACACACACACACACAGTTTCCCCTCCACGTGGTAGAAATCAGCAAAAGTTAACGTCTTTTTTATTTTTATTTACAGCGAGAACATGATGCAGATTTCGTAAAGAAGAGATCAAGGAAACTGCTTTCAAAGTCTGTCTACTTCAAAATGTATTTGAAATGATACATTTCAGTCACTTTTTTTGCTCTTTTATCTTTATTTATGTCTCAACATCACAACAAGATATTTCTTAAAACAGGCTGTTTTTCCCCTGATTTCTGCAAGAGACGTGCAGGTCTGCACACAAGAGTCACTTTGGGACAAGGGCAGCCCGGTCCGGTCTGCTCCAGTTTTTCTGACTCATTTTTAATCATTTGGAGCGGCTGCCAGAAAAAAAAAAAAAAAACACGGAGACTAAAAGGCTTCTCTCATTTCATCTAACTGAGTCAGTTTTTGGCAGCCGGTCACTTTTCCCTCCAAATAAGCAGAGCAGCAGCAGCAGCAGCAGCGGTGGTGTGCGTTCACTTCATCGTCACTGCGAGCTGAGCAGACAGAGAGGAATGTGTGACACATATCAGTGCAATCGTGGTCTGACCAGTTCGCCCTCTGCTCTGCTCTGCCGTGAGCTCGCCTGATGTGAATGGTTTATGAGGTGATCGTGAAGCGTCACTGAAATGTTTTCTAACACACCTTGTCACAGAGATGGTATTTACATCTTGAAAAATCCCCTGGAAAACCAGTTTTGAATTTTGTACAAGCTACAATAATGGAGTTAAAGTTTAAAAGAGGGTTTAAAAGAAAGAAAAAATGAATTGATGTTGATGTTAAAGTGAAGGCTGTTTCCACTGAAACATCACAGCAGAGCCAGTTTAAATACTGAGTCATTTCCATTCCTGCAAACTTCATGAATCCAAGAAAACAAATCCATTTGAACCTCGATGCATTTATCATCTTGTATCAAGCCTTTTTTTAGTTATTTTTCCATCCCAAATAAAACTGTACAAATTTTATAACAGTCTCAACAAAGTTCGGTGTGATTCAGTTTGGACGATGACTAATTTTTTGGAAAAAACAGTCCTTAATCAGAACAACAGAATATTATCAGAAGACATTTATTCAGGTCTCTTTTAAGCTGTTCTGTCGTGGTCATTTAAAATACCTTAACACCCACACAGCTAACTGTAATGCCTCTGTGACCACACACTGCATGTAGCACCCTCTTTTGTTCTGCACTGCCAGTTTGTAACAACAGGTGTTTGACTGCAAACTATATGACCTTTAAAGCGTGCGGCGTATAAAAAGAGCACATTAACTCTGAATAAACGCTTCCTGGTAAACATGTTCAAGGTACGATCAACGGTGTAACATAGCTGTGAGACGGAGAGAGGGATAGGTTTCCTGGACTACAATCTGAGGTTAAAATAGACAGCTCTGCTCTGGTTCTTTAACCTAATTTCTCAATAAAGAACCTTGTTCTTTAAGAAAACACGCTGTACGTTCGCAGCTCTGTGATGCAGATCTTGGTTTTGGAGCATGTGGCTCAGAGGAAGTCATGGGGATGATGGAAAATACATAGAACTTCATTATAAATACTTTCCTTCTTTTCAATTAGTCTTTTTTAAAATTTTATTCTTCATCACAGTCACTCGATTGTTCCAGGTTGGTCAGTCTGTCCTCCACCCCCAGGTCCTGCCTTGACTGCCTTGCGTCTGACATTTCATTACAGGCGCACAACAATAACAGATATTGTTCTGGTGTGCAGTCACAGCCTGATCGGGCCGGTTACTCCGCCTCATGCCATGTTACTGCTGCTGCTGCTGAAGGAGAAGAACAGCTGGATCAAACCAGCCGAGTCTGGCTGAACTCACACAGAGGAACCACTGTGACACCATATGACTTTCTCCCTCTGATGTGTCACTTCCTTCTAGTTTGGAAAGGTCACATGTCTCTCCATTGAGGTCACCACCAGTGTTCACTTAAGTAACTCTCTCCCCCACTTCCTTCCTTTTTTGTGGATTTATTGTCCTTTATTTTTAGTGGTCTGATATCTGTGAGGTGTTTTTTTAGATACTAATAGAACTGCTGTAAGTGATGTCTGTCAGCGAGATAGCCACTTATTTCCACTTATTGTGCTTAGACTGATGTATTTATAGAGTGCATCTTCAACACCGAGGTCAGCGAGTACTCTTCTTCTCAGGCAAACAACATTCAAGTGGCAAAGTGCTACTTGAATTTTAGCAAGTTTACTTTGAACTGACGCAAACAGGACTGACATGAACTGATTTTTGAGAATGAAACATAACGACCGAGGCGGCTGGGAACAGGTCAAAAGAATGTAATCTTTTAAAAGATCATGCGGGTGAAACAAACACAGTGAATCTGATGATCATTTGGATGAAACGAGATTGATGATGATGATGTTGGTGGTCATGGTGTTGGCCACAGTGAATAGCCATTGAAGGATCACAGCAGGGCAGCTATCCGTCCTTTAACGTGCATTAAGCTGTCGCTGCAAAAGGCCGGTGGCTGATAAACCAAAACTGGTCTCAGCCTGCTCGACTAAGCAATGCAGGCCAGGGAGAGAGAGAGAGAGAGAGAGAGAAAGAGAGAGAGAGAGAGAGAGAGAGAGAGAGAGAGGGCAATCAGTCCGTAACCGACTTAACTTCTTGCCAGATAACTTGCAACTCTGAAATTCTTTATCGAGGCTCTGCGGGTTATCTACCTCACTGCATCAACAAGTTCGCACACAGTCCCTTTCCTGTAATTGCACACACACACACACACATACACAAACACTGGCGTTGAGCACACAAGCACAAACGGGTGTGTTGGTGATGGTGGTGACAGTGCAGCTCGCAGAGACCGGGTCCGGTGGACTTGACCTGCACTGGAACATAGCACGGCTTACAACAAGCAAACAAAAGGCCATTACAACGCACAGCTTTGATCCCATGAAGGCTTTTAATACGAACGCACGATCGAGATAAAAAGAGATGAGTTTCAGGTATTAACTTTGATGCTCGGTGGCTCTCAGTGATGTCTGCGTCTCCGGCAAAACAACTCACCCGTCCAAACGTGATGAGTATGTCAGGCAGAGGTTGTGAGTGTATATATGGCTACCAGCAGGATATACTGCACCCGTGTCAACTTACAGGCACATTCACGCATCAATACAGTCACGCACAGGCATGCGCTGAGGGCGACACAGCGATGTGCACTCACTTTTATTTGTGGACAGGCATAAACACATGCATGCCCTTATGCTTTCTGGG
>JAPZDY010000022.1:24505280-24519764 GCA_029783645.1 Ctenochaetus hawaiiensis | reverse complement strand
GGACACATTTTTAATTACGTTTGTATTTGATTTATAATTCGTCAACACAGTTTTCCTACACGAGAAGTAAAAAAAAAACAACAACAAACTGAAATTAAGGGGAGTTGCTGTTACCACTGTTGTTATACCAGTGGGTATATATATATGTATGCATTTGGCTTTTGACTTGATGTGCCTAATCTAGCTTGTCTGCAGCCAGCTAGATCTCAGACTTAAGAGAAGTTTAGAGAGATCTTCCTCTTAGAATGTGAAAACACCTCTCTAGTCACAAGCTTTGCACATATACAGTCACTTAAAGCCAAGGTCTGACATTTCAGGGGATGTAAACATGAGATAAACACATTTTTTTGGGTGGGGAGGGGGTCTTAAAAGTAGATAAGAACAACCAACCACATGCCACAAAATAGACAATCTAGTTTTCGTGCCAACCAGACAGCATAGTGTGAACAAGATAGAGTGTCATTTGCAGACATGCTATGTCTACTCTTCTTGGACACACACCAACCAGCACTTACGCCCCCTGGTTCAGCCATGTTGGCAAGGCCACCTCGGACAGTGTTGCCTTTCATTTTGCAGAATCACATTTCGTAGAGCAGCTACAAGCCCGCGGCTACGGCACACTGTTTCTACTGTAATGTGGCAGAAACACAACTAAAGACATCAAAGAAGCAGTGAGGAGCTGAACAGAGGGTGAGTCTTTTCTTGTCTAAGTTTTTCCTCCTCTGTTCTTCACTACAGTTGCTTTGTCTTTTCCGAGCTGCTCTGCTTCACCTCGCTGTCGACTCCATCCAATAAAGCTGCTCATTTCAGTGACATGAGGTATTGATCTGCGATGTCTATGTCTGTGGCTCAAGACGTCCTGCTTGCCCTGGTGCTCCCGGCCACACCTCGACAAACTTTCCTTTAATCTGACTGACCTTTGGAGTCGGTGGACGGAAAGAGTCGGAAGGTTACGTTACCTGACCTGGGCGTCAGCAGCTTCAAATAAAAACTCAGGGAACATCCAACACCCAGAAAATACGACAGGCATTCAATGGCTCAAGTTCATCTAATGTGGGCTATTATAATTAAGTTAATACAGAGCCACTGAAGTTCATTTCAAATGGCTATGATGAGTCTTTGCTAACATGAAGTGGATTGGAGTCCTCTTGGGTGGCAGTCTACAAGATATTTAAAGGTCCTGTAACATTAAAGCTCCAGTTACAGTACAATTCCTATATAGAGTTCAAGTTAGTGCTGTGTGCTGTATGTGTAGGGATGATGTGTAGTTTAAACCATGTTATCCAAATACAAGAGTGTTTGGCAGCGTAATGAATGTTGACTGATGGACATTTAAGTCTTCTCAAGCCGGGTGTCAACTCGGGTCACCTGGGTGAAGAGAAGGAATTTTAATTGCAAGACCATATGGGACCTTGTGCATTATAAACACTGCAATTTATACCATGAGCCATTAGTTAAAAATTTAATTGGATCAAATTTTTAGAGGTGGATTTAACCAATTTTTTTAGCCACACTGAATTGTGTTGTAATTGGTTCTAAAAAAATCATGTGTAGCAACTTCAATAACTCATCCACATTTATTAAATTCAACATGATGGATGATGAAATAGTTAGATTTAATATCAGAGTGTCAAACCACATTAAGTCACACAAAGAAGTTTCAGTTGCTACTCTACGTAAGCTAGTCAACCTCAGCAGAGCTTAGTCATTTTTCCCCCATCATGACTGCATTTTACTGCAACTTGAATAAGTTTTACATCATAACAAAGTCAATCAACATAAAGTTGCTTTACTTAAAAGACAATTTTTCCATAACAGATCTCAACTTAACTCAACTCAACTCAAATAAGGTAAATTCGGGTTTAGTTTTAAGACTAATTGTACTTATTTTGTTGGTTAGCCTTTACTTTGGTTTGGCTTAGCTCTCTTGCTTTGTTTGTTGTATTTTGCCTAAATGTGGTCTCAACCAAAAAGTATACATTTTTCTAACATATGTTTCTTACATAGTAAAACAGATTTGAAAAGTAAGATATAATTTTGCTCAAATATGTTGAGTAGTCACTGTGTTGGCTAGTTTTAATAAAGCATCTTGGCATATCTTTGATCACAAAGTCAGTAACTTTGGTCATCCCTCTCAGATTATATTGTAACATGCAGTGTTGTATAATAATTGAGGCTAATGACTCATAGTTAACTGCAGAAGGCCTTCGAGCAGTGTGACACCTCTGGCACTGTTCGAGCCATCAGATACCCTGCAGGACTTGCTGGTGATGTCAGACACAGTGAGCAGTCATGAGTAAGATGTAATTGATGGTGAATGACAAGATGGTCTGAGTTACTTTGGCTTGTGGAGGTGTAGATAGAGGGGGGTCAGTATGAGCTCAGTGTAGAAAGTTCTTCGTTTGCCTGTTTAACAAGAGGCAAAATAATGTGCACACCCATGCCCACTGTGTACCTGCACACACACACAAACATGCGTGTAGGCTGACCTGGGTACATATTTACCTCACGTTCTCACTCTGCTTATTGTCTGTTTCCTCCCGCAGACACGAGGACAGATCGCTCGAACATATGCAAACACATGTACACCCCCATCCCGTGCCCTCATTCAAACATGTTTACTTTTAACCTCCTCTCCTCTCCTTCCATTACGAGTCTCTGCAAAACGCTTGTGAATAAGGTTTCTGCTGACTCAGATTGCTGCTTCTTTTTTGCTCTGTGCTGTGTTTTCGGAGGGGGGGGGCGTTGACAGGAGCATGGGGAATGTAGTGGGAGTACAAGCGCCATGTGCGTAATACACAGATTCACAAATGCTTACCAGCAGTGCAAATCATCCGTACTTGAACTTGACCGATTCTGAGGTTGTGAGCGTCGACAGCGGTGCTTGCTCAGCTGTCTTTTCTGGGAGGATGTGAAGGAGCGAAAAGGGGTTTTGGGATGATTCGCTTTCATGCTTTTTTAAGTGTCAGATAAAAACTTACATAATCTGTCAGGAAAATATCTTTCCATGCCTGTCATGCATGCCTGCCATACTTTATTGACACAGTATGGCATGCGTATTATGTAAAGCACATCTGCTTGTATCTGATGCATTACAACATCTCAATTGGATCTAGAATGTCTTATGCTTCTCTCTTGAGTTAAATTTCTAAAAATTAGCTTCCATACCCTTCAGATTTCCTGCAAGCAAACTATTGATTATCAGAAAGACGTCAAAGAAGGCTGATTGGTTGATCAAATTACACCTGTTCTGCCAATATACTTCTAACGAGGCATGTTTAAACTAATTAGATGCAGTCTGCTACACTGTGAGACTTCGAGTGCACAAGATGTGCTGCAATAACCTTCTTGCATGCACATTTATCGCCGTAAGAGGCCTGAATTTTATGCAACAGAGACCATTTTAAGGGTATAAAAAACATAAAACAGGGATGATAAGCAGGTCAACAGGTGGCACTTTAATTTTCTGTGTTTGTTCCTCCTCTGCGTTGTTTCCCTCAGCACCACAGCGACTCCTGACTCACTGCCTGCCTGTATTGATTGTACTGATTAAGACTGTTGTTGCCAGGCGTTATGTGTGTGGAACTGGGTCACCCTATTGTTGTCTGAGACGAGGTGCTGACTAGTTTATATTCACTCCAACTGTATGTATTCAGAGCCTAAAGACTTAAAGGAAGGGTTTTTTTCTTACGTTCATTATGTTGCAAAGAAAAGCCCAAGTGAAAGCAGTCAAAAGGTGACCGCATCACATTTCGGAAATCACACCCTTCTCCATTGAATTTAAACAATGATGTCATCCGGGGAAACCGTTTTCTTTTTTTTCATAATAAACTTTAGTCGAACGTCATTGAAAGTGTATGAATAAAACACAATGTCATCTCTTATTGTGTGATGCTGTAACTTCATCTCCTGCACCTTTTTCAGAAAAGATAGCGGAAGACAAGTACATTCATCTTTGTTTGAGAGCACCCATTCACGAGTTTCTCAACAAAGACAAACAAGCTATAAAAGAGAAAATACGAAAGAGGAAAAAAGAAAAAAGAGAGACTGACAGCTCCTAAAATAGAACACGACTGATGAAAAGCTGTGCTTCGTCACTCAGTGTTTGCCGTCTTCCCTTCTTTATTTTGTCAGACAACAACCAGTTGAGGATGTGTTGATTTGCCCGAAACTTAAAGAGCAGGGTCTTCATCCCAGTGTCCATGTGGACAGACTGTAAATGAGTGTGAATCGAGTGTTGCCTGGTTGTCTGCTCACTTATCTGTGTCATTTCCTGTGGGCACAGACAGACAGACAGAGCACACAGGTGAGAAGAGACCGAGGACTTCCACATAAACATGTTTGCCTCCAGCCTTGTGTCCCTGGGACCTGAGGCCCGTGGGTTGGGACATCAAGCTGTTTGCTGTGGCTGTTAAATTACTTTATCGGGAACAGCTCAGGGAGATGATTTAGATTGTTGTTTGA
This sequence comes from Ctenochaetus hawaiiensis, assembly GCA_029783645.1. Taxonomy (NCBI): domain Eukaryota; kingdom Metazoa; phylum Chordata; class Actinopteri; order Acanthuriformes; family Acanthuridae; genus Ctenochaetus; species Ctenochaetus hawaiiensis. The sequence goes on along the minus strand of JAPZDY010000022.1, from coordinate 24,515,300 downwards.
ACACTTAAAGCTCTGAAACATCTCATCTGAGACTCTGTGAAGTGCTGGCGGAAAAAAAGTTTTATTGCTTTTATGTTTGCCATCAAATCAGCACCATGCAAATTTGAATATATCTTTTGGAGTCATCATGTGCTCAGGAGGAACAATTTCCACAACAGTACAATGTACATTTAATCATATTTAAGCCTGGAGCTAAAGTTTGTCTTTGACCTTGGAAATGAACGTTTGAAGGGAAACTCGTATCAGAGGAGCTGAGAAATAATGAGGCCTCAGAGGTGCTGCTAGCTGGATTTTGTTACCTTTGAGGAGAATTGTGCCAGACATTTCCACCTGTTTCCAGTCATTGTGCTACACTTGGCTAAGCTAAGCTAGCAGTTGCCTGACTTCAGCATCAGCATGTTTCCCATAATTTCAAACCATTGTGTTATGACGAGTGAATGGGAACGACCAATAAAGTCTCGGTGGAATTCACCGATGTGACCTGGCTTTTTGAACATCTGGAATTACCCTCAAGATGTCCGCTGGGACACCCTGAGGACAGGCCGCCCCCCCTGAGGGGAAGGCTGGATGGGTGTATGACATCATCATAACATCACATGTGGCAGCTGTAGATCTAATTTCATCAACTACGAGAAAACGTGGTTGACCAAAGAAAACATTAAGAAGGAAACTCCCATCCAACAGCAGAGATGATCTTTAAAGGAGACAGAAGTTTTCACCTCCCTCTGTACACGACTAGCTCTTATATTATTATACTATGTTAAACTATTAAATAATCCTCTTTCTTCTCACCTTATGATAAGCTTTTTTTTGAAGGCTTGACGGATAAATTATCCAGAGTTCAGAACTTAATCTAACCCTGCTGGTCAAACACTGATCCTGAAACCCGGTGGTAGATAAGACTGAAACTGTAAAGCTTTTAATTACATAACTGAAATATTCCACCGTGGGTTTCCAGCAGTCAGCAGTTTTCACGCAGCAGTTAACACAGGTGTCTATCAGCAGGCCAAAGGTCTGGAAGCCCGTTGTTTCTTTTGCAGCAGATCATTTTCCTTGCTTTTCGTACTCTTCAGAAATAATTGATGTCGGTCGCTCCCTGTCTCATTAAGAATGATGGTACAACACAGTCTGCTGGCAAAAGTAGTTCACTTTAATGGATGCATAATGGAAATTTGTCAGAGCTGTGATGTCGCCAGGATGGCAGGCTGCAATAATGCATGAAAATTAATTGCTTGTGTCTTAATTGTCTTTTTTAGAAAAAAATAAACAATGAAACAGGCCTCTTAGAAATGGAGTAATCACTTTTTTTTGCTTTTACTTTGTTTTCCTTCAAACTCCTGAGGAAAAAAAAACCCTAATGATGGTTAGAGGATGGATCTCAAAAGTGATGTAATCATATTGACACACACCCTGAACATTATTGTGATTTGAGATTTGATTTGATTTGTTTAATGGTGGAAGTGTTTCAGAAATTTACTCCTCCATTGTGGAAAAAACCATCTGCTTGCTTGTCTGCTTGTTGCTTTACCCTCAGGAGTGAAAAACTGCCTCGGAGGAGGACAGAAAAACAAAAATAGGAGGAAAAAGAGGAATTCTGCACCTCTGGTTTTGTCTCTCCTATTACGGAGGGAGGAGAGAGTGGGATCACAAGGTTTGATAGATTTCAGGGGAAACACTGACTCTGATTCACTTCTGAAGTAAAAATAAACCCCTTCATGTGTAAAAGAAGACTTTCCTCTTATTCTTCCCCCTGCAGTCTTACTGCCACTTGCCTGCAGGAAGGAGAATAAAGTGATTAACTGGTGGGAGGCAGCTTTATAAAGAAAGAAGGAAAATCTGCCTGGAAAATCTCTAAGTTAAACTATTTTCAAGCAACACACTCATACAGCCTCCTGTTGCTGCAGCGCTCTCATTATATGTTGGTATCATGACCTCAGCCGTTCACTGTGAACCTGGCAGGGTGGCTTTAATGATCAGGCAGCAGTGCCAATGGCAACAAATGGCCTGATGGGTGATTCCTGCTTCTCTTTTAGTCCTTGTCTCTTGTGTCTCGAGCAGTAAAAGTAACAGCCTCTCGAGCGACCAGCTACCAAGTTCAGAAGTCGAGTTCAAAAGTCGGTGCAAAGGTCAAGTAGACGTTGGATTCCAAGAGGTTCAAAGCTGATTTTTCAAAGATAAAAGGGGAACATTTGCCTCTACACTCGACCTGCTCCCCTGATTGTTCACGGAGCAGATCAAAGACGAGCCTCTGCTTTAAAAAATGAACGCTGTTGAGTGAAAAAAGATCCAAACACGACTGAAAAGCGAATACGGTGCAAGCTTGCATATCTGCAGACACCAGCTGAGGAGTCCGAGCTCATGAACTATGCAGAACCAGTCTGCCGAAATGCCTGCAGGGTTGTGATCATTCACACAAACCGTCCTCCGCGAGGGTGTGACCTCTGACCCCACAGCCGCTCGCTTACATAACCATCAGAGCCCCCCCGCCTCCAGAGGTAAAATGCCTGTTTGACAGGTTATGGAATGGAATCAGCACAGAGTGATGTAAAATATATGATAAATCATTTATTAACAATGTTACACAGTTTCCATCCTCAGCAGCTGCAGTCGCACTGAGGACCCGCCTATGTCACTTGCTAAGTGTCTAAAGGAAAAAAAAAAAATCCAAATATACATTCAGAAACAACTCCATGAAGGATTTTTAAAAAATTAATTTAGTAAAACATTTATGTATAGGTTCATATATATATATATATATATTTATATGTATATATATATATATATAAAAACAGATGTACAGTAAAAATCACATACAGTATCAAACATCTATATGAAAATGCTCTATTCAAAAAACTGTTTTAGTGCAAAAGTATTTTATAATATAAAAATACTGTGTTGTAATTTTCTTATATGAAGAGTAGGGGACATGGGATGTGTGTGAGGTGAACGGGTTAGAGGTGTGTGTCAGCGATGGGGATTCGTCTCAGCTCAACTATTTGCGAGTTGGCCACGCTTCCTCCGTCATGGCTTCCAGGGATGGACTCGTTATCGCTGACGTTAAGGCCGCTCCCTGAAACACAGGAAGTTGGATTACATTTTGATCCAAACACATGATTGTGATCCAAGTATTTATTCTAAATACAACAAATGTGTAAGAATATAGTTGTAATCTGTCTGAGTTCTTGATATATTGCATATTCCTTATGCTCAGCAGTAGTGCACCGCATAATTCCCACAGTTTCATCAATTCAGAGGAGGAACTCCACACAGCTAATCATTGGCCGACTATCTGTCGGATGTGTCTGTGTTATCAGTCAGCAAACTGTGCTGTGACTGATTAGTCACGGTAATAAAAGGAGTGTAAGTGGGCAGTGAAACAGACTAACTCATCATGAGTCAAAGAAGAAAATTGTACTGCAAGCCTGTTATATACATACTGCACGTAATGTGTAGTAACATGCTCGGTCATGCTCGTAATATTTCAATATGTATAAATACTCTACAATGGATTTCATTCAAGAATCACCAATCATGTATATGAACTACTGTGGTTGTTCATGAATAAACCACAAACCTCACAAGGAGGGTTTCTGTATGTTTTCAGTGATGTTCTTGTTTGTTTGCAGGATATCTAGAGAAACATCTGGGTCCGAGTTTGTTTTCTGAATCAGTTTTTATATCTTTTTTTGTGTTAGGTTCCTATTCTGTGATATTTCTTTATTTCAGGAGAATAACACCAGTCTCGTCTCCATCTTAATAAAGGTGTAAACACAAGAATCGATGATGGAAATCAATCCAGGACCTTAATGTTTTGCTGAATTAAAACCAAGACAAACCAAAGTTCAGTTCTCTCAGTTTTCTCGTCCTTAACCAAATCCTGTTTATGAAGCATCAAAGATGCTAGCTGGAACATTTGAGCACCTATACAGTACAGTTCCTATAGTGACGTTAAATAAGTACTTTGTACTGTACGTACAGGACTGATTAGTCTAAACTATGTTATGAAAGAGCAAGAGTCCATGGCAACACAATGACTTTTATGATGATGAAAGACATGAAAGCTCTCTAGTAGATGGAGCTGATCTCAGGTCAGCAGTGTGAAAACCCAGGAATCCTGTACATTATCAGTCCAGTATCAGATTTGGGTACATTTGACCACATTTTTAAAGTTAAACTTGAACAAAGTCATGACAGTTTTGAGGAATTCTGCTGTAATTGGTGCTTAAATGTTACACAGAGAGCCTATAAATGGTAACCTTCAGAGTAAAGTGATGTATAACGTCTATGACATAACCACAGGAGGACTCAGATGACACCTCATGCAGTCAGATGGGTCAAGGCTCCTTCTGATACTGAGCGATAAGAAAGAGCTGCCTTTTTACAGTAAAAACCGACATGATAAAGATCAGCTGACAGTCTGATCGCACTGAGCTGAAAGTACATGTGTGCCTGTATGCGTGTTAATAGTTCACCTCCAAATAAAGTGTGAAGACCCTCATTACAGCGCTGCTCACTGACCCCCGTCAGTCTGTGCCTGCTTATGTAACTCTGATTAGCGAATTATCTTTACTGCTGACTGCCTAGTTCACATTAATCCAGGTTATAAGTTCAGTGTGACAAGTATGGACTGAGAAGGTCAGAGGTCACCAGGGAAAGTGCGAAATAGAGGAATGTCCTCAGTGCTGCTGGGAAAACAAGTTTAAAGGTGGTTATTTTATGAAAAACTAAGTTGGAGTTTACATTTTCTTTTCTACGTGGCAAAGATTAAGTGTCTGCTCGGACAGTTAGACTTTCTAGAGGCCATTCCAGAAACCTACGAGGAGTCAGCTGATTTGACTTAATTAAATCTTGCAAACTTGCTTCTCTGCCGCACGCTGAATTATATGAATGATTAGTTCATGCTGCTGCTGAGTTTGCAGACGAGGGGACCAATAAATTCCCCGGCTTGTTTGCTGCAGCCTCGAAAGCTATTTAAGTCCGAGCGGCACACCAGCTCAAGACAGCAGGGAGAGGTCGGGAGAAAAGCAGACCAGAGACTAATGTCTCACCACTGCAACCCTCTACTTGTTTACTTGAGATGTGGAGGTGCACACACACACACACACGCACACACACACCTCTGTGCCTGACTAACACTGTCACCACCGCTGTCAGTCAGTGAGAGGATAAGAGGTTATCTCTTTACTCGGCGCAACACTATCCGCTCGGACTAATCCACATTTATTAACACCCACAAGTGTCGCAAACTCACACCTGCTTGGAGTGACTTTTAATTTGGCTATCTCCATGGTTACAAGCTTTGTTTTTGTGGGATGCACGCTAGCGGGTCTCAAGTGTTGCCGCATGGAGGCCTTCGCCGCACCGAGGTACTTGAACCGACTCTGTGAGGCTCCGAGGAAATGAAGTGCGATGTGGGTTTAAAGATTTAAAGCCAACTTGACCGACTCCTCCTGAAAGTCAAACTGAACCTCCAAACTTTAACTTTAATGGGCTTTAAGGCCATTAAAAGCCTGGCAACGCTCAGTAATTGTTAATGATTCTCTCGTTTCCCTTAAAAGTTTTTCTGTTCTCCATAATCCTGAGAGATTAACCAGGAAATTCAGAGCGACTTGACTCAGTCTCATCAGATTTTGGCCTTTCGTCTTCACTGCATATCTTTATTCCTCTTTAAGTGACCACATTATTGGAGGAGCAGACTCTTTCCATGATGTGGGACTAAAGCTGACGGGGATAATACCTAAAGCCGAGGTAAATGACTGTTTTAAATGGTAAACTGTCCATCAACTGGAGCACTCAGTGTTGGTGGGGAGTGACAGAGATCTGTGGAGCAAATATAAATAACCAAAGACCAACAATCAAATCCAGGGATGAACACAAAACAGTTTCCATTATAAAGCCAGCTATGTTTCTCTGCTTTTAACAGCCATGTTGTTGCTGATGCTATCCATCAGTTCCCTTGTGATGTGTTTAACACTGGTATGTGAAGCCAGAAAATCTTTTTCCCTTTTATAAAAAATGATTTTTTAAACAAGCAATTTCAAAATTTCAACTTCAAATGCAAATTTTCATCCAAGGCCCACATAAAAAAAAAAACATATTGCAGTATGTTCATTACATTAAAGTGGTATTGCTGCATGCCCACACTTAAAAGTACCTTGATTGTATTCATTGATAATATAGTAATTTTTGACTTTATATCAGCAAATTGCAAATGTACAAGCATCACTTGAGCTCTTAAATATGGCAATCCTTCACCCAGGTGTCAAATATGCAGATTGTACCCAGTTTTAGAAACAGGATGGAAACAGGTGATCAGCTCTTAATGTGGAGCAGCTGAAAGACGATTTTTCCTTTTTCGGTTCTAATTTTAAAGTCAAAGTCTGCAGCTTATTCATGTTAATGATTGAGGTGAAACAGGCGTGTTGGAGCTTCACTTCATCAACTTATTTTTCAAGTGTGTGAAAATTACTCCAGTGGAGTCATTCACTTCCTGGCAACGTCTCACATTAACAGCAGAGGAGTGTCCCAGTGTGTCGGCTGTTGTCCAGCTGAGCCTGATTCTTATTCAGACGCTGTGAAGCAATTACTCAGATCTGAAAGAGAGTGGGAAGGACTGTGTGTGTGTGTGTGTGTGTGTGTGTGTGTGTGAGTGAGCACTTTGGGCCCTCAGCTCATAAAATATTGATGGCAGCAGAAGAAGAATGGTTTCCATGGCAGCAGAGAGATTTAAGGTAAGCAGAGGAATGATGGAGCAGAGCTGATGCTGATTGATGCTTTGATGCTGTGTGTAAGCCGACTGATTCAATCACTAAAACAAAAGTTTATCATCTTCCTCTCTCTCTCTGTCTCTCTTTGTCTCTCTTTCTGTCTCTGTCTAACTTTAACAAACTTGTAACATCTCTATTTTTTGCTTCAAACCACATGTTGCACATCTTATTTTGGAAGCATGTTGTGTTTTTCTCCCTTAATGTTTAAAATAAAGTGCTGTGGCCGCTGCATTGAGTTGGATTGTGGGGAACTTTTGCCCAGCAGACAAGGGCCTTTATTTTTATATTTCATGGAAAAGTACTGGACAGAAGGATTCACAGGATGTTTTTGTGCTTTCAGTTAAGTATTTGACTAAAGTTACATTTATGATTGACACAAAATATATCAAATTATTCCTGTTTTATGTGTATATATGAAAGTTAAAACACAGGAGGTGATCAGGTCGTTAGAAAATGGAACAAAAGGGAACTTAAACCAGGAAACTCTTTCAAAATTTTGTTATTACGCAGTTGATACCGGAGAAGCAATTAAATATTTTATTGTGTTTCTGACGTGTTTTTACTACCTTGTTATTTGCCACAAACTTCTTTGTTAGTGTTGAGGCCTATCACAGCCGGATCTCCATTAAACCTCAACAGGACCTCTGCTACTCTAACATAGGGAGGGATGATTGATAAGACTGTGGCCTGAGTTACATTTATGCAGCCCTTGTCACATGCAAGTGCCGTGCAACTTTTTGAGTGATTGTAAAGAAGTTTGCAGATAACAGACATTGTGCTATTGCTGTTTTGGGTAATAAAATGTCTCATAAAATGGACAAAATCGACCTTCTTGCAGCCATGTTTCTCTGCCACATTATAATTCAGCGTGAAGAAGGAGCAGTCTCCCTCAGTGTTGTCTGTGAGTCTTTGTGCGCCTCCTTTTGTGAACCATTGAGACAGAGGAAGCAGAAAACTGCACAAAGGCTGAAGGTCCATTTTCTAAGTCAGAGCTAATTTGCAATTTTTCAATTAACCCAAAACAAAAAGTACCAAAAAAAAGTTATTAACTTCAAACTCTCTGAATAATCATTCAAGGAGTTGAGCCTTGTGTGCGCGTAACAAGAGCTGCAAAACTCATCTCCTTCCAATTCATGCCAAAAAGCTTTCAATCACCCCACGTAGGATTAGAAATTCATCAAATAAAAAGAATGTGCACAATGAAAAAATAAAATACTTTGTATGCACATCAGCAATTTTTAGGAGAAACAATAGCTGGAAGTTTGAGGCTGTCTAGAAAGAAAAACGATAAATGTTAGTGGGATCCTCACCAGTTTTTAAGGCAAATATGAGGTCGTCAAACTCCTGCGACTCGTCGTCCGCGGCGACCAGGTTTGTGTTGATGAAGCCTCCCTCGGTGGTGTACGTCCCGATAACAGGACTGGGTTTAAACACACTGCTGGGCTGACTGCTGGGCCGCAGCGACGCTCGCTCCCAGTCTGCTGACACCTGAAACACACGGACACACACATGCACATCACGCTATATGCTAATATTTTGCTATTGGCCAAGAATCTTGACTGATCCTTGACTTTTATGTTCTAATCTTGACACAGAATCATGCTGTGTGATGTCTGAAATGATAGATTCCTCTGAAACACTGCTTCATAACTTAAAATTGCACAATAATCAAGACACAGAAAGCTCTCAATAGGTGTTTTAATAGCAGCAAAGAAAAAAATTGTAAGGGTATTTATATCTCACTTTTCAAAAATGATTTTAGAGTGAAATATATGTACAACTACCTGTTGCTGCTACACATCATAGTCATTATGAAAGACTGTTCTTCGAGTGTTGTTGGTTAAGGATTTCTTAAATGCTCGAAAACATAAAGTTCACGTGAACGCAGGGCGAAATCAGGTCAACCGTCCTCATCATCAATACACTTACACACACAAAAATACACACACACACACACACACACACACACACACACACAGGCTTGATTCAGAGAACGTCTGCGCCTGTCAGCCGTGTAATCACGCCTGTGAAGAGTTCAGGTCAGGCAGAGTGCATGTTGTCCAAGCACCCTGAAGGGGTTAAGGCCAACTCGCAGGGTCACGGCGGGTTCATGGGGTGAGAGCAGGGTCAGTCGGTTTAGGGTTTCATAATAAATCAGACAGACAATGAGGAAATTATGCTGTCGGCACAGTTAAGACAGAAGATGGCGGTAAATTTGGCCCAAAATTTGAAATTTTAATGGAAAAAATTAAAAAAGACAGAAGTCGTGGGACAGAAAAAAGGAGAAAATGGCAAAGAATGACATGAAAAAGTTAAGATTAGGATTTTTCTCACTACAAAAGCCTGTAACTGTGTGTATCCCTCCCTTTTTTTTCCACAAGTGGCGGATGAATCCATCACCTCCTCTTGTTTTTCACCCGGTTCATTTATTATGAATACCCCACCTGTCCATTTACATGCATAAATGTGTGTGTGTCTCTACGTCCGACAAGCTTCTGAGGCTCGCTGGGCTCTAACAAGTACAGAACGTCCCGATGAGGTGAACTAAGCACCGCCAGGCACCTCAGATCTGCCGTTTCCACTTTGAGGAGATGATTCAAACCTTTCAATGAGCCATTCAAACCTAAAATTATATTCCTCTGTCCCCATTCTAATCTCACTTCAATTGCTGCTCAACCAATCCACTCCACAAAAATCGACACTCATCGAACACTCACAATGCCGCTCTTGGCAGTCTTTGTCTGCGCCCTCATTTTTTTTTTTACTGGGCTGTAGTCAAATCTCAGAGAGGCAGGAGTGTGCTCTCATGAATAAAACAAGATTACTGGATTCCTACATGTAGAAAGAGATAGAGAAACCAGGGGGAGAAAAAAAAGGAGGAGTTCCCAGGAGTAATGTGGTTAAACCTGCCCCCTCTTTTTTCCTCTCCTCTTCTCTCCTTCCACCTCTCCAGCTCGGTCCTTATAGGGAATTCTCCAGGGACGAGGCTGATGATGATGAGGAGGGTCTCTGCAGAAATGCTGCGTGTGTTTGCAGTGTGTTTTCAATGTGTGTTTGCATGCAGTGTGCCAATCTGACAGAAAGGTCAAAGGAGGAGTTGATGTGGGTGTTTGAGGGAGTTATGAAAACTGACTGTTTTTACACACACACACACACACGCAGACACACACAATTTAACACAGATGTTACATAATGAGAATCAGTTTAAAGTGTCGCCTCCTCTCCAAAGTAAGTGACCATGAACGTTCTCGGT
>JAPZDY010000022.1:24464410-24480323 GCA_029783645.1 Ctenochaetus hawaiiensis | reverse complement strand
AGAATCACTGCAGAAAACAGCTTGTGGTGAGTGTCTATGTGTGTGCATTGTGTGTGTGTGTGTGTGTGTGTGTGTGTGTGTGTTAGAAAGAGAGAGAGAGAGTTTTGTAGGCGGAGCGCATCAGGGCCAAAATTCAATTTGTAACATTGGAGGCAGGACTACATGGAAAACCCATGAGGGCAGCAGAAAATACCGCTGCTCCGCCGTCCATCACGCAGCTTCATTAACCTCGAGTGCTGGCAGAGGGCGGTGCCAACGCAGCCGGGCAACTGTTACATAACCTGCAGCCTCTTCGGCCCGCTGCCACCGCCACGGAGCAGGGAGACGGTGAACGGAGGGGAGCAGAGGCTGATGGATGCGGTGCAGACTGTAGCTTGATGTCAAGTGTTACATGCATTATATTAATAACACTCAAGAGACGTATAATAGCAGAGACAGCTTGAGGAAGGTTTCTGTTTAACACTGAATACATTTTTGCTGCGACTCTAATGCAGCAAATGTCTTCACCCTACACACACACACACACACACACACACACACACAGAGTAATTATCTCTGTTATCTCTGCAGTCATTTTATTTGACTTAACAAAGTAGAGTAAACGGTTCTGAAGAGACAGCATATGAGCCCTATATATATATCAAACAAAAGCTGACGTATCCTGTTGGTGCCTCCCTATGGTTTGGGTTGATTTGCTTAGTGAGACGGTCTCTATAGTAACCAGGTAAACAGACATGGCGAGCAGTGACACGACCTGCCTTCCTGCAGTCTATACATGCCCACACAGTTTGTATTTGTTTGCCTTGTTGTGTGTTGAGTTGAGTTTGCTCCGGATAAAGAACGATATTATGTGACATGCCCTTTGGATGACACCGTAAACCCCGCCTGTGTGAGTGGGGTGATGTCAACGTAGTCACCTCTCAGATGTCTTTTTTCTCTGCAGGTTTTCTTTGCCAAGTGAACTGTCAGTATTTTCCTCATCCTCTTTTCAAGTTTTTGTTTCTTTTTCCTCTGTCTCATTTGTTTTCTTTAAAAAAAATCCCTACCAGGAAAATCCTAAATAAGCATTGCTGGTTTTTTCCAGCTCTTACTAACCCCGTCTGCATCCTCCTGTTGACTAAAGGGAAAGTCAGGGGCCTTTAAAAAAAAAAAAAACTACGAATCATGAGTCAGTTTCCCATCCATGTCCAAAGGCCTGCAGGCTGTGAGTGGGAGGAATGGCAGAGAAAGGAAGCTCGTGCCCGGACTGCCTGGAATTGTGCCTGAGTGGAGAGGCTGTTCAGGTAGCTTACGGGAACAAAGATTATGCTGTGGGGTTGTGTGTGGTTTTTTTTTTTTTTTTTTGGCAGTGAGTTGGCTTCACTTGGCCGGTGCTCGGTATGACATACCATCAATCCTCTCAAAAGCGAAAACAAGAGAGTGACAAATGCTAAATAAAAATGCAGCACGTTAGACACGTAACCGGGGCAAACATGCAGAACATACACGCATGTTTTCTAACAGTAAAATCAAGTACATTGCACAGTCAACTGTAATCAGTCCCTCCAGGAATTCGCGATGTTGCGATCGCAACAATTAACGCAAATTCAACCAATCTCCATGAATTCTGCGCGACCTTGCAATTTTGTCCAATCACCGCGACTTTTCCGCAATGTTGGCCAGCCTCCCGTGAGTTCCACCAATCATAGCAGTCCCCAGCGCAAACGTAATGCATGTACGTTACCGAATTCACTTCCTTGTTTATGATTTGAAGATGCAGACATGTGCGATAGTAATGTCTCTCACTTACCAAAAAAAATTACTGCTAAAGACCGTGCAGAACAATTCCCTGATGTTCTTCACGAAAGCGGAGTCACCTTTGATTTTTGATGAATTATACAAAACAAAGAAAAAAAATGCACCTTTTTTAGCAATTTTCACTGTCTATCGCAATTTCATTGCAACTTACATCCCAATTTTTTAGAAAAGCTGCCACGAATTCAGGCATTTTAGGCCGCAACAATCTTGAAAATTGCCTGCGAAATCCTGGAGGGACTGTGTAATATCACAAGAGGGTAACACTTAGGGTAATGCTGAGGCTTTGTGCACCTGAAGCACACATGGAATTGACGCGGGGTCAATTATCAGCAGGTGTGTTAGCAATACAATAACCGCCAATTTCTCTGACTAGGCTAATCCTTTATAATTACTGTTTAGGTTGATTTACATTAGATTTGGCTGTATCTACAGCAACAACACAGACAATATTGAAACGCTAGTCTACCGGTTTCTTGACACTGGGACAGCTTTGAGCAATCCCCCCCCCACACCAATTTACTAAAGCCTTAAGTGACAAAGCCTAACAGCCTGAGGGACTGAGCCGCTGAAACGGTGACCTGTGTTGAAATGATGACATAACAGATAAAGAGAAGAGGTCTTGCAGGGAAAGGAGAGCAAAGGGCTTATATGAGTGTACGTGCAGTAGCATGAATGGTTCCCCCAGATGTGTCTTTGTGTTCGTGTCCTAAATGGAGCTCAGGTTCAGGTCAGGAATAGAAACCAGATAAATGTTGAACAAGGCAGGGTGGATCAACAGATAAGAGTTTCGCACCGAGTTGTTGATTTGATTAAAGCCGGACTGATTGCCATCTGGCTTTTCAAAAGGCCTTAAAGTGAGAAGTCACACAGACAGGTAGACACACAAACACGCCTCGACAGAAACTTGACCTAACTTTTTATTGGTTTTGTGCCTCTTACATAATACTGTATTTTCACTGCTTACTAAGGTCCGGATAACATATGACACTTCATGTCATGTCGCCAAAACAGCAGGGCTGAGCATTAAAATAAAAAGTTCACAGTCTTTTGAACCACTCGCAGTTTCTCTATATGCCTCAGAGAAACTGATGTTCCTCTGGTGTTCCAGCGCAGCAAAGCTTTGCCATTTAAATTCTCATGTTAATTTATCTGTACTCAGCTATGAGGCTAAAAGTAAATTTTAATAAATTATGTAAGTTTTGGGGTAAGTAAAAATCCCCAGAAGCTCTCAAAACAATCATTTCACATTTGCTCTGCAGCAGAGGCAGCATGAAAGTTGCCAAATAAGGACCTTAACCAGACTTTGCAGGAAGACGTCATCCCAAACTTCCTGTAATCTGAGCCTGGCAACACCTAGAACCTGTCCACTACACCAGTAAAGACAAACTCCGTTCTTAAACTGGTGTGAAAACCAGGGTGTGACAGAGATAAGGGCGTCGTCCACCCTCCCTGGAGGTAATTACACTCAGAACAAACAAACTGAATGTACTTGCACTGCTAAATGTCAGGCAACACAGTGCTAACTTTAAAGTGTAAGAGAGGAGGGGCAGACGGCATGCTGGTAAATCGCAGTCAGCTGTTATGACAGATCCTGATCCTTTAGGGGGTTGTCAACACAAGATCAGGACTGACATGCAAACTGCATTAACTGACTGTGACAGGACATTTAGCAACACACTCTTTAGCTGCATGCGAGGATGGACAAGCACAAACTGTATCGGTTTGTTCTTTAACTTTGCATCTCCTACACCTGTTGCTTAAGCCTTATCAAAGAAACAACACAGGTGAAAGACTCAGCAGCAAACCGTGTTACAGAACTGGGGTTGATACGTATATGGCCCTCGGGGAGGCCTGTCAGCTGAGATTATCTAAGTAGGTATGGAGGCCGCGTTACAGCTGAGGCCATTGTTTGGTCCATTGTGAGAGTGACTCAGGTACATGTGAGTGCTGCGGCGACGATGACCTGCCACAGGGACGGGTTAGCGTGGTGGGTGGTGGGAGGTGACAGGTGCGGATGTAGAGTTTATCAAAGCCCATCTATCTGCTCTGGCCTTTGTCCCCAGGCCTCCTTCTCCTTTGTGTAAGACACCAGGAGTCGACCTGTCTAGACCCCGAGGCTACAGACTTATTAAAAACAGAGACTGGGAGGTGGTGCACGACTCTAAATACAAGTCGTGTCAGTGCAGCATGTGCCATGTGCGTGATCTCGTGTCTGGTAGAACAGGAACCACCAAAGCTCTCACACCTAACGCCTGAATGCTACTAATTTATTACCTCATTGTGAGAAGGTTACATATCAAGATGTGTTCTCACGCACATGTTGCCTCATCGATGACACCCAGGATATTGCAAGATTACAGAGACAGAAGGACATATGGTAAATAGAAAGGGAAGTATATCCTTTGGAGACTGAGGCCATGAAAAGGCCGTTGAGAGTGCACACAAACAAAGCAGCTCTTTTACACAATGTTTTGTCATTGGTTTGTCATTAGTCCTACGACCTTAAACCTTAACTATTGGTGCATCTCCTCAACTAATTGTCCTATCAGAGAGCCTGCCTTTGTTTTGTGACCTTGAAGCACCCAGGAGACTGTTTGTTCTGGATCTTCTCCTACCTTGGGAATGATTTTGCTGATTTTGGACAAGATTTGACCTCACTTTGATGGTGAGCTTTGACCGCACAGTACAAAAAAAATAAAGCTAGCTCCATCAAAGAGCCGTACACTTATAAGGCCTAACAGAACAGACAAGAGAAATGCTGCAAAAACAAACTGCACATGGAAAACACGATACTTCAGTGCAGCTGCTTTGTGCTGCTGCTGCTGGTTGCAGCTCTCATCCTCCCAGTGAGTTTTGCAGCTGATCGATAGCCCTGTGTGCTGACGCTAACACAGCTAACTGTACCACCGTGGCTAAAAATAGCATCTGCCTGATGCATTACATCACTGAGGGAATGGGGCCTTAGCTGTCGGCCTGCCAGACCATCCATCTACACCCGTGCCCAAATCACTTAACCTCCACCTCTCCCCTCCTCCAGCTTTCCTTTTCTTCCATCCTTGTACTCTACCCGCAACTCCCTCTCCATCCTCTGCTCCACTTCGTCTCATCCGACCCCCCTTCCTCCTTATCCTCCTCCTCCCTTCTCCTTCACCTCCCCCCTTCCCTCAAACAGCTACCGGTCTGATCTAGCTGGTTCCAGCCTCAGCCTGCACCCTGGGTGTTTCCTCTTGTGCCTTTGTTCAGACAGAAATAAAGCCAGAAAAAAAGGAAGAAAGAGAAATATGAGATTATCATCCCACCCTCACGCCCTTTATCATTTTCTCACTAAAGCAATGCCTTCCCATCAAGCAACTTTAGCCCCCATCACCATTAACTGCACCACCACTTCTCATTAGTGTCTGAGCGATTCCCATAATTCTTGAAATCTTAGCAAAGAGAGCACAAATACAACAAATCATGCGTTTATCTATAAAGTGCTAGATTGAGTGATGTGACTGATAACAGTGTTATTTTTTAGTTAATTTTCTTGTCTTTTACTAGTGAGCATCATCAGTCTCCTCACGTGCCGCAGCCTCTCACATCACACCCGTGCGCTGTTTATGTGCTACGGCACACACAGGACAGCCGTTTGCAAGAAGCGGGTCACATGGGGATGGCTCATAGCTGGGTCAGTGGGCCATTGTGTGCGGAGAAGGAGGGGAGATTTAACATTCGCTGACAGGACATGTGAGGTTGTTAAAATAAAAATAAGCAGGGACAAATAAAGAAAAGTGTGAGCTGCTGCGTCGCATTCGCAACTGAAAATGTTTTAACCTTCACTGGTGTGAAGTGACTAATGTCATTTTGAGATAAACACTTGAATTTTATATTGTAACGAATCAATGTTAGTATATTTTTATAACATTTTGAGCCTCACTAGACGCCTCACCAACATACCATGTGTGTGTGCTAACAAGAAGCTACCTTTTTCCTTTTTTTTTAGAAAAGCATGCCCAGTTGCTTAAGGTCAGGGTATTGAAGTAAAGTTCACCGGTGTTTTAGGTTGAACCTCAGGCTTAGGCTCAATTGCTGAGAGGCCTGTTGGCAAATAAACACCCACTCCCTTTAGTCTGTTTCACATTCAAACAACCACAACACAGCATCTACATTTGCTTACGTGAGCACACACTGTGATACTGTAACAGAGCGTCTGCGTGCCTCTGTGAAGCATCAGGAGCTTTTACCTTGAATTTTGGGAATGACTGGCATATTCCCAGTTTCAGTGTGACGCATCAATGGGGGACTGCGAGCACTTTGAGGATAATGAGAAGGCTCGAACACTGTCAACACATTTCAAGTGTTGTTAGTGTCATTGTGTCAATTTGAGGGGATGCAGAAACCAAACAACATCCCAGATTTGTTTGTGTAGACTAAAGCTTTGGAACTGAAACTACTAAACAATAAAATAAATTGCTTAATGCCCAGTTAAGTGGTATTTATTGTTATATTACATTAAAAAAAGATGCCAAATCAACACATATTTTAAAAGCACCTTCAACTGGGATTTTTCAGTCACTATTTTCTCAAATCTGATGTTTTCTGCATCGTGTAAAGACTCAGTCTCGTCACAAACAGTTTATATTTACTGAGAGCATGTGCAAAAAAAACCCAGCTCTTTAAGTCATTATTCTGTTGCTTCATCTCCTACCAGTGCTAATGCTAAACTCGTACAGAGAACAGTGTTCATACTAACACAAGATCTCAGCAGTGCCACCCACATGAAGCACATTTAGCCTCATTCCAGCGAGGCCTCCTCTCTTTTCTCCCATTCACACTTCAGTCAGAGTGTCTGCTGCAGCGAACCAGCAGCTGCTTTCCATCACAACGGGGCCACTTTCAAGACGCCTCTTGAATTTCCTTCCTCAACATCTGGTAGGGAACCAGTGTGCAGAGCAGACAGAGAACACTTTGGGCTGAAAAGCACGAGACGCACGCACACACATGGATTCATGTGCATACACACACACACACACACACCTATAAAAACACAGCTGGTCAAGGTCAGCTCCCTGAACACACACACTCAATGGGTCTGCTCTGCTCTACCACAGACCTCTGTGTGTGTATGCGTGTGCGCTTTAGTGCATACACAACGTGGGTGTGCGCTAACCCACATGTAGACTTCTTCAGTCTGCTGCCATGGTTTGACCATCGAACACAGTTGCTTTTAGCTATTTTTGTTCAATAGATGCACACAGCAAAACATGATGAAAACATGTCCACTGCTTCACACATGCTGCCATGAAAAGAGTTTCTTTGTTTTATGGCTTTCATGCATTTTAGCCTCCATAGGACGCACAAAACTGAAAGGGTTTTATTTGTTTAACGGCACAGAATGTGTTTCATGTGCAATTCATTCAAAATCAGAGGCACAGAGGGAATAGGGGGAGCGGTGGTCCAAACAATATGCAACATGTCTCTAACATATGAACAAGTATGCAAATAAAATAACAAGACTTCACGTGAGTTACATCACAGATAAGACTTAAACACACTGCTTGTGCTTGCAAAAACGCACATGCAGATCTTTTTACGGCGACCTGTTGCATCACTCTAGATTGGCAGTGCTTCCATGCTTCGACTAGTCATCAGAAGGACGAGGGCAAGTCTAATCATATTGATCAGAGAGCCTACAGAAACGTACACCGACCCTGTAAAGCAGCCTCATCCACTGCTGTCCAGAACGACATTGATCCAAGAGAGATCATTTCCGTGCACGCTGGCTGATCTGCAGCAGCTCTCGGTGTCAGTCAATGAATGGGTGGCAGTGAAGCCGATCAATCTGTGACGGGTCTGATCAGGTTAAATACCGTATGCTCCATTCATGCTGCTTCTGCAAACAAACCCAATACATGCTGCGCTCTGTTATCTAACTATCTACTTTGGACTTAATCAGATCCACAGCTGGGGTGGTGGCTGACTATCATGCACCGTAAAATGCATCTCAATGTCTCCGCCGTCAACTACCCAACATGCTTTGTGCACTTATTCCTGTTGCTCTAAATATTTTGCAAACCGTTTAACATTTTTGTGTCTTTCTACTCAGATTAATCTGCACTAAATAACTTCTTGATCTGCTGTTTAGATTCTGCATACCAAAGGGGACAGATGCTCAGAGCTTAAACATCTCCACAGCTGACACTTTTTCAAAGACAGAGATGGAGATTTTGACTCGAACTGCTTCCGTCTGGACATCAGTGAAGCAATTCCTTAGCGTGCTCCAAAAATGGCCTTAGTCATAAAAAGAAGTGCTTAGGGGAGTCATTGATCAGGCACTTCATTCACTTCTGCTGTTGAACTCGGCTCCGGCTGTGGAGCTACAGTGACGCCTAGAGGTCAAAATGACAAAGAGCTCAAGGCTAAGACTATTTTAGTGTCCTGTGTGTGCGTATGTGAGAGAAAGCACGGAACAGAGTGGGTTTTATGAGTGGGTATGCACACATACTGCCATCTGTGTTTGCTTATATTTGTGCTTTCATTAATGCAAGCATACGCATTTGGTTCATATCTATGGCATCATATTTATCTGTGCATTTCTGCTTTGTGTTCAGTGCTTCTGCTGCTTATTTATGTTTTGCTCGTGAGCTGATGCACGTGCACTCGGTGGCGTTCATGCTGTTGTCTTCATCTGTAACCCCTGCTGAGATGATTCTCAGGAGAAGACAGAGATTTGAGACTCCAGCAGGTTATATCAGACAAAGTAGACTGTTTATATTTGGCTGATTAACTAAGAACAAAGGAACTTATTATAGATACAGTTTTGTTTGATTACCATCCGCCGTTTCCTTCCTCCATTCAACATTTCCTGATTCTTTTAGGAAGTAAGGCGACTGTAATTCTCTATTTCAGGCCATTAAGCTGGCATCACAAAGCCTCCTCAATCTCTCTCTCTGTCTCTCTCTCTTGCTGTGTCTCTCTGTGTCTTTCCTCTCTCTGTCTCTCTCTCTCTGTTTCTAGTCTGCCAGGCATGAGAAGCCCTCAAATGGCTTTAAAGGCTCTGAGCAGAATCTTCACAAACAATGACTTCATCTCAGTATAACATTAGCTGTATAACATTAGTAAAACCGCACAGCATTAATTGGAATAAAGCTGCATCAAAAGTTACAAGAACTTATAAAACGTCCTGTTCAGCTTAACCTAGAAAACCAGTGCAAACATGAAGCTTGAGTGGCAACACTACTGATTGCAGAACTTTTAGGGTCAAGCACGTTTTGCTTCTCTCAACCTCCACTCTGCACACAAAAGTCTGCCAAGATAAGTAGCTAAACTCCAAAAATAGAGCAGTTCGCGGGAGATTTTGAGAAATGTAGGTTCATTCTTTGTTTATCATTCAATGTCAGCAGCCTGCCGGATAAAGCCCTTTATAGCAAACTGTGTGACTTTACAGAATCAGGTAAAAGGTTCCTGCTGCTGCACGGAGAGCTTAGGCAGCACGAAACCAAGTGTTAAAAGGTGATAAAAACCCTTGCCATGATGTCTGGGTGGTGTTTAGACTAAATGTCAATTTGTTGATTGTATTTATCTCATTAATCAGTTCATGAATGGCTAGTCAATGTGGTACACCTCAAGGGAAGTCACAGGTCTTGTCTGCTGCGTACGATGCGGATTGAGTGTAAGTGCAAAGTGAGTTTTTGAAATGT
Source organism: Ctenochaetus hawaiiensis (assembly GCA_029783645.1). NCBI lineage: Eukaryota > Metazoa > Chordata > Actinopteri > Acanthuriformes > Acanthuridae > Ctenochaetus > Ctenochaetus hawaiiensis. Next base: position 24,470,847 of record JAPZDY010000022.1, on the reverse strand, counting down.
ACATTTGATTTTTTTTCAAAAGGTTCATATTGCATTAATAGATATAATAAATAATAAATAACTGCCCTCAGCTTGAGGGATTTGCTCATGGACGTGTGCTTTCTCATGTCTGATAGCTACCAGATAAGGCAGGAGCACACTATAAAGCCCTGATGAAGGAGAACAATCTCCTGTTTACTGTTCTTTTTCTGGAAATAGAGGAAAGTTCACCAGCTGTGAGGACAACACACATTTGGCAGAGTGAGAGTGTGACTTCCAGAGTCCACAAAGGGCAGAGTCTGATGCAGCAGAATGAAAAGTCAGAGAATCAATACCATAAATCTGACTTACCATGGGCATAACTGCTCGTAATCCATGCAAAAGCACGGTGAGTGCACATGATGAACGCTGCAAATACTACACATAAAAAGTGCATTAGCTTCTTATTATCCATCACCGGTTTAATATGATTGGTCAACAGTTTACCAATTAAACCTGCACGTCTGACAAGGACTGACTGGATAGTGTGTGTGTGTGTCCTGATGTTAACCTTTTCCTGTGATCCGGATAGGCCTGATGTCTGGCCACCCTGGTGAATAAACAACCAGACTAATTCATGAATAACTGCAGTGTTTAAGGTTTTTGTGCAGCAGTATGTGCAGGTAAGGTTAAATTTCTATCACAATGTAGACGAAACTGCTGGAAGTTTGCAGGTAAAGGACAAAGAGTGCATGCAGTGTGTCAGTACTTGTGAGGGGAGCAAAGGAGGACATCAGGTGATATTTGTCACATTAAGAGCAAGTAAACCTACATATAGAAGAGCCACAGGTGGATGGATGTGTTAAACAAACAGCACTTTTCCCCAGCGGACTGCGGTTTGCGACGCGTGTGAAACCAAAAGTCAACATCAACTTAATTCAATTTGCTAAACACTTCATTAACATCACATACAAGACAGTAATGTATTCATTTCAACCCAAACCATAAGCTTCCACACAAATTACCAAAGGAAGCACTACAGCTAACAACTTAAACCACTTGACTGCGAAGGTCCAGTGGGATGAAGTTCTGGATCGATGAAGGTCAATTAATGATTCATGTCACTGCTAATCCACCTACTCAGTGATTTAGGTGGGAGGACGTGTTGACAGAATACAAACCACATGAGATTTTTTAGATCGGAGCAAAATGTCAAACATCTTCAGATGCTTGTGGAGTTTGCTGACTAAACGTATCGCTCGCTGTTGAATCAGCCGGTCTGTTTACAGTAAATGGTCTGAAAACCAAACACAGCGAGCACAACATGTTTCCAATTGATCAACAGTTGGTTCGGGTGACTGTTAAGAGCCTGAGCACAATGTGCCAAAAGACTTCTGGCTGTCACCGATGTGAACATTTCGGCTTTTAAAATAATCAAAAAAAAAACTTGTTTTGCTCATGTTTTTCGGGAAATGTGTTCAACACATCTGGAAGGCCTTAAGAAAAGACGCAATGAGCTCTTGATGAGTACAAGAAAAATCTAGTTACTCAGTTGCTGATGATATTTTACTTCGATGAAATAGTGCTGGCAAACACCCCTTTGTTTGGTGAGTTTTGGAGAGTAAGTCAAGTGTCTGTAGCCAGTTAAAGGACAGGAAACATTAAAATAAAAAAAAAAAATCATCATTGCTCAAACAGATGAGTCACCCAGGATGTGACTGGCCACTTTTGCAGAGACAGAGAGGGGAGAGACGGGGTGAGACGGTCTTTTAGCGGCTTGTAATGTCACAGCTCTCAGCTAAGCTCAGCAGCAGTCAGGATGACAAAGGGGACAGAGAATAGAAACAGCAACATTACTCATCAATTTGTGAAATAAAGGTTAGGTGAGAAGAGAGAGGGGAAGAAAGAAAAGCCAGAGGCGCAGAAAGACAGATGAAAGCAAAACAGGAGAATGAGGAAGATTTTTCGAGCATATAATGAGCTATCACTTTGTGCTGTTTGGCCTCATTTTTCAGCATCAGACAGAAGAGACAAGGTCACGGCGAACAGCGTGAAGGAAGATGCTGCTGACTTGGACGGAGATGGATCGGATAAAGAGGAGAAGAGTCAGAGCAACACGAGGCACAAGGCGTTGGAGCAGCCAGTAGAGCGTAATGTGAGTCTCCCAGGAGGCTGACTTCACCTCTCTGCTGTCCTGTCTACACACACACACACACACACACACACACACACATGTGCACACACAGTAACACACACATGGTAACACAGGCCCTGACTGCTGATACTTTATCCCCTCCATCACTTGCTTGTCATTAGCTGGGACTGATGGACTGTAAAGAGCTTAGAATTGCATTAAGATCTTATCAAGGACGTGTCATAAACTTTATATTGATGATTATTTTTTGATTAAAACTTCAAGCAAAAATGATCTCCTAACACCAGAGAGTGAAGAGAATTCATGTACAGAATCTTTTCTCGAAGCATTAAGAGAGTTTTCATTTGAAGCTTTTGAACAAAATATACTGGAAGATCCGAAAAAGAGGACAGCTGAAGGAAATATAAACGCCATCTTCTCCTTTATTCCATCTCATCTTTCTCTTTCTCATTTTGATTCCAAACACTTGTGGGAATAGATTTTGGGCATAGACTTTTGATTAGACAGGCATATTCACTGACGTCAGCCAGAGAAGTCGGCACAGTCACAGACACAGACACCCAAGAGCTCCTTCTTGTTTATTGATATAATGAGTGACTGTTTATGATGGGAACAGATAAACTTCCTCAGGAAAATTAGAGCCACTCACTTCATTTACAAAGACTTGTGTTGACCTTTTTTGTACTTTCAACACACAAGGACGTAATAAAGTCTCGGATTACGCAAGTCCCTTTCTTGGAGAGCTGAGAAACTGCATGCATGCTCGTCCACAACATAAATTCTAGCTAGCTGACCATCACACACACACGCACGCACACACACACACACACACGCAAGTGCCCATACACACTGACGACAAACAGGAACTTTTGGGAATCCCAACCACAATCAGTCAGCTTCTTTATTCTGCTCGGAGACGGGACGTCAGGGTTGTGGGTGGTGTATGAGAGGGACAGAAGTTAGTGTTTATGCGTGTGTGTGTTTGTGTCTGTGTGTGTATTTGTGGATTGAGGCGCAGACGTCTGAATGCTGGATCCAGTCCCAGAGCTAACAGGAAATCCTTTATAACCAGAACTAAGAGTCACCTAAACACCTCCCAGATACTGGAATAAAGCGCCGGGGCTGCTGGGGTAAACACGTCGCTGAGTGTGTGTGGGAAAGGCTGTCTGAGCCGCGCAGGGCTGTTTAATTACAATGGATGAGAAATCAAATTGTGTTTTGTTTGCAATAGGGATGGAGATTAGATATTCCTTTCCCACACCGGCACCTGGATACGTGTGTTCAAGCACACACACACATGTCTCCAAAGTCTCATCGGAATTTGACCAAACTGAATGATTCTATATGAAATATAAGAGTTCTGTTGATCATATCTTAATGATAAACAAGAATTTACAGATTGTTTTTCAGTGACTTCCAATAGAATTATATCTTATTGAAACAGCAGGTCTAAACCGGCTGCAGTGACTGCGATTATATCTACTGTCAAAGCTGTAAATTTTGAGTTTTGCAGTTTATTTATTGACACCACAGGTTGTGAAACACAGAACTACACCAGATTTATTTCCTCTTTTACATCCCCCCTAAGTTTCTTGAGAAGACAGCCACCAACCTATGTAACGTCCCATCAGGAAATGTTCTTACATCCTCTTTCGGGAAACTCTATGGTTTACGGCCACACTTTTAATGGGATTAATGGGAAACGATGAATCTCACCAGAACAACAAAGTTCTCCAGTATATGAAAAATAAAACCATTAGACAACTAGCTGTGTTTTAAAGGAGGCCTCCACCAAAAATATCCATTAACTTTATGGAATTGTTGTCTTCATTGTCACTAATTCATGTTTGGTAAGATAAATGGAGGAAGAACCCTCTGTTTCTGTGTTTCTTTTACTTTGTGAGAGCATAAATAAAAACATTTAAGGAGGTTAAGCTTAATATATTGAAGAAAATTGTGTTTAATTTTGAAGGAGACAATAAGTGAATGAAGATCCACTCAGAAAGAAAATTCTCATTGGTGAAAAATATTTCACCAATGCAATAAAAACCACTAAAACCTGCATTTTCCCATTTATAGATGGGTACTTACATACTCATTGTCTTCAGTTTATCTATTTATATAATTTGACGTCTGATTGTTTAAGACAATTGGTATTTACTGCTGCGTGTGGGGTGAGAACTGACGAGACGATGAAAAAAAAAAAAAAAAAAATTACATGCACGTTACTGTACAAACACACATAAGACCCGGTGAGGCTCACTTACATTGAACATATTCACTGGGTAAATTTCCACTCGACACAGACAATCTTCAGTTGTCTTGCTGAGGGAGGACGAACTGCTGGCTGGAGCCAGAGACTGTCTGATGTGACAAAGACGTGTCCGCACACACACAAACACACACACACACAAAACAGGTACTGACAGTGAGTGGACCCTGTGTTGAGGTAGTAGATGGGACAAATCATTATCATCTCTCAGTATGAAGTCTGATGTCTGTGTTAATGTCAGTGGCCTCTCTCTGTAGCTCTGTGGGCGCCTTTACACTGAACCCAGACCAGTTTGACCCTCTAACTGCTACAAGACACTGGCAACACACTGTTTCAGCTATTTGAAAATAATTTGATGGACATTTTCTACTTTAACTGAGCTGTAAAACTCATGTTATGTTGATATCAAACACTGGGAAAAAAGTTACAATGGAACTTAAACAACTAACCTGCTGTGTGTTATGTGGACTTACCAAGAGATATGATGATGAGTACATAATTCAGTGTTTTCATTTTTTGATCGTACTGCCTTCAGTTGCCTGGGAACACTGAAGATGAGGAGGAACATCTCTCACTACTGTGAATTTGTTGGTGGTTCCCTGACAATAGAGCCATTGTTAAGGCAGCTTGTTGTGTTGTAACTTATTCTCTGCCTTTAAAAAGAAGCAAATCTGAGGACATCAAAGTATGTTAAGTAAGACAAGACACTAAATCCTCCTTTTTTTTTTACAGCTGGTGTCATTTCTCTTGTATGTCTGTCAAATGTTCTCTCCTCTTTCTGCCCTGCAGGCTCACTCGTTCTCTCCGCTTGCTTGTAATTATGCTGCTGTTTCCTTCACTTAGCTAGCAGTTTAATGTCTAAATGTACTGTGATTTGTGTGAAACTAGAATAAACTACAGACGTGAGAAGGATAACAGCCAGAATACTGAGACAGTAAAACAATTAAAAACTACATAAATTGATCCACAAGCCTCCACTCTCTCCGCCTCCTCCATCTGCTCTCGGCTCAGCTCCCACTGAGGTGGTGGGATATTATTCTGGTTCTTTCTCGCTGACTGTAGCCGTTGCAGAGAGAGATAAATCAAAGCGGCAGTTTTAATTTTCTCCCCACAGAGGGCAGCGTCAGTGACTAATTAGAGCCCAGCCACCACAGATGGAGAGCCCTCTTTGTCAGAGGTGTTTGGAGCTGGACCCGACAGTCCAAATCGATGGCGAGGCACTAGCGAGGCTGAGACCCACAAGCTTAAAGGACATTTCTGTAACTAATTACATCTCATCTATCAAAGCTGCAAGAGCTTTGGGCCTCTTAAAGGCACATTATGTAAGTTCTGCCACTAGGGGTCCGTCAATCAAGACAATGAAAACAAAAGATGTGGTTTGATGACATTATTATGTAGCACTGAATAATGAGAGCTGTTGTCTTCATTGATTAACAGCCACCTCAGCAGATAAATATCAATCTGACTGACTCAGAAATGTTTGTGTTGCACAGTGAAGTTTGGGTTTTATTCATATTATGTTTACTTTTCTTGTCACATTCACTGACTTCCTTCCAAAGTCTCCGACAAAGGAAGATAAAGTGACACTGACAAAATGAAATTCACTGTTATCTCAAATAGATTATGGATTTTTCTGGGTTTGAACTTCATTGCAAATATTTGATATCGTATAAGTAACCAACTCAAAATATATATCAGAGGTGTTGTTCTTTTCATACATTTTAATGGCGAAAAGTCACCCATCATACTTTTAATACAGAAATTTAACCTGTTTATTTTCCTCATGTCTGTTATGTCTGTAAATGTCAAGCTGGACTTCATTCCAAACTCAAAAAAACAAAAGATGCACAGATGCAACCCTATGTGAAAGAGGACCAGCTTCAACCTGCAGATATCTCAGTGGACTGATGATGAAGTGCTGCACAACAGTCATGGCTGAAGATTAAAACAAAGATTTATATCTCCTGATGCACCAAACTCATAAGAATATAAACTATTTCTACAGTGATGCTTTTATTAAGCATTGTTTACATTTGAAATGAATTATCTATC
>JAPZDY010000022.1:24452967-24464310 GCA_029783645.1 Ctenochaetus hawaiiensis | reverse complement strand
CTATCTTTACTTAAATTACTTAGCCTTTTACTTCTGAATCCAATGTCTCAGCTTGACATGAATATAATAGAATAGTTATGATGTAGAAGAATCACTTATTGTGAAAAACAAAACAGAGTGAGGAAGGACTCCTCTACATTAAAACACTGGATGTGGGTTAAAAACATGTTCCAGGTGTAAGGCAGGTGATTTCCAGGATTAAACACAAAACTGAATCAATTTATCACATTTTAGATTGAAGTCCAGTTCTCATATCAACTTGTTAACTCATGTTTTCACAGTGAAGGGCGAGACACTTACGTAGGTAAAGTCATTGTTACCGCACTAATTTTTTGGCAGTAAAAACACTGGAAAGAGAAACAATAACATGAGTTCCAACGCGTTTGTGTTAAAGGGAAGTTATGCTTTTTTTCTGTTTTAAGCTGGCCATCTTGGATCTTAGTGCATACATAAGTGAAGGCACTGACGTCAATGTGTCTATTTTAATTCAGCACATCCTGTACTGCGAGCCAACCATTACCTCCAAAATCCTCCCAGCAGTACCAGATGACCGTTTGGTGGGTAAATCTTGCATTCAGTCTGGCCCTCAGTGGGCCTTCGTGGACTGGCCTTGATTAGAAGGCCGGAGAAACACACCCATGCATTTTATAAACTACAGCACAATCTCCGACACGTGCCCATCCGAGGAAGACGGCCTTAACGTGCAGTACAGTACCAACGAGGAATCAGAACAGGACGGAATTTTCCATCCAAAACCCTTTCAGGTTCAGGGGCTCTGCCTGGGCCATAAACAGGTTGAGCCCGAGGTGGTTAGCCCCCAACGACAGTCTGCTTTAGTAGGGGCTCGTGTTTGTTAACCAAGGAGAGGGGGGGGGAACCAGTGGAAAATTACCAGTCCCGCACTCTCCTCACACGCACACACACATGCACACACACAGACGTGGCCAGGAGCGGCTGGGAGACTGACCTGCAGCCGCGTATCTATCTCGCTCAATGCTTATGTGACAGCTTGCGTTTTTAATGGGCGAGGGTGCGGGGGGCATGGTTGCGTTGTCAGGACGCGCCGGCCCGCAAGCTACGCAACCGGTGACATTCACTAATGTGTGCTCACGTCCATGCACATTTCCAGAAAAGTACCTGTGAAACATCTCGTGGCTGATAAGAGGGGCCGGTCGCATTCGGTGTGTGTGTGTGCGTGTGCAAATGTGCACTCAAGGTGAACATTTAACATGTATTCTGTTATATAAATACATTATGTGTGTTAATATTTCTATATATGCTGGAAAGTAAAGGTGTGTGTGCACTACATGTATTACAGCTGTGAGCTACTGATCCAAACAGCACAGAGAGATAAATGTCTCTATAACAACTTGCAAAGGTTCCCTATTCATCTACATGTGAGGCCATGATTAGAATCTGCAGATGCAAACTGATGAAAATGCCAAAGCAAGTAATGCAAATGATGCAGGAGCATGAAGGTCTCAGCCCTCATAAGCTGTGAATTGTACCTGTTAGTGCTCCTGTTTTGACCCTTTTTTTTAGGAAAGATGGTACTAAACTGTTTTACCTGGGTTCCAAGGCAGCTCAGCATCATGTGAGTGAGCAGTTTGGCAGCAAACATGGGGAAACGGGAGCACAACACGTGGGATATAATGGCCAAAGCAAAGCCTGAGGAGAGAGAGAGAGAAGTGGGAGACGATATTAATGCTAATTAACAAACTAATCACGTATAAATCAACAATGGCTGTTTGTAACAATGTGGGAGGGATGTGGAGGATACAACTCGACAGGAACAGAAAGCTTAAGAGAAAAGGCATGTAGGCAGTGCACAAACAGACAAGAAGTTTGAAAAAAAAAAAAGAAGACATAACTAAAGTGTGTTTTCTACCTGAGATGCAGATAAATCCTGAGGCATAGAAGGCCTCATTGTAGGATGCAAGAGTGGCAAACTCTGCATAGGCCGCGTAGATAGACAAGTGGGAGCAGGCACATTCCACATAGTTCCCACTTTCTTTCACAACCCTGCAGTATTGACCATCTGATGACCAGCTGAAGGAGGAGAAAGCAGGAGAGGGGGAGAAGATAAGAGAAGAGAGGGTGTGTCATTGTGTTTATATGTTAAATTTACTCTTGACTCTCTTGTGTTTTGACTCTTTTCACTTCCATCTGGTTTCCACGATCATGTTTTTGTGTTGAAGTCAGAGGAATTCAAGTGCGTGGCTTTTGGAAACAAAACACAACGTCTATAAAACATTTTTATTTTGACTTTCCATGTACAGCAGCAGAGTCATAATGCTACATTAACCTTTCCGTGTCAGTGACTTCGCCTTTTTTCTCCACTTTTTTTCCCTCTCTCTTTCCATCTCAGCCCTCTCATCCGTTTTGTTTTTTTCGGGGGGGGGGGGGGGATACATCATCCAAGAAGCTACTCCGGCCAAACCAAACCTGCCAATTCTTAACTTGTAACAGTGTGTTCCAGCCAAGTCTCATTCCACACCCCAGGAATGTCCTCAACAGGCCGACTCTGGGTGGGAGAATTCAGGGAGCGGTGGACTGAATGTACAGATATGAGCAGATGAACAGAAAGATGTGACTTCCCTTGCGGCCACAGAGAGGCCGTACTGGGAGTCTGCACTTGGATTTGTGCCCTTCCTTTAGCAAACTGCATGCACCCATATGTACAGTATCAGGGAGAGGCTATATGCGGCTCAGCTGGGATGAATAATGATGAAAGAAGTTTCATTTTAGCGCAACTGAACATGTCACATCTTAACATTTGTGGTTTTATTGTCAGGAAAAGAAGCATTATGGGTGTTTTTTTTCTGTTTTGGAACTGACAAACGTGCATCTGGAAAGATCTTTCAATGCAAATTACCTTGCAGTGGTCTGGTTCCAGAGAAGGCACAGAGATCGGCCAGGTTTAACCTGCTGACCGGGGCTGTGGACACGATACACCACCTCAATGCCATCTTCTAGGGGTCGTGACCCTCTGTCCTGCAGGCTGACTGAGAAAACCTGCAATGCAAACAGAAGAGCAGAGGACGGCTCAGCTGGGAAGTGAATTAAAAATGAATGGCTAGTTCACACTGGAGCAATACTGCCACCTGCTGTCTTTAATCAAACACATTTTCCAATACATGGGGAAGAAAAACAGATATGGAGACAAAACTTGAGTTTAATCATCTTCCTGACCTTTCCATTGAGCGCAGTGGTTGTATCGTTGGTGAGAAACCAGTGTTCGGTTCTGAACTCGGTCAGCTGAATCCGGCTGAGGTTTCCGCAGTCGGCGGTCGGGACTGCTGGAACAGCCAGCAGGGTATCTGGGAGCTGGAAGAAGTCTGCGTTACGACCCCTGAATCTGTGTCCGTTGATCTGTGTGGGGTACCACTGGAAGGCAGAGATGGTCATATACGGACATGTTTCCAGGATGGTGCCCCTTCTGGAGAAATCACACACACGCACAAAAATGGATTACCAAGCATGAAAACCTTCTCGAAAAAGAAGGTAAAGAGGGTAGTTTTTATCTTTGAACATTCATCTTCTTAAACTTTACTCCTTTGGATGGGGGGCACTCACATCTCACACTGACTGTGCGTGAGGAGGCTGAATGCAAATCGCTCGGCCACCTCAGCGAGGTGGCTGAGGCCTCGGGTGTCGACTCTGCTGGGATCAGCCAAGGCACACAGCAGCTCGTAGGTCAAATTCCGGCTGCTTTCCTGGAGAGATTCCCTCTCTGCCTCTGCAATCACCTGGATCACAGGAAACAAAGACGAACAGGTGGAAGGAAAGATGGATGGAGAAAAGCTGTATCGAGAAACAGTTTGCTTTAGTATTGTTTACAAGATTACCTCTCTAAAATCAGTGTGTGGGATCTGCATTTGAGTGCTAAATTTATCTTTTCCCACCTCTGTCACCGACACGTTCTTTGGTTATGCAGCTTTTAGAGTGAATTAATGCCTCATTTTGTTTCCTTTCACGCCTCCCTCTCCCTTCTCACTTCGTGCTCCCACGTATGCTCCTGCTGTGCGGCTCATTTCTGCTGTCTCCGCTCTCTCCGTCCCCCGCAAAACTCCGTCATATTAAATTACGGTGGTGTCTCCGCTTTTCTGGGAGCTGAGCAAGCGCAACGCCGCATGTGGACTCATCAGAGCAGTGCAGTCCTTCAAACTGTGACAACTGTGACCTTTTCAGATGACAAACTGGTCCTCAGAGCAGTGAAGTGGAGGTGACGGATGCTCATTTGTGTGTATCTGTTTGACTACAGTGACTCACAGACTTCCAGTGGTGAAAGACATCCAGGAACTATTACTGATTCACTCTATGAGCATTGTTAATATTAAATACAAATCAGTGATTCATTTTTTGCACCAAAAGCAGGAAAAGATAAAAATCATTTTAGAACTAAATTTGATGCTGATGATTTCATTAAATACTGGAGAAAATCATTTTTAAGATAACTAGAACTTCAGCAAATACAATTTAAAAAATCCTGATCCTGAAATGATATTTAGGTCATTATGATATTGATACTGTGAAAGAGGATAAAAATAGAAAAGTCTGACATTATATATGTGATATAAAATATTATACTGTTCAATTTGCTCTTCCAGCTTCAATGACAATGACTAAAATTTGCCTTCATATATGGTAAATGCCTTTTGTTCTCAGTCTCGAACCCTCTTACCTTCTCAAGAGCTTCGAGCACAGCCGCCATTTGCTCACGAGTGAGATGTGTGCTGACTTTATTGATCAGTCCTTGCAGCACCTGGTTCAGTATAGTTGAGTCCAGAGGCTGATGCAATGGTTCCAGCAAGACCCACAAAGCTTGACTTGCTGGATTTGACACCAGAGTCACGTTGGCCAGCCCAAACTGAGGGTGCACCCTGGCTCCCCCTGTGGCATTGTAGAGCTCCACCTGGAAGCGCTTCGGCGGGGGCAGCGACGAGGCGAGGTCAGGCGTGAGGTAAATCTCCAGTGACGTGTTACTGCGGCCCACATCGAAGGTGAGCCTTCCCTCCTGTTTAGGAAAGTCCATCCCCGCTTTAGCAGGCCGGATTATAGCTGGACCAAACACCTCATCTCTGGAGAGCTCCTGAAGGAAAAACAGAGACCTTTTGTGTTGAATTAAGTCTTGTTTTGCAAAATTATCTTCCAGCACATGATCAAAGTATGATATACCCACAAAATGTGAGTAACAATGGCAGAAAAAAGAAAAAACAATCTGAAAAACTGAACATCTGACAACTCTAAGTTATGAAAGGCACAGTTTTCATCTGGGTAACAGTGTCAACATGGATGTTCCAATAGCAGCACATATAGAAAAGTGAAGCTGTGAAAGCGTAATGGAAAACAAATGAGAGTCATGCTTTTATTATGCATCAGACCTTTTGTCTTTCGAATGCTTTGGTTCTGAGAGATGAAAGCAGACGACCCTGGTCATGTGTGTCAGAGAGCTTTCTGTTTTTTAGTTGAGTGCACTCGACACTCTTCTACTTTGATCTGCAATATCAAAAAGTGAGCGTGGCAGCGTTACACCCCTGAACCGCATGCAGCCAAAATATCTCTAATCATGCAGCCTCAGAGAAAAGCAGGGTTGCAATGAGATTAAAGAGGGGGAGAGGAGAGCATTACTCATCATGAGCATCAATAAACCACAAATGTAATTAATATGTATCCATATAAACAGTGTAACTGGTTGGAGGGCTGACAGATCTTGAAGGGAGCAACATCAGAAGAATAAAATAACTAAATCTAATTAAGCTGATGGCACTCTATTTTAAAAAACCTGCGCAAATTATATCAGGATTATATATTGCAAAGTTGGTACCTGAAGTGTGCATCATTCTAGCATTTGTGCATTGCAATTCTGTTTAACTCTTTAAAAAACAACAATTTAATTTTACACTAAGCTGCTTTAAAGAAGTGTCCTAACTGAGAAGACTTAAACCTCAAAAGCCCTTTATTATGCTCCTATGTGCTCGTTGCTTCATATGCACAGCATGATATAATGAAGTAAACATGTTTTTCAACCTTGCTTAAATAATGACAGTGTCTCAAAAGTGACAGATGAGATCAGTAAACCATAGATTTGTATTTGCTAAAGTGCCTCCAAATCAGGTCAATGAAAACAGGTCAGACGTGAATAAATCGTTCAGGTGTTATGATTAGGAAAACATGTTATTTCAGCCGATTAAACAAAATGTGTTTAAATTAAATCTAATAAGATGAAAATTAAAAAACGACAACTATTATTTCAACCATTTGCAGAGTGCATGTTTGTTTCCACCGTGTTGACGTGTCACACTGCATTCGTGTGTTTGCATGTGTGACATTTGTATTGTATTCTTGTGTTTAACTAAAACACATCTGTTTGTTACTCACCAGTGTGCGATACTGTACAGTCATGGCTGACGCTGTGCTGGCTCGTCTGTGGACTTGCAGACTGAGCCTGGTGGTCGTCATGGTGGCGACGGGCAGTCTATGTCCCACAGCGAAGTACACGATGCCCTGTGGATCGTCGCTCTCTGCCAAGGTGATGTTGGCAAACCGGGTGGTCTCATTAATCGTAGCTCCGGCACCCACCTGATAAATCTCCACCAAGAACCACGTCTTGAACTCTGGTTCCTACACAAACACACATATTATTATTCTACTGTATTTGTAATCTGTCCTTAAGACACCAACATGCTGCAGAGCTGCTTTAACCAGGCTTCTCTCTCACCTCATCATCCTGGACCTCCACAGTGAGAGCACATGTTATCTCTCCTTTCCTACACATCACAGTCCCTGAAGTCTGCACCAGCTGTCGGGTTAGGTTGACTCCATTGTTGACAAGAGTTAAAGCTGCCTTGCTGAAGGTGACTCTCCAGAAGACCTGCACATCCTCAAAGGCTCTGAACAGAAGGAGGAAGTGTCAGACAAATAAAGATCTTGTTTGCAGTTGAATGTAAATCAGTTCCAGTGAGTCGGTTTGCTATTAAAACTTAATTTTTGACCAAAAGGTTGTTTTATTACCTGTTTTCTTGTCTCTGCAGATAGAGGAGAGCAGATCTGTTCTCTGAATCCTCGTCCAGAACTTGACCCATCAGAGAATTAAGACTGAACCCGACAATCCCGTTATGGAAGTCGCTCCCTGGTGAGGACAGAAGGAAAGATAAAGAGAACATCTAGATTTTCTCATAACCTAACAGTCTTATAATCAATCATTCTGTAATCAATCATGCATGCAGAGTAATCAAATAATCTGCCCACTGCAGTGATTATGTGAGGAGTGATGCCCAAAAGAGCAGCTGGAGACTAATGTAGCAGTGACCTCATGCAAATCGAATGGCATTAGTGAAACTGGAAAAGATCACTCATCGAGACACAGAAACAAACAGGACTGCAGGTCCATCTGATTAGACCCAGAAGATGGCTGGTGCTAAATTGTAAAATGTATATATTGCGTTATTTTTAATGGCTTGAACCCAGTTGGTTTAAATCTTCAATCTACAGTTAAACAAACAAATATTTATTTTGATTATTTACCAAGGATAGTGATCTTAGCAAATGCTCCAAAGCCCTGGAATGGACTGTCTGTGATTTGGGCTCCTCCCTCTGGATCACTGAGGTAAATGAAGAACACTTCCTGTCCCTCCGGCTCTGAGTCGTCCAGGATGAGGAGGATCACCTCCGTCTCATTCTGACCAGCCTCAAAGGACACGACAGTGGACTCCAAGCGGAAGTCCTGCTCCTCCTTTGCGAGGGACCCGGCAGGTTCCAGGCTGAAGGGGAAAGGTGCTGTACTTCCATCTGGATTAAAGTACACAGCAATACAATTATAAACATCAGTACAATGCAATATAATGCGCAGCTGTGGAGCAATGATTCAGCACAACAGAACAAACACACACCTCCATAAGCCTGGACCCGAACTTTCACAGCCCCCGCCATGCCGTCGGACCTGCGCACCCTCAGAACCACCCGTCGATCCTGCTGGGTCTCCTCGTCTCTGTCCTCAGGTATCTGGACCAGATCGGGTCCAATGCTCAGCACTCCTCCGGTCACATCACTGGCCAGGATGGTGACGGTGGCCGCACTGTGCTGAGGGTTGAGGCGAGGAAAGGTATGCGCCCACGCCAACGCTGGACTGAGGACTTGAACATCTGTAAGGTTGACGTGAAAGTACTCATCGGCCTCCGAAATGGAGTCATCAAGTATCGCGAGGCGGAAGGAAGTGTTGGTTTGGCGAGGTGAATCGAAGGCCAAACGGCCATCTGGCACTGCAATAAAGTCCTCTCCGGCTGCTGCGCTGCCTGCGACCGTTGTAAAGGACAGGCGGGAGCTGTTGCTACGAGAACCGTAGAGTTTCTGAACGTAAAGTGTTATAGTCTGGATGTCCTCTGCGATGACCAGCTGGCGGGAATCAGGGGCAAACTGGTAGATTCCCAGTGGCTCCACTTCTGCCACAGTGAATCCTGACCTGTGCAGGGAGACCAACATCAGACAGAGAAAGACACTTGACATTAACAAGTAAATTGTATTTTCAGTTTAGATCACTGTAACATGTTGCAGATTTCCAAGTTAAAGGAAAACCACACCATCCTTTTAGCATGTATCTACTCCTCTTATCTTCAGATCATTAGAAAATCCTTACCTGAGCCTGACGGTACTGGCTGCAGAAATGCTGGAGGTGGCAGCAGTGAGGTGTACGGCGTAAGAAGATGGCTCAGATGTGTCAGCAACAGCTGTCAGCCGTATGACTTGAGTCCTCTCTCCATGAGTCAGAGTCACTGAGCCTGGATACGAAAAAACGAGCGTGTCATTTTACATTATTATTTAAGGATTTATTTTTTGCACACTGATGTTGGAAAACCCCTTAAAACAAGATGGTTCATCTCAGTGGGTTTTTCATTCTTGTATATTTTTCATATAAATAGTTAAAATATGCTGACTGTCATTGGTTGGATGTTGGCTTTTTGTCTCGGCCTGAACATGAGATTATGAGTTTTTTGGTCTACAGAAAAATAAGTGTATTCTGTGTGGATAGCTTCATTCATTTTGGAGATAAAAGATCAGATTGGTTTACTGCTGTCCAAGATTAACTAAATGACACACACATAATAATCAAAGAAAACGTTAAAACATTCGAAAGGTGGAGGTGGATTGTGATCATGTGTAAGGATGCGCTGCTTTAAATGGGGTGTTTTACCTGAGCCTGGGGTGATAGACCCCTGACTGAACCCAGGTGGAGCCTGTCCTGGAGGATACCCTGCTCTCCACTGCACCCTGACGTCCCCAAACAGCCCCGATCGTGTCACTCTGGCTTCACATGTCCCAGTGTCTATACTGGCAACCTGTAGAGCCACAGAGGAAAAGCCAACCTGCACAACAAACATGAGAGCAGACAGTTAATAATGCTGTTATCTCGTTTCCTCCTTTATTGTTAAAACAGTAAAGAGAAATAAATCACAGACAGGTTTCCTTTATACAGATTATCAACAAACAAAAAACCAACTCACCTCTGAGCTGGCTGCTTCTTCAGGCACAGTCACCGTAGCAACGCTGGCCTCATGAAGGAGGCGAGGAGGTAAGCCGAGGACGGGGCTGACTAGTCTAACATCAGTCAGCTCTACTGTGAAGCTCTCACCCACTGACAGAAACACCTACAGAGAAACACAGGAGAGCGAACAAGAGCTTTATGCGGGCGTGAAACATCATAAGTTATAGCATTTTATCTTTTTAAGTCTTAATTTTCTGAGCACATGCACAGGTGTGCTCATCCTCACCTGGCTGCTGATGGGCACAGTGATGGTACCGAAGGCCTGTCCCTCTCTTAAGAACAGCGTCCCTTCAGCTTGTCCACCCAGTATCTCCCCGATGTCCATCACCTCATCGATGCCTCCACTGATCCTGTAGCCAACACTAGCGTTGCCAAACAGCCCAGCAAGCCTTGTCACATTCATAACCAGAGCTCTGGTGATCTCAGACCCCGACCCCACCACCACGATGGACTGCTGCTCAGGGTTCAAGGTGAAGACGCCATGAGGCTCATCATTGGCAGGAACCCTGAGGTTGAAACAGGAAGATACAGGTTGAAGTTAAATCAATCTTAGATGTTTTTTTTTCCCTGAAAGTCAGAACCATCATTACAAACCTGATGTGGGTTTTGATGAGGTTTGGCCTGGCATCCAGCGTAGCACCCCCCTCCACAGCTGTGAGCTGGACGGTGTAGAGCTCCTCCAGCTCTGGCACTGCATCTGGCATCAGACTGAGGACAATCTCTGCCTCTCTTTGGCCTTCCAGGATGATCACTGAGCCAGATAAGACTGAGAAGTCACCTGCTGTGTCTGAATCACTCTGTATCTGCCAGTGCACCTGAGGAGTGAGAGGAAGCATGGGTTTTTTAAATGCTTTACAAGTGGCTGGAATGCTTAAACTGAGCCAGTTCAGACATAAATACTGGATATGATAGTTAATAATAGATGCATACTGATGCAATCTTACCGTGATGTTACCCATGACACCCTCTCTGCGTGTGATTGGCAGGGAAATGTTAAGTGGGCCCTCTGCTTCTGTTGATTCATTGTAGACACGCGCTCTGAGAGCATCCTCAGTGAACTGGACTATACCGTTTGGGTCACCAAACTTCTCTATCTGTGAGATAAAACCACATCCAGAGAGAATCAGCTGCTGAGGACTGAATCCCATCATTGTAATAAACTCTCATTTTCTCTGATTGATGATGGTGAAATCAACCTCGCAGGCCTGAAACAATGACGCACCGTCAGTGTAATGGAACCAGCCTGAGGATCAACATCCAGCTCTCCAGACTCAACGCTGAGCTCTATGACGAACGTCTCCTCCACCTCCACCTCCCCGTGAGGGAGAATCCTCAGCTCTATCGAGCGAGTCCCTTCCTCTCCATCCCTGAAGAAGAAGGACCCGTTCACAGGCTCTCTGATGTCTGTATTGAATGGAGGGAGGACCTCTCTGCTGTTGGGGCCACGGATGAGCCAAGCAACCTGTCAAAAGGCAAAAACAAGTTTGAGTTATGTTGGCGTCAATGACAAAAAAAAAACTTAACTGCAGGCAACAATTGCTGGAAGAACAATGGAGCTTTTGTTGCTCGCACCGTCGCGTTGCCCACGAGGCCTCCAGCTCTCTCCAAAACAAGACCGAGTTTGAGAGTGGAGTTCGGGTTGACCACGGTGATTAGGCTCTCGTTCAGGAAGCGGACCACTCCGCTCGGAGAGTCACTCTTGGCGATGGTTACCCTGGCAACCTGTTGAGAGCCCAGAACTGCTCCCCCTGTGGCTCCAACCAGCAGGACCTCAAACATCTCTGCATATTCACTGCGGAGGG
>JAPZDY010000022.1:24424932-24445060 GCA_029783645.1 Ctenochaetus hawaiiensis | reverse complement strand
CCGATCTGATAGTAATGTTGTGCCATGATTGAGTTTTTGCAACATCTACTTACCAGTGTGACATTGAGGTCCTTCTGCAGTTTGAAGATGCTCAGGTTGGCAGCAGGAGAGAAAGGAGGTCCACTGTGTGTGATGCCAATGTATGTCGAACCGTTTACTGCAAACCCGACACAAGAGCTGGGCTCCTGAATCCTAACGGACTGAAACAACCCAAAGATGGAGGGATTTTTATGCTTATTATTTATTTACCTGTTGATTAGCTGATTGTTATTTACTCTCAGTTATATATGTTTACAATGCTGTTGCCAGCCTACCTCTACAGCCACAAAAACACCCTGCCAGCGATACAAGGTGGCCAAGGTGTGAGAGGATCCAACGATGGGCCTCCTGTCCAGCCTCACAGCCAGGAAGGGAGGCCCTTCAGGAAGGGAGCACCAAGCAGAGGTGGGGTTGTCTTCAAAGCTCTGGTACGCACCCATCACTGGGAGGTGACCCTCTGGAGGAGAAAGAAATCTTAATTTAATTGCTTCTTCAAAGAAAAGAGGGATTAAAGGAACGACAGAGACAAGAAAAACAGAGTGGCTTTATATTAAAACATTTATTGGTCTCACCAGAGGCAACAGCTGTGTCCGACTGCGTCTCCCACTCAACACTGACGGATGACTCAAGACCGTTACTGCGCGACACTGTGAGGAAGACCGGCTTTCCACCTTCATCAGCAACCACTTCTGTGTTGGTTCTGTAAATAAATCAAACATTAAAAAAATCAAACTGCATAAACATGTTTGGGAATGATTTTTGTTGCGTTTGCCTTTGTGTATTCGCATGCACTTTTGCAGCCACATGTGCACATGAAATTATATCCTGCAAGTGTTTATGATATTCAAAGTTTCTGATCCTTTTGCTGCAGCTATATTTAGACCTGTTAATAGTAGGTCCAATGCGGAACAAGCCAGATGGAGCCAAGTTCTCCAGGACGGTAATGAGAGTTTGGAGCCGGTCTCCCAGCCGTGCACCTCCTGTTGGGCTGGACAGAGTCACTGTGAAGGTTTCATTTGCTTCAGGCTCGGCGTCCAGAACTGCCCAGATCTCCACTGTCTGAAACAACGGAGACGAGACGGGGATGAGACAAAAAACAAAGTATATGCTGTGCCAAACAAAAAACTTTTACTAGCTTTTGAAACACTGGTTTATTAATGTGTGCTATAGAGTATTTTAAAGCTTTAACCCCAAAGCAAAAGGCAATAAAATTTGCTCCTAATGTCCTCAGCTCTTTATAAATGCTCTTAGTCAGCAAAAACAGCTTTCCCTCACCTTAAATCTAACTCCATCCTCCAGTACCACAAACCCCTGAGCTGGCATCAAATCGCCCTCTGCTAAACTGCCGTTGGCATCGGTGATGGTGAACTGAACAGTCACAGAGCCGAATGTGCCTTCATCAGGGCTCCGAATCACATACAGAGTGGCCACACTTTCGCTCAGCGCTGACACAGACGTGGGCTCCCTCAGCAAGAAATGTTTGCTGGCGTTAAAGGAAATAACTCCGTGTCCATCGTCACTCGCCAGGATATTCATAGTCGCTATATGAAGACAAAGAGATGTGGTTTATGAAAAAAAGTACAAACAGGTGTTGAACTGTTCACATGAAGAAAGTTTGATGTGTCCTGATACAAGATTTTGAAAATGCCTACAATCCTAAAAAAATCTTTCAGCTAATTACAAAAAGCTTTTGTACGACCACGCAGGAACACCCTTTTTATCTCACATGTTGTTAGTTTATCGAATTCAAAATCCTCTTAATTTAAATCTCTACTTAGTCTTGTTGGTGAATTGTACTTTTTGTATTGGGCATTTTGGAACTGAGCATTTACTAAATGCTTAAGTTCCAGGGTTTTCTGTTGTTTGACTCAGAAATCGTATTATCTACCTGTAGTATTTGTGCCCAGCTCCAGCCCAGCTGAAGGCTCAGACAGGATGAGCTGGAATCTCTCTGCTCCCTCTGGAATGGCATCATCGATGATCTGCACTTCTACAAACTTATGTCTTTCGCCATCAACAAAGTGAAGCACCTAGAAGGACAAAAAGGATCTTCAGATTAAAACTTTGTGCTACTGCATGTCTATGAGGCCTCTCAGTCATCCAGGTCATGCTGCATGTCCAGAGGGGCTGCTGTAGGTCATGAGCACCAGGACTAGCTTTAGATATGCCATTACAAGTGTTATATGACATATTGAGTGAGTATATATGTGTGGCTCTGTATTTTTTTATGTAGTGTTTGATTTCTGTGTTTGACTGACTGTTTCACTGGTATTGTAGTCAAGTCCTTGCTGAGCTTCCAGGTTCTGAGCATAGAAGACAAGAGAAACATTTCCATACGTTCCCTTGTTTCTGTAGGCCACCAGAGTCACTGTTCCTACTGTTTCATTCACTTCAAACCTGAAAACCAGAACACATTTGAGTAAGAAAACATCCTAATCAGATCAGATGCAAATCAGCATTATAAAACTGTTATATTTGGGTCCATTTCTTACATGGTGTTTGTCCACTCAATGACTCCTCGGATTCCATCGTTAGCAGCAATGCTAACCTCTGCCACTAAACCCTGGGTGTCTGCAATAAACACAGGATACAAAGATGAAACACACACCTTATAGTTACAACAGTAAAAGGTTCAGTGTCAGCGCTGACGTCAGGTCTGTAACTACAGCGTAAGCACCAGCAGCGAAAGGAAACTGAAGAGGAACTAACTTCCGTCATGGCACATTTGAGCGAAAGGATTACAGCGAAGAAGCGTCTCCAGTAAGTGGCTTGGGAGGCTGAGCAACCAAGTGTTTTGGGTGGACTGATTTATGACCCCCTGAATAGTCGTCTCCCATTCACTCCATGGCCAAGACATTGGGAGGCCAGCTCCGGGTTTAGTTTGGCTTTCCCCCTCTTCGCCACACTGTGCTACTCGGCTCCCACCAAATCCTCAGGCTTCCTCAATCATGGAAAGCATCAATCTCACCATCCAAGCCACATAATGACTGCTGCCAAAAGAGCAGCCGTGTGTTTACTGTGCGTCTCCATGCAGAAGGCTGATAGTATTCTGGGAGCCTCCAAGTGCTGCTTTGCCTGCAGTGTTCTGTCTACTCATCACTTTCTAAAGTTACTCATTCATAAAGTGGACTGTGGTTTGGATTATGCAAAAGCAGAAGCAGTGACTACCAAACTCTTTCATGGTGCATTTTGACAGTCAACTACAATGCTGCAGTCTGATGCACTGTACGGGAAAACTGTGTATCAGATTACATGACATTGTAGGCAAAGCTCGAGAACATTTGAGTGTGTGTTTTACCTGGCAATGTGCAATACACAACCTCTACTCATCAAACAGAGCGAATTGTGAGAAATTGTGGAAAGAAAAGGAGGAAAGTGATTTCATAAAACTCCACAAATATAAAAAAAAATCTAAATACATCAGACAAAATGGTAAAAAGAGAAGAAATTACAGTGAGATAGTAAGGATATTACATGTATTTTGACCCTCTCATGGTACAATTGTCTATGGCTAACCAGCGGTGGTAAAAGAAATCAGCCATGACTACATCACAAATCAGTTTTAACCTTCTAAATGCCAAGCAAAGCTGCTTCATACCTAGTTGGGGAACAGAAGCGAGGGTCGTGATGAGCACTGCTGATGTTATGTTGACCAGGAAGAACTCCTGCAACTCTGGAACGTCGTCCTAATACAACAAATGGAAATGAAAAACTATGAATTCCACAATGAAAACAAATCTGCCTCAAGAAGTGAAGACTGCATCAGAAAGAGAAATTAGAGCTTTTACAGATCAAAAACAAGGTCTTTGTTCAACTTCCAGGCAAAATACAGCTGATTCTCATCTTTCACATCAATTTTAATGGACAGACAAATGCAAGAATGGAAGCCAACCACTGTCTTTACCTGCAGTATGGTCACGGGGATGGCAACAGAAGTCTGTCCATCCTGAAGGATTATAGAGCCAGTACCAGAGATGAAATCTTGTCCTGGGTCGGCGAGGGCACCTTCTACCTGGGAAAGGTCTTGTAGGGAACCTCGTATGATCTCATAGGTGATGTTAACCGCTCCTGTGTACAGGAAAGATATCAGCCAGAAGGTCATGCACTTCACATATTTATCAAAATTGTTGCTAGGGACTTGAGAAATGGAAGGAATCCACTCAAAGTGAATCCTTGAATCTTGTGCATAATTTTGTGCTCAAAGTTGGTCCACTGACCTGAAGCCCCAAACTCTCTGCTGACGTAGATGTTCAGAGTTCGCTCCCGCTCCTCCGTGCTCACCCTGAGGGATGACGGGGCGATGGTCAGCAGCCCATAGGGCTCATCGCTGGTGTCCACAGAAAGCACCGCCTCACTGCCCTGAACATCCAGAGCAGCATGTCCTGTCACCACAACACCTGTGTGGAGGTCAGGGGAAAGTTAATGTGTGTGTGTGAAGTCTGACTGAGGCTTTTTGAGGTTTCTTCACAAAGAATCATACATAATCAACAACTACAAAGCTATGAAGAGCAGGTGCATTACCAAAAGTCTGGATGTTGGACAAGGAAACTTTGTATTCATCTTTGTCTTCAGGTGTGGCGTCGTCGAGGAGCTGCAGGACTATGGTGTCATTTAGTTCACCCTGTGGGAGAAACACCAGAAGTATGTAGTTACTGCTGGAGACGCCAAATTGCAGCTGTTCAGTTGATTCTACAAGAATTTGGTTGATGCCTTTGACAACCCTCACAGAAGAACAGTCTGCATCACCACACTGTGCAATCAAAAGGTTAACATCTAAAACTGCTCAGTGATATATGTATTAACCAAATGTTGCCATGGAAGCCTACCAGACAACAAATTATTTGGGAAGTTTTCATGAAAACTGTTTGGAAAAGGGCAGGCGCTTCCAAATAATAGTTGGCAGATGGTAGGATGAGCCTTCTGTCTATCAGGGACTATTTTCAACCAATCAGAGAATGAACCATATATCATGATAGAAGAAACCAGCAGAGCCAGTAGATCAAACTGCAGAAGCCAGTCAGGAGAAAAGTAAAAACATCTTTTCCATTGAGAAAAACCTTCAGCTCTGTTCTTTGCTCCTCTTTTAATAAAAAAATTCTCTCCATTTCTGAGATAACTGATGCTATCTATGCAGCAGTATCTACGCTATCCTCTTTAGGAGCCACCATTGTTGTTTTCAAACTAACAGTTACTTTTCTTGCTGGTCATCACATCCAAACCATGACTGTAGCTTCTGGTTCCTCTGAGGTTTGGACAGAAGCATGTAGCTTGAAGTCTGGAAGGATGGATCTGCGTGATCACATCAGCATGTGGTCTCACAAATCCAGCTGCTTCACAAGCTCACTGGTGTTTACCTCAGCAAAGAAAAGTGTCCCTGAGGTTTGGGTGAAGGTTCGGTGAACAAGGGGCCCCCTCACAGTCCAATCCACAGTGACATTACCAAGACCAGGAGCCGTCCTCAGCACCAACAAGGACAGCCTCTCACCTGTAATATAAAATAATATGCAGCCCGACCAGGAACTTCATGTTAAAGCAAGCGTAATCTGAAGTATTGGGTCTTAATTCATTAGATTTTAGGATTTGATTTCATTACTAAATATGAGTTAATTCAGTGCAATTATGGAATCAGATGAAGATGCTGGAATACAGATTCTGTTCCCAAATCTTAAATCAATCTGAAATCTACATTTGACCAAAATAAATTTGCAGATGGCGCTGTACAGGTTCAAATACAGGTTTACAAAGACGGATGCATGTCTAGATCTCTAAAGTAAGTTGATTTTCTTATATCCCAGAGGCCAGCTGAGGCAACTCAAGGTCGCTAATTGTTTGGAGATGACCACTCATGCATACATAATCCCAAGATAATGACAGACAACTGTCAGGCCCACCTGTTGCTGAAGGCTGCCATTACAATGATTGCGTTCCCTTATTTGTACACAATAAAAACACATCTTTCGTGACATAGACAGTAGGTTGTAAAATACGGGGTTGAGACGTGTTAAAAACACATTCACAAATCATCAGTGACAGCTACCCACCTTCTCTGGCGATGACAGAACGTGAGTCTGGATGGAAACCAACAATCCCAGCCACGTTATCATTGGCCAGGATCACCATGGTTACAGTGTCAGAGCTGGGCAGGATTCGACTTCCTCCCTCCGTGTTGACGAGACCAATCATGAGGTTTTCATTGTCTTCTGGCTCAATATCATCTCTGATCACTATCTCTATTGTCTTCTTGAGCTCACCTGTAGGCGAGAAGATGAAGCACAAACAACTCTTTTTCTCACTACTGGAGGAATGAAATCAAACAACTGCAAAAATCATGTCAAGAACTGAAAGTTGCACTGAGCATCAACAGCAAATTGTCCTAAATTCATATTGAGAGCATGTTGTGTTTTGCTTAATTCTTATGGGATCTACATACCATCAAAGACCAGAGTCCCTCCAGTCCCGGTGAAGTCAGCATCTGGAGTGGCCTTTCCTCCAACAAATCTCCACTCTACGGTGACGGTGCCCAGATTCCCTCCTCTCCTCTCTATAACCAGAGGCACCACAACCGCAGGCTCCTCTCGAACCTCTAGGTAAAGCCCCTCGTTGGTGGTGTTGGGACTGAGGCTATATATCAAAAATACACCAAAAGCATCTCCATTCATCCCTATAGTGACCACGGCCATGTCTGGTTGGCCAATGGAGGGAAGGTTCTTCTGATCCACAGTCAAATTCATCAGCTCCACCTTCAAACATCACATGGAAAAATCATTTTTCTGTTATCCAGTTTGCCCTAAACTCAATTGACTGCTTAATGTAAAACAAATTAACCCATAAATAGCATAGGGCAGTACATCTGTGACTGGGTTTTACCTTTAAGATCTGTATGGAGAAGCTCTCATCCATTTCAGGGAATGTATCAGTCAGGATTGGGACTGAGAGGTTGGCGAATGCCGACCCATCGTCCATGAAGGCACTTTGAGCCGTCACAGGGGTGTAATCGCTTCCAGCCACAGCTTGGGCACTGAACAGGACTGCAGCAGCTGTGACGTTTTTGACATAAGTCATAACCTGAGATTCAGAAGTCAGCTGGTCAGCCCCCGATGTCACCCAAGTGCAGGATACCGGGGACACCCCCGATGACAGGGAGAAGGCCTGGCAGGCTCGCTCTCTCAGACAAGCAGCAGCACATGCAGCCAGGGCGTCTTTCTGACCCGTGATGTTGACTGTCCCAGCGGGGGCGGCCGTGGGAACGCCTGGTTTTGGAAGGTCAAAGTACATCAGCAGGTTCTGGCCATCAGCCTGAGCCACGCCAACGATGTCAATCTCAGAGGTGCTGTACACGATCTCCAGGCGTCCAAAGTGACCACCACTGAAATAAAGGTGATGTGGATGAGAAAGGGGGTTAAATGTCAGAGGGGGGACACAAAAAACTTAATTTTAGAAGAAAACAATGAGTAAAAGTACCTCCTCTGTACAGTAATATTGGCTCTGTACACTCCCTCCAGTGGCTCCTGAACGCGGTAAACAGACTGTTGAAAGTAGACCGTCCCGTATGGGTTGTCATTGGCAGGCACTATTATGTCTACAGACGTATCGGCTCCAAGGTTTCCTCCATTACTGGCACCAGTTAGCTCCACTTTAATTATCTAGAGAAGACAGGACGAATGTAGTCAAGACTGCAACTAAAATCTTGCAAAATATTTTAGAGGATCTCCAGCTGCTTACCTCTGTGATTTCAGGTACATCATCAGCTAAAATCTCCACTCGGAGCATCTTCATGGTCTCTCCAGGAGCAAATGTCACCTCTCCTGATGTGGGTCTGATGTCCCCAACAGCTAGTTTACCATCGACAGTGGCCTGCCATTGGACCACAATTGTCCCAATGGTACCAGCATTTCGCACTATAGGCAACGTGACCTCAATGGAGTTAGATCCTGGTTCTTCTATGGTAACTGGAACAGCTTGGAAGACTGGATAAAAGAAAAAAAAGAGCGAAGAACTTGATGAACAGGGAGAAATTGTCAAAAATAAGATGAAAAGACATTTACATGATAATTCCAACTAACCGAAGGCACCAAAAGGGTCATCAGAAGGCAGAATGGTGATGATGGCATGTGTGAGCTCCCCCAGCAGAGCTCCCCCGGTGGTCTGGTTGATCAGCTCTATGAGGAAGGTCTCCTCCAGCTCAGGGACAACATCATTGATCACATAGATGGGTACGGATTTGCTGGACTCCCCCTCCAGGAGGACCACATCAGTGGAGGCCACGCTGTAGTCCTCACCTGTGGCATCACACACATGCACTTACATGTAAACACGGCCCGCATGCTCACACATAAAATCCTAGAGAAAAATCAGTAATCAATGCCCAGCTGACTTACTGACTCTGGCGGTTAAAGGCACTGCTCTGAACTTGACGGAAACGTCAGCAAAAATCCCACCAACACGTGTGACGTTTATTATTGGCCCAACATAATGCTCAGCTACACTGACAGCAGAAGCCGACAGCTGGAGGACCCCGAAAGCATCATCGCTGGCCTCCACTATCACCTGGGCAACGATGTCAATCCTGGAGCCCAAAGAGGGGGAATTGGAAACTGGAGAGAACAGAAAGAGGATGTTTCATCAGTTCAGTGTGGCATTTTTGAAGTATTGTTATAATTTCAGTGATTTTTTCAGGTAAAATCTCCCTCTCAGGCTGAGTATCAGCATCTTACCGAGTCTCTCCTGCTCCCCTTTGATGAGCTGCACACTGATCAACTTCACAAACACTGACTCGTCTCTTTCTGGATCCTCATCATCCAGCACTTGGAGGGTGATGTTTGCTTCACTCTGATTGGCAGAGAACACAACAGAATCCAGCAGGGGAACAAAGTCCCGCCCCTCGGTTGCTCGGCCCACCCCGGGGGTCCTGTAAGGTTCTGGTTGAGCCTCATTAAGTGTCCCGTATGTGACTCGCACCTAGAAGAATTTAAATCAGAAAAATTATATGATTTGTGCATTAAGTAGGAATCTGTAATAACACTTTATTTTATGTACTTTCAATGAACTTTCTAAACCTTCTACAGTAGGACACACCTGACCCATCAGGCCTTTCTGTCGCAGGATGGTGAGGGACACAGTTGCATCGGCTTCAGGAAGTCGGACAGACTTTGTTGTGTTGGCAAATACAAAAACACCGTAAGGATCGTCGCTGGCGAGCACGGTCAGGGTAGCAGAGCTGTGGACACCCAAACGACCGTGGGAGACGTTGACTAAAGACACGGTGAAACTCTTGTCCAACTCGGGAATCTCGTCCTCTGCCACGACGATGATGATGTTCTCTGATGTCTGACCTACACCAAACGTGATGTTCCCAGACCTGCTGAGAAGCTCCCCTTCAGAGCTGGGATCAGCCTCCCAGAACACAGTCACACTGGAAAGGTCACCAAAGGTCCGATCCACCTGGGAGAGAACAACAAAAAAAACATAGCATGGTGGAACATGTATATCCTTGAAGCTCAAGGAAAACATCTTTTTCCTTTTTACTAACCTGCAGAACCACAGAGCTGCTTCCATCCTCAGGTTCTGTCCCATTAACAGACAGGGACTGAGGGCTGAACTCAAACACTCCATGGGCGTCATCAGAAGCAGCGATGGTCACTGTGATGCGGGACGCAACTCCCAAGCTGGCTACACGAAAAACACCAGACATGCCTCCATGTTACTTTCATGTTGCATGTTTAAGAGTTTCGGTTTTAAAGTAATAAAAAGAACCCAGCGCTCAAGCAAGATGTGATGCACATGTGATGGCCATCTTTTACTCAATCAAGCCACCGATTGAGCCCATAACACACACATTACTGGCTAAAATGATATTTTGGTCATGAGCAACAGATTCAAATGGCGGCTTTATGCAATTTGTGGAAGTTTTGTCAGAACAGCAGCCCAAACTCAGTGTAACACACTTGTTTCTCTGACATTTCATGTCAACCTTTTGGCCCCACTGCCTGTGAAAGGCTTCAGTATTTGCTTTTCCCACATCACTCTCCTTGGGTTCTTCTCATAGGGGTCAACTAACAATGTAAATACCACACACAGTTAAACACACATGCATGTGAATGCACACATCTTCAAGAGTGTGCATCAGCCCTAAGACTTAATATATGCCATTTTTAGGACAAAAATGGTCACATTTAAATATTGAAAATGTGCTTGTCAGCAGCAACATGTCACTTCATCTCTAGTATAATTTTACTTTGAGATATGCAAACTGAGGGAGAGACATATTGTGTGGTGGTTTGGTAAAGGAGTGGAGACAGGAGGCAGTTAGGGAAGTAGAGGAGGGGAGACTTACCGTGGTGGTGATAGGATGGAAAGAGGAAGTCAGAATCACTCTCTCCACTACCACTTCCTTCACTATGCAGAAACTGATTCACTGACGGATCACACACGAGGGTCAAACAAGCATCACACCAGGTAAAAGTCACACCAGAGGAGGAGAGATCGAAGGGTGTGTGGGAAGGAGGAGGGTTGGTGGTCATGTAGGCGGTCATGGGTACGAGGAAGCACACGGGAGCACAGCACACAACATACACAAAAACAGCAGGGCAGAATACAAAGTCAATCCAGCTCTAAGTGAAGGTTTGTGGTAGAAATATTAAGTAAAAATATCAGTGAAAAGCAGCTTAAACTTTATTGAGATTTGACTTAAACTTTTAAAAACAGCTGTGTTTTGCCCATCCTGATTTTGTACTCAGTCTCCTCACCTCCTCCATCAGCATTGTAGAGCTCCACTCTAAAAATCTTCTCCAGCTCAGGGACAGGATTATCTACGATGGTAACAGTGATGAACTTTAATCTCTCCCCTGGAAGAAAGTCCAACATGCCCTCTGAGTCCTGTCAGTGGAACACAAAGACAAAGGAAAAACAACTCTCTCTACATCCGCCTCATTACTTTATCGACAGATCGTTGGCACATATTCATCAGTGAGATTAAAGACTTAAAAAGAACCTTACCTCATAGTCTTCAGGGCTGGAAGCCGTGAAGGGTGTTGTCCTGTATCCCACCAAAACTCTTCCCAGAAGGCCTTGGGCCCTGGCCACCAGAAGACGGACCTCTCCATCTTCCTCGTTTACAGTTATGTGAGCAGGTTCTAACGCTGGATAGATCAGTCCTTCTCCTGGAGGGCTGGGCTGAAACTGCAGCAGGCCTGCATCAAGGGAGGGTGTGTTTGTGTACGTGAAAGGACAAAAGGGGGTGAGTAGTGAAAAGGATGCAAAAGGTTTGACGAAAGTAAGAGGGCAGAGAGAAGAGGAGGAATAATGCACATGAAGAGAAGCAGAGAGAAAATATAAATGTTTAGAAAACCCAGAAAAGTTATTGTCAGCACATGATCTTATAAATACAGGTTGTTTGATGCTATAAAATAACAACATTCAAAGTACAACAATGTTTTTTTAGAGTATCTGAGTAAATACCATAGGGGTGGTCACTGGCCGTGACAGTGACAGTGTTAACAGAGTTATTGGGGTCAATGCTCGCTCCGCTTGTGGGGGTTGAGCCCGGCTTCCCGTCGCCGGACTCTGCCGACACCAGTGAGATCTGAAAGGACTCTGCCAGCTCCGGGAGGTCATCATCCAACACCAACAGGTTCAGCACCTGACATAAAGATTTTAATATGAAAATAATCAAATAACTATCATGAATTAATCGATTATATGCCCTGTTTTGGGATAAAATGTGGTCATATTGTCTGTATTTTATGCCACAAGCATTAAGAGCAGGTGATTCATCAGCTGACACCTGTTGCCTCCTCAGTGAATTCAAAAAACCAACAACCACTAGGTGGGGCTGGTTGTCTAAAAAACATTGCACTTAGGTGACAATGAAGTGCAGCTTTTAAACAGTGTTTGAAATCAATACATCAGTGTGTAGATACAGTGCACATTCAGTGCATCACACTTGCTTTCACCCGCTGACTGACTGCACTCTGTGTTACACTGGATTAACTCAGAGAGGTTTTTCCCAGCTCATGTTGGATCACATTAATAATGATCCAACTGTTGAGTCACTCACACACACATACACACACACAGTGCACACACCTCAGAGCGCTGTCCTGGCATGAAAAGCACAGCTCCGGTGGCGTTAACAAAATCCTGATGGGCTGGCATCTCGCTGTCCGAGCTGTCTGGCTGGGTCACGCTGTAGTTGACATAAACGCTGTCCAGCGATCCTCGCATGCGCTCGATCACACAGGAGATGGTGGACCCCTCCTCAGTGGTCTGTGAGGACAAACAGAGGAACATAACTGTCAACTGTCTCTGAACCACTGAAGGAAATGAGAAATGCTACGTGCATCAAACTGCAGTCATTCAGTCTGAAATGATTGGTTTAACTAATCTCTCTAATTCCAGCACAGTAATGATGGGATTCAAAAAGGGGGCACCTGATAGCCCACATGCCTCTATGTCTATTCATCCCCAAAGGGTCAAGGATATAGAGAAGATCCCCTAGTTCTGATGGAATGCCATCTCCAGCCCTGCCACCTGTTGCGCTGATGGAAACGAGGAACCAGATCTCCCGTTTCCAGTGCTGGAACTCCTGATCCTCTTCTACAGGAATGCCCTGACTGACAGACCTGCTGCAGCCTCGCCAGCTGTCGCTCTACCTGAGAGGGGCAACGCATCCAATCCAGCTAAAAATGGAGAGCGTGCTCCTCCTGCAGCCAGGCATGAAGGCTGATAAAATATGCAGCAGGACAGGGACTGACAAACCAGTCGGTTTACATTACATGTGTTTCTATGTTTAATTTTTTTTATCTGTGGACAAACTGAGTGATTAAATGGACAAATGTTCCTGTAGCAGAACTACAGACTCACTCAGAGGATTGTTAATTTCTCTGATTGCCAGTCTGTTTTGTATTATAATGTTTCTGTACTTTATAGATGCCCATAGCAGCAAAAATGCTCCACTAAATGCCACTGTGCACTTACATCAGGAATGCAGGCACCAGTGAATCCAAACAGGCCGTTGGCGTTGTCACTCTTCATTACTCGCAAAACAGCGGTGGGCCTGGGCAAAGGGAGGCGCGCTCCACCGCGAACTGCCACCAGCTGCAGATAAAACACCTCCTCTCCTTCCTCCTCATTATCATCCCTGACTTCCACCACGAAAGACTTCCGCCTCTCGTCCTGCCGGTAACGCAGGTAACCGGAGATGCTGCGCAGGTCTGTTTTGGCAGGCTGGGTGTGAAGCTCGTGGATGTGGCTGTGGTTCAGCTTCGTCCTGTACAAGCGAACATCCTGGAGGAGACCCGTGTAACGCTGTTCCCCCTCAGGATCCGACCCAACGAACAATGACGCAGGTCCTGGAGTGGAAAAACAGTGCATTATATTTTATGTGCACAAATTGGGAGGACTAATACATGTTTAAGCTGCAAAACAAATCAATATAATTGCCTGTAGTACAATGTGGAGAATATTATGTGACAGATATGGAAAAGGAAAGAATGTTATTTAGTAGATTGATGTTTATGCTGTAGCTTATATTTGCTGTACTGTGTTCCCAACATGTCAAACAAGACCATTGTGTGTTGAGCAATGTACCTTTCAACGTTTCAAAACTGCTGCGGTTAGAAGAAATATACATCTCAATGTTCCTGAAACTCTCACTTACTGTTTGTTGTACAGATCTTGTATTGTATTCATGATTTAAAAGTCATTTATTTCATAAAATAGCCCGAGTACATACATTTTTATTTGATTTCACTCAATTCAAACCTCAGATTATGTAACCCAACATTTTCCCACGAGTCTGTTTTTAGTTTGAGATCTGCTGGAACAACAGAAAAGGAATATACATATATGCACAGTTCACCAAAGAAAGAGGTACGACTCTTTCTCTTTACTCATTTATATACTCACACCTCTCGTGCGTATTGCTTCCTTACTGTACAAAATCTGACAAATGCAGGAAATCTGCCACAGCGAGCAAACACAAAGCAATTCCCCTGTGGGTTGAGTTACCGGGAGCAGACAATAACACATGACATGATTGATGATAACATATAAATCAACTGTGGGTAAAGTTAGCCAAAGAGCCATCAGAATATTTCCCCTCTGGGAGCTTCGGGTCCGGTACAGGCTGCCACTATTGTCTCCATTAATTAGAGAGAAGAGAATGAAAAGAAGATGCGGGCTGATTCCTTTTAGCAGTAACAATATCCAGCAGCGCTGCGGCTCAGCGGTCACTCAAGCATCGCAGAGTCCCAGCGGTCCCTAAACCATAAGCAAGTGACTGAGAGATGTGTGAGTGAGTGAGTGAGTGTGTGTGAGTGTGAGTGTGTGCATGCACTGTGTATGTGAGAAGTTAAGAGCTGCTGTCATTCTATATGTGAACAATGAGAGAAAAGCATGAAGCTCTTTCCCCAGACAGTCGCTCACACACACACAGCAACTTACACAAGCAGACTGAAAAAACACACACACAGACCATCAGTGACATCCTCGTTACAAAGACATGCAGCTGGTATTTGTGCCTCTCTGACACTGGCCTTGGTGCTGAGGCAGCAGTAAGCAACTTGTTCAGGCTCACAGCAGAAGAAGAGATATCAAATGAGGTAATTTGGTCTGAGTTTGAGCTGTTTGCTAACAAAAGCTTTTATTTTGTAAGACTAAATGTATATTAGCCACATGACAAATAGGTCAAATTTGTAAAGCCCAAACTAAAAGTGCCAAACTGTCAACCAAACTGTCATAGGAAATGTGCTTGAAAGTCAAGACAACATATGCAGAAGACAGACAAGCTGTACGCACAAGTAGGAGCTGCAGACACAAGCTGAACATAACAGGAAGGGCCTATACTTATATGCAGGACATTCCCTAAAAAATAATGTATGGACACAAGCACAGAAGTAATCCACATTAAACATCACTTATGACCCACTAGACTTGTGTGATGGTGAATTAATCTGCAGAGATCCTGCCCTCTGCCTGTGTTTTCTCATTTGCCAATCTTTAGATGGTGGTGTGTAGCCAAGAACAATAACCATCTCATCTCTCTCCTCAGCTCTTTCTTTCTTTTTTGTGTCATGAGCTGCAGGTGTGTCTGTTTGAGAAGAGCTGAGAGGTAAACAGCAGAGAGTTTGAAGCATGCACTTCTGCAGAGTTCCCTTTAAATCCTGCATTATCACAACTTCCTCCAGGGTTGTTTGGAGATGTGGCCTTTTCAATTTGTACTACATGAATGTAACCAGCATGAATTATAAAAGAACTTGCATGTTACGCCTTTAATAGATAAATATTTGAATAAAAAAACTCACCATCAGATATGCCTGCTCCTTTGATGCTCTTAAGTCCTCCAGGAACAGGGTTTCCATCCAGCAAGAACTCAACAATCCCATCATCAACAGTAATGATGACGTGTAACCAGGCGTTATCCTCCATAAACTTCTCAGCGGTGGCTCGGGCTACCTGCAGACTGTCTGATCCTATCACTGTGTAGTACAGCATCACTGTGACATGAGACTCATTGGTTTGGACCTTCACTCCATAATACAGGGTCCCATTCCTGGTTCCTTTGCTGACTATGAAGCCGTCAGTGTCTGGTTTGGGCACCAGCCAAGCCGAGAAGGTGAAGTTGCCAACAGCAGCGGGCCCATCTTCAGGCGAGATGGTCCCATGGGCTCCTGGAAGCCCGGAGAAAAACCAAGCGTCTGTGGCTGAGTGGTGTCGCCTGGCACGAGGCCTGAGCTCAACCTCGTCTGGGAAGGAGGCGAGAAGGAGCAGGTCATCCATCAGAGGAAGGCCTTCTGGGAAACGTCCAGAAACGATCTCCCAGGCAACTCGCACATCACCAAAAGTGCCCTGCTGTCGGACGATGGTAAAGGAAGTGACATCAGCCATGTCATCCTCTGACAGCACGTCTTCAGCCACTTCTTGGTCCAGGTTGCTGTCAGCAATGTTAAAGACACCAAATGGGTCATCATTAAAAGGGATGAGAACGGAGGCATTCAGAGAAGTCTCGGCAAGGCGTCCACCTTCCCCTGGGTAACCACCTTAAATAAATTATGGACAGGAGATGAGGGGTTTTCAAGACAAAATTATAAATGACATTTATCCTTCTTTGTCATTTTTGGAAAAGCCTGTGTAGCAGTTTTATGGCTGATGAGTCAAGGAAAATTTCATGCCGAGTCAAAGTCGATGATAGTAATTATTTGCTGTTGCAGCTGCCACTTTTCTCCAGCAATTATTTTACTTTTTTAACATTAATCCCTCAAGTCTGATCGATACGTCACTTTTATCTTGAACTCACCTGAGATATTAACCAGCCTGAGGACGAAGAACTCATTGAACTCTGGAAGCTTGTCTGAGACGGCCTCCAGGACAATGGGCTTAGTCTCTTCCCCTGTGATGAAGGTGATGGAGCCGGACGTGTTGGTAAACTCCTGGTTTTCCTTCAGAGGAGTCACTGAGTCATTGGCAAACAGCTGCCAGAAGACCGTGACATTACCAAAATGACCCCTCGCACGGAGGACACTGTGACGAAGGAGAAAAGGGTAATCAGTGGAGCAATGCATCATGACAGGAGGAAAACTTTATATCTCCAAATATTTGACAATGTTGGTCACAACTAGCATATAAAACTCTTTATAAACTTTTAAATCAAGCTGTGTTGCACGAAAGAAACATGAAGTGAAGACCTGTTCCTTACTAAAAATGATTGGTCTTGCCCTCTTCGACAGGCTTCTCTGTGGCTTCCAGAGAGAAAATCCCATTTGCATCATCATTGGCCTCGATCACCACAGTGGCTGTGTCTGCTCCATACACAACAGCATCACCTGCGTACACATGCAAACCATCAGGATTGATCAGGACCTGCATGTTGATGCTACAGCAGCGAGCACATACAAAAAATCATGCTAATCTATTATTTTTATTTTATAGACAAATGTAGAGTGTCAGTGCTCCAGTATCAGTTTAGTTGACTTCTAACAGGAGGGTTGTTGACATTTAACACAAGCACTATGAAGGACAATCCCCCGGCATGAACCAGAGGTGGACCCTTACTCGACTCTACTCTATGTCAATCAGTGAACAGAGAGGGGCCAGTGGAGTGGCCCGTCTTTGTGTCTTAGAATGTCTGGAGTCTAGTAATTAAGGTCCTGTTGGGGCCCACTGCTCTTTCATTCCCATCCCTGACACACAATACTGGGATTAGGAGAGCATTCAGTGTTACCACTGACAATGCTAAATAACCCAGCTTCTGCTCTCTCTGCATATACATCTGGACAAGAGGGGATAACCTGGGGGGGTGGTTTGATATAATTTTGAGATGAAATGTGATTGCCTGGTTGTTCAAGTATAAAATCACACAAAAAATGAGAAAAACAACTGACTTTTAGCTGTTTTAAACCTCAAAAGGAATCTCAAAGGGCCCACATATATGATGATATGAAGCATCCAATGTATTAACTGACCTTAGCACAAATATAGAGAAAAAAAAAATCTAACACAAAGTATTTCCATGTTAAAAAAGCTTGTTTAAAAGACAGTCTGGGGCCGCCGTTTAGCTCAGTGGTTAGCGTGCGCGGCCCATGTACGCGAGGCTCAGTCCTCCTCGCGGCGGTCGCGAGTTCGATTCCGGCTCCGACCCTTTGCCGCATGTCACTACCCCCCCTCTCTCTGTCTCCCGTTTCAACACTATCCTACAAAAAATAAAGGCCAAAAAGCCCAAAAAATATCTTTAAAAAAAAAAAAAAAATATTCCAGTGTTTCGCAGAAATACAAATACTGATTAGAATTAGTTAAGTAATATTCATAAATAGAGGCATATCAGTGTGGTGCATTAGCTATGGGCAATTTACCATAAAGATACTCTTGCCTATAGCTTATGACTCCCTCTAAGCACATAAGATTTTTAATTTGAAGACTCATGAAATGGTTATTTATGACTCCTGTGTTTTTCAATAAATAAATTATACAAAGATGCTCTTTGCAGTAAGGGTTTGAGAAGCTGTGGCAGATAATCGTTGAACATGGGTCTTTATCACCACTGTTGTTTTTCTCCTAGCAGAACACTCAGCCGTTATCCTTATTTACATCCATTAGCTGACAGACACACGTCAGTGTGTCAGTTCTTTCTGCCTTGTTCCGAAGCACATACCGACACATGTATGCCATTATCTCTGGGCAACCTTCGTATTGGAGGCACATAAATCTTCATCTTAGCCAGGTTGAAAAGATTACTAGCATTCCTCTTTCTCTTTGGGGGGAGCTTGCTCTTGATTGCGGTGGGTTTGACGACAGATGCCGTAAACATCAAGAGAAATGTCCTGATGAAATACTTTTAAGGAATGCTCTTGTTTATTATCCTGAAGGGAAATTAATCAGGCAATATCAGAAAATTTCTAATTTTCACACCAAAACTAAAACTGTACAGCCCTGACTTGTTTTTAAAAAATGAATTCACTTCAATAAAAAAAGCAATCATTTCAGAATTTACCTGTATAGAAAGAAGAGAGAACTACAGAGGGTAAATTAGACACAGTCGAGCTTAGTTTGCTCTGAGCATACAAAATAAGTCATTAAGGAATTTAACAGAACTCCCTCTTATCACACATAACACAAAATCCTCCCTGCACCTCACCTCCTTCAAGACACTCGCACTGCCAATTCCACAAGTAGTTAATGGGCTTCTATTCCCAACTAGGTTTTTTAGCAGTTTTTTTTCCTCACAATATTTGAACTCCAATTGTTCATTGTGGTCTCTTGCTTGGGGCTACAAGGTCAGTATCACAACTGAACCAGCAAAGACTGATGATTGCCATTCAAACCGTGTTTTCTTTCCACATGGGAACAGAATTGCTCCATTTCCAAAAACACAAACAAAAAGAAAAAGCAACACAAAACAAAAGCAATCCTACAGGTTTATTTTTCTGTAAGAGTCAAAGAATAATTCTATTAACCTCTAAATTAATGAGGTCTAATTTATATACAAAACAAAACCTATATTGACAGATTGGGCTGTGATGATTCTACATAAGGCTGCCCACACGTATTGTATTCTGCATCCTACAACACAAAGCACAGCGATACATGAACCATTTATTTTCCTCAGCTTATGTCTAATGTTTATCCTTTCTGTTGCTGTGACTACTCAGCATAGCCAAGTCTACTACTAACTACAAACCCTCCAACATGATGCAGTGGAATCTTTAAAATCGTTGACAATCTGTCAGTTGTTTTCATCCTAAATGGAGGAAATGTGCCACAGTTCATGCATTATGCCTCCCCGCTCTGTACTTCTAATGTGCCATGATTAGCATGCAGTTCTCCCATCAATTCTTGCAAGTCAATAAAACACCACTGAAACAGGGAAAGACTGCAGAGTCAACAAAAAAAGGGTTCTTATCTTTTTTTGTTCAGATTTATTATTTGGTCACATTTGCTTAAGCAAAAAAAAAAAAACTTCAAGTGTATAGATTGGAATTACTCACAGAAACCACGACTAAACACACTATTGGGTACAATTGTACAGAAGAAAATTTGTAATGTGCATAGTCTTCGATTTAATATCCTTGATGCCATATTTTAGTTTGTAACATATCTTTTCCTATTTGATCTTTCTGTAGCAGCAGGCACCCTGGAAATAAAATTGGGCTCTTAAATATAATAAATGCTCTCACATATTAACTCATCAGGTACAGGGAACAACAACAACAGAAATTAAAAGACAAGATACAATTCTCTTGTGCTCCTCTTACATTAGACTTAACTTTTTTATTTAAAGTATAAAAGATCTGAAATCAGGAAGTGATGGAGTTTTTCTCCAAGTCCTAACAAAGTAAACTACTGTGCCACTGTTGTACATGAAAAACCAGCACTCTGGACATGGTGCCAGTAAGGAAGAGTGATATCTATTAGCAACGTTTGACATAACTACACACATTAAAATATTACTGATTATGTTGTAAACAAGACAGATCCCGTTATATATATATATATATATATATATATTAGGGCTGTCAGTTGATTAAAATTTTTAATCGCGATTAATCGCATTAGTGTCCTGAGTTAACGCGTTATTAACGCGTTATTACCGTGAATA
>JAPZDY010000022.1:24392031-24424832 GCA_029783645.1 Ctenochaetus hawaiiensis | reverse complement strand
ACCCCAAAAAATAACCGCCAAAAACCCCAAAAAAAATCTTTAAAAAAAAAAAAAAAAAAAAAAAAAGACAGTCTGTACTCACCAGTAGCATTAAAGAGGACGATGTAAAAGGGTTCATCAGTCTCTGGTACGTCGTCGTCTTCCACGGCCACAGAGATGTTCTTCATCCATTCACCCACGTCATACACCAGCAACGTGTCATTACTCAGCACGGTGAGGTCATCTGGAGATGCCTCGCTGTAATCGATGCGGTACATCACCGTGGCAACAAAATCTGCCCGGCCAGCCCTCAGGACAGTGAAGTTGGCAACAGCACCTTCCTGAAGCCTCACAACCACAGGATCTGAGGGGAGACAGGGAGGTGTCCTCATGAAGGAGACGGGTCTCTAACTAAAGCTGTTATATATTAACTGATTATTTTAAGTCTTTAAGAGTCACAGTCAGTATCTATAAAAGTATATTTACCAGAAAAGTAAATGGGGTCATCATTCTTATTAATCTGCAAGCTGGCAGTGAGTATGTTTCCCACTCTTGCTCCACCTGTAGCGTTTAAAATTGTGATGGTGAAATTCTCCACGTCCTCTGGGATCTTGAATAAAAATGAAAATGTGAAATATTTAAACAAGGAAATGTAACTCATGTTCGGGTTCTTTGCATTTTTGAGTTAACTTTATCATTTTACCTCATCAGGTTCAGAGAAGAGAGTGAGGTTTTTCAGGTACTCCCCTTCATTGAAGGTGATATTCCCCTGGAGGGGGCTAACGTCTCCGGAGAGGGCCGGCTCAAGGACCCAGGAAACCGTCACGTCTCCAAAGTGACCCCTATTCCTCACCACAGGGTACACCGCTGGAGGTGAATAAAAAAAAAAAACAAGTTTTAGCTTTTAACACCGTATAGTAAGTTTTTAGATGTATTGCTGTATTTCTGAACACACACAGCTGGTGATACTTCCACTACAGGCTAAAATAAGCTCTTTTGCTTCTTCCTGTTCTCAGGAGGACTTGGGGCTTTTTTGTCAGAGAGCTTTAAGAAAGTCAAACATGGCATAAAGAGAAAGAAAGACTGTGTGAGAAGGAGTTGGGGTGGTGAATGGGTCGAACACAGGAAACTAAAAGCCAGTGTTGACCTATTATTTTAACCAAAACCATAATCTTTTTTTAAGCCTAACCAAGAAGTTTTGGTGCCTGAACCAAACTAAACTGTTACAGTTTGACAACGTTAACCACATGTCAGAAAGGCTCTCTGGCAGAAAGGGAGGACTGACCGCTGGCGTGTATCATCCCTGTGTGGGATCCAGACTTCCTGCTTAACTCAACCAAAGTACAGGTTCATCTGCACGCGCACATGCTCAAGCATCACACAAACACGACAGGGGAAACTCTGTTCGCTCAAACTTTTTTCCTTGTTCATTCACTCCATTTTAAGTGTTGACAAAAACCACTTGACATGGAAAAGTATCGCTGTTTTCTTAAGAGCTGCTACTTCAAAGTACCCGAGTGCATCTCGTCCCCTTTGCTCTCATTGATGGCCACCGTCAGTCCTGATTGGATGAACTCGATGACGCCAAAAGGGTCGTCGTTTTTCCGCACTGTGATGTTGACCTCCCTGTGGTTGCCAAGGCGACTGGGTGGAGTGCTGTGGCTACTTAGTACCACAGAGAAAGTCTCGTCCAGCTGTTTGAGCGCACACGGATACAAAAACACAGACACACACACAGTTTTTAAGTAGCAAATACAGGTTTCAAACATGAGACTTGTTTCACTCGCTTAAACAAAATTTTTCCACTATCTGTGTGAGACGACTTTATTTTGTGCTGAATTTAAAAAGGTTATTATAAGAACTTGAAAGGGCAGCACTAAATCGAGCCCGTTCTTACCTCAGGCACCCCATCAGGCCTGGCCACCAGCGCCACCACCACCTCCCTCTCCCCTGGTTTAAACTCCAGGATGCCCGTGGCTCCATAGAATTCGGTGCTCCCCGAGGGCATGACAGCGTACCGCACCAGCTGTTTCAGCAGCTGTCCCTGGGCTCTGACCACATGCAGCTCCACAGCTTCCCCCTCCTGGATAAGTTTAACGTGGCGTCATGAGACCAAAGACATCAGACAAAACAACAATATGTGCAGTTTAATGTCACAGTACTTCATGTTGTTTCTAGCTGGTTGGATGATTAAAACCTTCTAGTTTCAAGTTCCAGTTTCAAGCAAAGACTTACACTGATGAGCCATGGACCTCTGGAGGACGGGGAGAACTCAAAGACCCCCCCAGGATCATCGTTCTCCATGATGACA
Organism: Ctenochaetus hawaiiensis; assembly: GCA_029783645.1. Taxonomy (NCBI): domain Eukaryota; kingdom Metazoa; phylum Chordata; class Actinopteri; order Acanthuriformes; family Acanthuridae; genus Ctenochaetus; species Ctenochaetus hawaiiensis. The sequence goes on along the minus strand of JAPZDY010000022.1, from coordinate 24,422,542 downwards.
ATCTGTCTGCTGGTGAAGCCAGCTTTCAGGATCTGATTCTCAACATTACTCCTGACACAAAAACACACGTAAACATGTTAGATCATAGTGGGAAATGATCACTACTAAAAGCAACCACAGTCATTCTGCCTTCATTAATGAGGAATTGTGGGACTGCTGGTTTAACAGATAAAAACTCCAACACTGATGCTTCTTGGACTTTTTCCTTTCCCTGTATGTTTTGAGCTTCTGAGTAGACGTCCCAACTTTAATCAAAACTTTGCAGTGCATTCCTGGTTCTGTGGGATGCTCATTCATTATTGGCCCCATATGCTAAGGTCCTGCTGCTTAGACCACTTTTAATAACAATGTCAATCAAAACCAAGTCTGCCTCTTTATTGCTCCACAGGGGCGTATGTATGTATGTGTGTGTATGTTGAGAAAACCGGAGCCAAATAAGCATCACATGGCGGGTAAATGAAAGACAAAGACATGACAGAATGAAGCATTCCAAACAAACAGTCACGGCCAAGGCGCTGCATGCATACAAACACCGGACAATCATTAAAAGGGGACACAATCAAGCCTGGTTCAATTAGAGGGAAACACATAAAGAAGATTCTCTATTTACTCCCAACATCCACTCTCCTTTTGGGTTCCCTTTTTTCACACCATCGCTAAAATCCCCCCCACCCCGGCCCAGTCCCCCCCTCATCCCCACGTCAACCAAGGACCCCAGAAACTCTGAAGTAGGCCCTTCTCTGAGAGACAAAGTCCTGATTCACACCACAACAAAAGGCCCAGGTTCACTCCACTCTCCACTTACCCAAAGTACACTATAAAGCGTGCAGTCTCCACCCTGCAGGGGAGGAGTGGGGGGGGGGGAGAGAGCTGCCATTCTCATCAGAACATAGACTACTGGATGAATCAACCTCCCCCCAAGCCTCCATCTCAAAGACAAACACACACGCACACACATCTCCAGAAAACCTAAGGAGGGATGGGTGCGCTAAGATTTTCTAAAACATCAACTTCACACTCCAAACCTCAAAAGTTAATGTGTTAACTACTTTAATGAGCAGAGCATAAGGGTCCAACGTGCCTTCATATTTAATAAAATGGAAAAATTACTGTGCTGGTTGGCTGTAACTTGTTTGAGTTTAGTATCCCTACCTGTCCAAAGTGAGCAGTAAGGTCTCATTAACTTCTGGGATGTTGTCGGCCATGATAGTGAAGTTAATGGAAGCGTCGCTCTGCCCGGAGAGGAAGACCACAGAGCCGTTCAGAGGCTCCAGGTCTTCAGCAGTTATATCCACGAGATTGGCTCCGACTGGCTTAAGACTCCAGAACACTTCAGCCTGACCGTCCGTCCCATCACGGCGCAGAGGGAGGCTCACCTGCAGCGCCAAACATCATCCAAGTTAACCTCCTATACATACAAACCTGCACATACAGCCTGAACAATCATTACTGTCTGCAAGGACAAGAGGAGATTTCAGACCAGCAGCATGGCGGCTGTAAAGTTTCACTCAGGGTGGCAGAATAGGAAACCTCTATTTTTCTTTTACAGCGGTGGTTAGTTACCACTTTACACAGTACACAACAATTTAGGATTTTGCATGCAAAGTTAGATCTCTGACTATTTAAATCTGACACTTACTTTCCAAATGATGATTTTGATTTATGCTATCCTATAACAAATCAAACTGTGAAAGTATAGAGATAAGTATCATGACAGCATCTGTATGTAGTGCTTCTGAAAGCCGAGGTCATGTCTTACTGTGCTCGTGTTGCTGTCCTCTGGCTCATAGACCACCACTGTTGTGTTACTTGTAAAACCAATTTCCCCGTTAGCGATGTCTGGTGTGACGGTCAAGGTCAGGTTCAGAGGTCCTCCAAACCGCGGACTGTTCGAAGGAATAGGAGGGTTGATGTCAACCAACTCCAGTGTGTTCAACTAGAGGAAGAAGAAAGAGGGAAAAATTTTACCTGACTGAAGGTACAAACAGAGCATCAACAGGACAGATTCTTACAGAAGACATTTTGAAAGAAAAACTTTATTAATATACAGCTCTCTCTTGCACATCTGCATGTGGTCTTTTCTGTTCTGTCACTTTTAAAGATGTGTTGATGACCCGTCAGTGCTCCATTCTCTGCCGTCATGTTTGTGCATGTAAAGGGTTTGACGCATTCATGGCTCTACAGAATGTGAAGAGGCCTTTTTTAGTTCTTTTTTTTCCAAGCTTTAAGTGCTAGGTGGTGTTGTTAGTTTGGACAGTTGCACAAATCCCGTAGCAACATGCCAGATTTGAGTGCCAGTGTCAAACCGTTCACACATGCAAATGAGACACTTAAAGTTTGGAAAGCACTGATTTGGCTCGAAGTGCAAAAAAAAAAAAAGCACATTTTTAGATGTGAAAGCAAATCGTTGCCTGAATATCAACTTAAAAAGTCATTAAACATGCAAAAAATAAAATCAAAACAAAATCACATATTTATTTCCAGCTTACCTGTATTAAGAAATGAGCTCCATTCTGCAGAAAAGCATCATTCCTGATCGACAGTGTGACGTGTACCATCCGCTCGTGAGCAAACACCACGTTAACAGACCTGCTAACATTCAGAATCTGGTCTCGAGCTCGTGCCGGGTCTTTCGGGCCTGCAGGAATGTAAAGGGCCGTGAAGGTCATGGACACATTACCCAGTGTGCCACCGTCTCGCAGGAAATTTAGCGACAGAAAACGGCCCTCAGGTTGGCTCTGGATGCTTTGCTCTTTTTCTGGGTCGAACCGAAAGAGCCCGTAGACGTCGTCACTGTCCTGGATGTAGAACACAATCTGAGGGAAGAAGGGAGGAAGACCAGATGAAGAGTAGAATATGTGTTATATTTATGTCAAGGAATGAGCAATAAAACATTCTCTGTATCTTATAGGGAATCATAACTTAGTTGTGGACCGGAAAAGTTATGCTTTTTTTGATTTGCTACCACCTTGTTGCTTGTTTCCTCAAATAGTTCCTTAACAACAAATCAGCTTCAATCAATTTACTTCAATCAAATGTATGTTTGCTTTGATGCTTATGAGGATTAATATTATGCTTTATTGACATTCAGATTTACAGGTAGATTTAAACACTTTGCCTTTAGAGAAAACACAGTACCACAAGTTTGGTGCATTTACTTCCCTGCTCTGCTTACGAAGCAGCACTCTCGGTCGTCTGCAGTCGTCTGTGCGGTGAGGAGGAAGGTGATTGATCTTTTGGGATGTAAGTGAATAATTGCAACGAGGCCAAATTATTTACTTTTAAGGATTTTGTTGTGTCATTTTGTTTACGCGTTGCTAAGACTGGTTTCGGGTCGTTACGAGAAGAAAAGAGACATAAAGAACAGAGAGACGGAAGAAAACAAGTGTGATGGAAAGTAGTAAAACAGAACCCTGAGCTAACTTTAGAGCGGCATCCTCTTTAATTAACTCTGCTAAGACTGCAAGAGTAGGTTTCATGAGCATTTCGGCAGAAGCTTATTCGTTTCCCCGAAACCCACATTTATGCAATGCATTTCTTGGCACGCTGACAGTTTACAAAGCTCAGTATCATGTGTGTGATAAATCATTTGCAACATTAATGACAATAAACACTGGTTCACTTGTCCTACGGCCTGATTCTTAATCAAATCTTTCTGCACAGATGGCAAACACACCCTCACAACCTGAGGTGGGGCTCATGTATGTGTGTGTGTGTGTGTGTGTGTGTGTGTGTGACCATAGCAGAGTTTGTTCACTTCTTATCTCACATCTTTAACATAAACAGGACTTAGATCTGCCAACTGCTTTCACACATGGCCAAGAGGCTTGGACAGCGATGGAGGCTATAAAAAACCTGTCACCACTTTAACCGCGCTTTCTAAAAAAACACAACACGCAGACACCACACACAGAGTGCGCCTGCTGCTTTCGCTTTGTTTTGCATCAGCCACATGAAGGGAACACCCACGGCGCAGAGAGACACACGAAAAGGGGCAACTTTTGCCGAATGTGCAAAGTTTGCCACTGTTGCTTACAGTAGGTCGCACACAAACACACACACATGCACAACATCTGGAGGATACAGTGTGTTTCTTAACAAGTGCAGCCTCCTCTTTTTGGCTCTGTTATGAATCTATTATAGCAACACATAAATAATAACTGGCATATCAAAGATCTCCTCTAAACTGACCTCCATGGGTTCGTCCACCTCTGCATTCCCAGTTACAGTGTCGGGCAGCAGCTTGAGAAGAAAAGCCTCCGCCTCCTCAGGAAGATCATCAGCCACAATGTTTATCGGGATCACAGCCGTCACCTGACCGGCAGCGAACCTCACTGTCCCCGCTGCAGGCATCAGATCATCCGACACCTGGGAGGGGTCACTGGAGTTCCTGCTGATGGTCCAGTTGGCGGACACGATACCGTAGCTTCCTCCGTTTCTTACAATGACGATGCCATCAAATCTATAAATGGTCAAAAACAAACAATGGATTGTTAAAGACACAATAATCCTGGATGTATTTCTATTTATTATGACTCTTTTGCTCTTATAATGTACAGTATATACAACACAGAAGTCACCTAACCTCTGTGTCAGGTCTTCATTGATGGTGATTGGCTGAATCACCGCACTGCTGCTGATTGACAGCACACCGTGAGGCTTATCATTGGGCTCGATGGTCACCAGCAAAGCGTTGGGTGACGCCAGCACTGCGTCTCCTTGGATGGTTTCCTCCAGCAGGACCAGATGGAAGGATTCGGCGATTTCCGGCACGTCGTCATCGCTGATCTTAAACAGCAGGCTGCTCTTGTAGACAAACGGAGGGAACGTGACGGTTCTCACTGGCTGTAGGTCGAGGAAATCCACAGCTGGTGTGGCGCTGCCCAGTCCCTCACCGCTTACAACCATGTAATCTACGGAAACCTAAAGACAGCATAGCCCAGATGGTTTACACAAAGCTGTACTATATACAGTATATTCTGTACATACACTGTGTAATTAAAGTGTCTGTGACCCAGTCTTTTACGGTCAGAAGTCTACGCAAACAAATAACTGGACTGATAGGAAGGAACCTCGGTGTCAACAGAGCCGACGAGCGGCCCGTCCTCCGTCAGGCGACCGCGGGTCACATTGAGGACGATGACTCCGGCGGACTCCGGTACTGCCATGATGGAGTGGGAGAACCGCAGCGGGCTGTCATTGCGTCGGATTCTCAGCCGGACGCTGCTGGCGTTGGGCCGAAGGAGGGCTCCCCCCGCCACACCCGTTAGTCTGACTGTAAACACTTCATCATCCTCTGGGATCTGACAGACAAACAGAAGGAAACACATTCACATACAGCTGTAAGTTTTATGTTGTTGTTTCTAAACTCTGAGTGTGAGACCCGGAAAACCCAGTTTAAAATCCAAACCCATCAGAGAAAGTGCCACAAAACATATTCCAAATATATCTTCACTCAGACTTTATCAACCAAGAATCAAACCAACACGATCTGAAAAAGACTGACATTGATTGACAGATGCACAAGCTAATCCATAGATATGACCGCATGACACATAAAGGCTATTGAGTTGTTTGTGCTGATTAACTTAAATGAGGAGTCGGTCTAATACCTGGTCATCCTGGATGAGGACACTGAAGTGCACCACAGCCTGTCCTACAGGGAAGGTGATGTTTCCTTTGTCTGGACTGAGGTCCTCAATGGCAGGATTAGGACCTTCAGAGATCTGAGCAGGAGTCACAGTGATATTTACACCTCAGTATGCACATTATTATCAATATGCCACATATGAATAATGGAAAAAGGCTATTTCCTACCATGGAATTGTATGTTTATAATGAATAAAATGTCCCCTGCTTAAAAGTTTGAGATTGTAATTTGAGTCTCAGTTCTCTAAACTCTCGGATTCACAAGTCAATGTTTTGTCACTGAGATAAACTTAAAAAAGTATCTTTTTGTCAAAGACATTGTCTGTTTTTTCTGAACACCACAAAGCAGATTGTTTTAGTTTTGTTGGTTTTATGTGCAGTGAATTTCCCTCTCACCTCAAAGTTCACAGTCACAGTCCCGTATGTCCCTTTTTCTCTAATTAGGGTTAAAGGCACAAAATGGTTCTTTCCTCTCGGCTCATCGACAACAATCTCTTCGGTCTGAAATGAAAAAGGATGAGACAGTAAAAACATAAATACAGAAACAGAACCAGTCAGTTCGATTCAATCCATTTCTACACTGTTTCTTATTACCAGTCTTGGAACCGTTTCTACTGATCATTACCTATTATAAATAACTAAATATGTCAAATCTCAATGTGTTTAAATTACTAATGAATTTGTTTTTTGGGTTGTTTTTTTTTTTGTATACTGCTTTTGAAACTTGGTACTTCTGATAAAAAGGAATACAAGCCAAACAAAAAGGGATTCTGTTTAAGTAAACAGATCCGATGAGTCATTAAAAAAATATTCCACAGTAACATGGAGTAATAATTCATTGAGTTTCACTGCGTTACTAAAATCTGGAAATGAACCCCCCCTCCAAAATCTTCTAATTAATTTAAGTCTAAAGTGTCATAACTAAAGAATGAGGGAGAACACAAACAAAGAAGAAGAAGATAATAAAGCAAAGAAACTCTGTACGGGAATTAATTCAGTACTCTAACATAAACACATCTCCCACGGCCAGGAGGCCTTTATTGATTCTGAGCAAGTCAAATCTTTATCCAGCATTTGAGACCATCTGGGGGTGGTAGGGCAAACATTTCCCAATATACCACAGCTACCATGGCAACACTATAAACTCCCACTGATTCATGAATCCAGGGAGTGTTGAGGTTTTAATTGCCCCTGGAAACCCAGGACCACTACATGGTCACTTTTCCCACAACCACAATACTGGTATGATTGAACGTCTGTCTGCAGCGGCGAGTCCAAATTACTCCACCCAGCGCAACAAATGCAAGTGCATGCTTATGGTGCAAGTGCATGGCCAGCTGAGTTTTACAATATTGGTGACCGCAGGCACGGATCTGTTGCAGCATGGAACAAACTGGGAAAGTGAATGGAAAAAGAGTTCATGTATTGATGTGGGAGGAATATATTATCGACTAGTGAAGACGGGGGAGGATTCAGTGGTGAGGAGATCAATTCAGCACCTCTTTAACCCTCTTAAAGAAGCTGACTGTTTCTTAAAGGGTCAAGAGAAAGATTCCAGGCAGCTCTGCTCTTGCTGACTTTCATTCTGGAGGCTTCCTGTACTTGACATTTTTGCAAAATGACAATTCTTCCCTCTACAGATTTCATACAGCTGCTGCTGTTTCAACCCTAAAAGTGTACTCAAATCTACAGATAGTACCTGCAAAGACTTCGCTAAACTTGAGCAAAACTGGTAACAGTTAAAGCATTTTGCATTAGGCTGAATGACTATTATTACTAGATGTAGACTGAATTCATCACAGTTAGAAATTAGAGGTGACAGACAGTTAAAGATGAGACCAAAGAGAATAAAGAAATAAAGATGCATGTGGATTACAGGAGTTTCTTACTGAGTTGAAGGCAATTATTCCAAAGGCGTTGTCATTGGACAGGATTTTGATGGTGGCCTTGTTTGGAGTTCCCAGTGTCACGCCATTAGAGGAGCTCTGGAAAGCAGGAGGAATTCAAATGGTCAGAAAGAAAGAAGTCAAACATGCAATCAACATAACACCTTAAGACATCTTAACCTCCCCCGACTCTGGTGCTTATGTGAAAAAAATCCGAGCGCCTGCCTTATCAATTGTCTTCACTTCATGTCTGTGCACCCACCGAGAGGCCCTGGTGAGAGGGTACAAAGACAGGAAGTACTGGTCTCAGACCGGTTGATTTGTAAGGTTAGCTCACAGTGGGACACTTCTTCAGGACCTGAGCTTTGATTTGGCTCTAAGACCCGACAAACTGAAAATCTCAGTGGACTGAAATCAGTGACTTCCTGAGGATTACAACTGTGTGTTTTTAACTTGACAAATAAGAACCAAAACCTATGATCTGTGCAAGAAGGGTTTTCCTTTTTTCCTGAACTCTGTTTGAGAGAAAGACCACAGCCTTGTTATTTGGTGTAACTTTCCAAGGCTTCCATTAGTGAGCTCACCAATGTTTTCACAAGCATCTCATGGACCAAATGTGCTGACAACCGCCTTGTTTGAACTCCAGCACCAGGCTTTCACCAAAACTTCCTACTTCCAACTTCCACCATGCAAACATCTGGACATACACAGATTAGTAAATCTGCAGAAGTTCTGGAAAAATGACAACGAGACTGTGAGAATCTTGACATGATGATGAACAGAAACACTATATCCCCACTTCAAATACAACTTTCCAGTTTTCTCTGCCAATCACAGTCCAATTGAAAGTCAAAGGCACTGTATATGCGTGTGTGTGTGCTTATGTTAAGGTGAGGGCAAGAAAAGGAGAAAATAAAAAACAACAAAAAAAGCGCTTAGGCCTCTTACATTCATCCCTCTATTCAAGCAGGGCTTTTCCCAGCTGAAACAGAGCTTTCTTTCCGCTGCTGAGCTCTTGTAGCGGTCAACTCACAGACACAGAATCCACACGCTTTCACAAAGCCAAGCCGCTGGCCGGGCCAGGAGGCTGCACACACACACACACACACACACACACACACACACACAATCTTGTGTGGCTGAGTACATAAACAATATAATGTTTACAGCGATTTATGCACAAAAATTGGATGCTTAAATGCATCTTTTTCATATGCATGTAGCACTACATAAACTCTGAAGTGCTGCAAACTGTGTGCTTCTACCTTCTGTGCATGCACAGTGCTTGGAGGCTTTACCTGCTCTGCTTCACAACAATTCTACACTATTTAAGGATCAACAACAACGATATATGTTGTCATACTTCTAACAAAGTGAGAGCAATATTTCTGATTAAAACTCATTTACAGATCGAACTGTCAGAATTGATAAATGTACCCCGATCAACCCTTTATTTCTCACTTGTGTCTGATCTATGACCCCCTTTGTGGAGCACATTTATCCCCCAGACAGTCCTTCAGTAAACTGATAGGGTAGCATTTGGCCAAAGCTTTGTCTCTGCTGTAGTGTAAACAGAAGGGCTAAGTGGGCCTCATCTGGTCTTTCACTCTAGTTGCAGGCTAAAAATGGACTTTGGCTACTGGATTTTAACCAGATGTCACAAAACTGCAACGTCAAAGCGAAAATGTTTTGCAGAGAATTACTCCTGCTGACAGCTGTTCAGGGTTGTTGATGTCTGCTTATATGTGCATAGCAAACAATAAGTGATTCACAATGACTTTTGTCGTAGGTCTTTTGGTGAGGGATAAGAAATTCCAGCCCCCTCCTCGCTCATCAATCAAACTTGACAGCTAGAGGCTACATGAAACCATGGAGATTGTCTCTAGGTGTAAGGCATCCTGGGCTGTGATGGCCGTTCTTTTGACAAGGATTTACAATGTTTACCCAAAGAAAATTATTCTCAAACTTAAAAAATGTCTTTGGCTGTCCTACACAAACACACATTAGTTACTGAACTAGAATACAGAAAAAATCTGCAACTTCTGGTGATCTAGTGCTTTTGATAATGTAAGCATTGAGTCTCTAAATGCATGAGAAGATTTTAATGTACTTGGTTGTGAATCCATTTATTCATTGTAAGAAATTTAGCTTTTATCCGAAACAGTGTGTCATTTGCAAGGGTGAACATACAGCATACACAGAAGAGAAATCCGCAGAGCGGACATGCCCATCAAACTCAATGTGGACAGTGAATGAGAGAATCACTTTAATCTACTGTGTGTGAATTCTACGGCTGTCAAAGTTGGTTTCTTTTCACAAAGGTGTCTTTTAGTGGGCGACCTCGGAGACACACAAACACACACACACACACACACACACACCTAACCCCACCCAGGTCAGCCCCTAAAAAAGTCAGACAGAGCAGAAACATCAAAGACCCCGCAGCTCGGCACCTCCCAGGCTTACTGTGTCTGCTGGCCCCCTACTCTCTATTGCAATGTAGCTGTGGTTTGGGTTAAAGACAGCCAGGGTCAGAAGTAGTTGGACTTTGTGGAAAGTAAGCTTGGATCTCCAGAGAGGAGAGAGAAAGAAGTGTGAAAGAAAGAGGAGAATGAGTTCTCATCAACCCAGAAACAGATATTTGGCACAAAAATGTATCGCATTAAAAACTGCAGGGGAAAGGTTGACACACACACACATACATAAACTGACAGTGGGCTCTACCTGTAGTGTGAGGTTGAAGGTAAATGTCTCATCGGCTTCAGGCAGGTCGTCATCTTTCACAGCGATGAAGATGGTCTTACTGGACTCGGTGGACAGCAGGAAGGCTGCAGCATTAATGGCTTCAAAGTCTCCTGTGTCGACACCCTCAAGCTGGTAAAACAAGCAGACATAAAACTGTATTACCAAACATTTAACTAAAGTGAGGTTCTTGTTTGTTTGATATAATTTTGCCTCTACAACCCCAATTCCAGAAAAACAGGAAATAGCATGACACATTAGATCAAAGATGGCTATGAGCACAGGATGCTGCAGGTACATATTTGAGCCGTAAACAGCAGAGCCAATAGGAAGCTCCAGGCTTGATGTTTTTGCCTGTTTTTTGGTCTTTACAAACGGAGAGCACACACTGTGCTTCTGTTTCTTTCCGTCCTTTCTGCTGGTTTGAGCTTGAGTGTCACTGTGCCTCTGGAAGGAGAGCCTGATATTACGCAGTATTTCATTAACTACTTGGGATGACCAGGTATAAAAGATCATGAAAAAAAGAAATGTGTTAAAGTTATCAAGAAGCATAGGAAACCCCCAACCACACTTCACTGCATGGCCAGCTCGCCTTACCAGACACCAACTGTGAGCAGCTGACACTGGCCCCCATGCGGAGGACGTAAAGCCAGAGCACAGTCAGTGATTTCCAAGACGGTTTCTGCAGACGCACAGTGTCTGCACACTGGCCAATGTCTACTGAAAAGGTCACTGATCCCTTCAATTGACATTGAAGTGGAAGCTCGGCAACACAGCAAGGTGATCAGATGCAGGCAGAGCAGATGAGCGTAGAAACATGATGAGTCACCAATGATTAGCTCGTCCCGTGTCTTACCAGAACCAAAGCCGTCACGTTGACTGGGTCTCCCACTCTCTCCACGACCAGCCGGACCACAGCTGTGCTGCTCTCGTTGACAACAAAGTCAGTCTGCCCCAGAAACCGCAGAGTGGCTGACTCGGACGACGTGCCAGGGATGGACAGAGCCAGAATCAACCCAGCTAGCAGGAGGGCAGGAAGCATTCCTGCAAAAAGCGGAAAAACATATGGAGGGGATATTAAGAAAAGATGCAGGAAAAACAGATATAAAGCTCAGATTAAACTGAGGAAGAAATCAATATGGGAATATTTTACGGAGTTCTGACCATAATGAAGGTTAAAAAAGTTTAATGTTCTCTCAGCGTGTACATAAATGCATTACAGAACTGTGTGTTATAGATATTTTGTAATGCTAGATTTCAAAAATCAAAATGATGGTGACTTATTTTATCCTCTTGCGATGGATGTTAGGAGAACACATGTGGAATGTAAAACGTTCAAAGTAAAAGAACAAAGACGAGGAAGTCGGGGAACATTCCCAGACAAGAAATCACAGACATACAGTAAATACACAGATCTAAAAAACAACTCTTATCCCAAACTTTATGTATGGTGGGCATCTTACTTCCAGTTCCATAAATGATGTCCCATATTCTTTCATCTAATAAATGCTGATATTAAAATAAAAAAACACACAGTCAGTATAAATTAAAACTAATAAGATCTACCAGCAGTATTGAGTAGCCATATGTTCAGCAGGCTTGGCTTTTGAAACTGAGCAGCTCGGCTGACTGGCAGCCTTTCTGGTCATTGTGGTCTAAATGATTCATAACATCATTACATAATTCTAATGGATGTTGTGCTCATGTTGTCATAACTGTTAAAACAGTTGTTGTTGAGTTTATTCCTCTGGACCGCATGAAATTCACTCATGCCAGAATAAGAGATCACTCAGAGCGGTTTCAGTAGTTCAGCATGAAGCTTCATCTCTGCACTGCCAGAGATCTGATCTCTTTCTCTCCGAGTCTCTTTTCTTCTCTCCTGCTTCCTCTCAACATCCTCACTCCTCAGCTGTCCCTCATCTCCTCTCCTCTCTCCCTGTCCTCTCCTTCTCGGCTCTCTCACCCAGAATAATCCTTAAGCTGGATGGAGCCACTCAGACAGTTGTCATGGTTAACACAACAAAACAACACAGCATGACAAGCGGGGTGGAGCCAGCTTAAAGCTAAATTGCAGCTACGACGACTCTGTCCTGTCTTTCCACTCCCTGCTGCCTTCTACCCATCCCATTCATAATCTGCAGCACGCGGCTTTGCCAACAGTTTGATTTGAGCGCGTAAGGTCTCTGAAGAAGAAAATATTTGCTTTTAATTACAAGTTTTTTCAAAAAAAATGAACATCAGCAGCTACGGTGGATGAAGTCATGCTGTTTGGTGCTTTTTTTTTTTCATAAGCAGAAATCATTTAGGAAAGTTGGACATTGAAAATATCCCATTTTTCACATGTTCCATTACTGTTATATCTATCTGAATTATTCTGACTGGTGTTTTTAATAGCAACCATCCATCAATCAGTTTGTCAGCTTAGAAAGGAGAACAAGACACAGCATCGGCTTCAGAAGCCATTGGTTGACGGATACAGTCAGAATCAATTCATGCAAAAGTTATGAGTGTGTGAGACAGAGGGGGAGAGTTTGTGTGAGGGAGTTGATGTCAAAAGGCACGTGTGTGTGTGTGTGTGTGTGTGTCTGAGTGTGTGAGTGTGTGTGCATGTGCCATAGACATGCCAGCAGTGCAAGAATAGCTGGGAAATCCATCAAAAAAGGATTTAGAGCTGGCGGGTAGCGAGGCTGGACAGTGTGGAACAGAGGGTGAGTTTAAGGGGGGGAGGAGAGGTGAGTGTGTAGGTGGACAAAGAGGGTCCAGGGCTAAATAAATCCTGTTATCCGCCCTTCTCGCTCTACCAGGGTTGGGAACTTCCTGCGCCACTGACTGAGAGCATGAATGAAAAGCTATAAACCCTCTCTATTGCACCACCTCATTTGGACTGCCTTACATACTATAAGTGTATTAGTCTGCATTCGTTTAGGCTACACTCATCGGGTAAAAGAGCACCTGAGTGTGTGTGGCAATTTCAAAGCATCTGGACACCTGTTAGTGTATATTCCCATGCCTGCCTAATTGGCTGCACTGCTCTGTTAAGGAACCAAATATCTGTTTTGGTCATTGCAATAAACTTTTGATTTAATCTCAGTCTCTCTGGTTCATATCTGCTCTCAATTTTCAGAGGAGTCTGTTTTCCCAAAGTCTGTTTCTTCCGCAAATCTTTGTTCCATTCCAAAACTCCAAATGATTGCTTAAAACACCGCTTTGACCACAATCTTTAAGATGAATGGTAGCAAGCATCCAACTCTCGATCCTCCTAACCCCCTGCTTCAAAACAGAGGGGTGATCCCTTTCGCATCTACTGACCCAAAATGCCGCATTTCCTTGAAAGGGCTTAATACAAAGCAGATGCTGTGTGGACAGAACATCTGTTTTATGAGCAGCAGTGCAGTTTTTGTGCTGGCATCATGCATTGTGCCAACCCTGACCCCAGGAGCTACAGGGGGACCAAGGATCTGTCCGTCACAGCCAAAGGCGGCATGGAGTGCCTGGCGCAGACCTCTGACATTGATAAGGCTGGGAGTCAGAGTCCATGTAAAGAGGTGCACAGAGACACAGTTGCATGCGTGCGCATACACACGTTTGCATACATGGATGCTTTTGCAAAAAAAAGCTGGCAAGGTCAGCGTATGCATCCGAAATGCAAGGTCTCAATGCTCAGAAAGACAGCTGGGTGACAGGCCAGGACACTGGAGAGCTCTGAAATGCATGAACACACACAGTCCATCACAAATATCCTGGGCCAAAGAAGCACAGAATGACGGCTGGGGCCAGGACTCCAGGACCTGGCGCTCTAACAAGCCACAGGCAACACCACAACTAAAGAAACTTCACATTCTGAACATCCAAAACTGCTTTTATTGACTTATTCTTTGAGTCTAACCTCAGTCAGCTGACTTTTTTTTAAGCTGCATTACTTTATTTCCACACACAAAGCCAATTCAGTACGTCTTATCCATGCCACTACATATAGTCCTGACTAAATACAGTATATGATACACATCATTGTATTCATCCACTACAAAACAGCACTGCATTGTCACTGCTTTGTACTCTTAAGTAACTTGTGGAGTTTGAATTGTTACTTGAATTGTTCCTCACAATCAATTAGGAACAATTTCTTACAGCTGTTGTTTAAATTTGATTTTTATCTCATAAAGTCTTGACCTTGAACCTGTTTTTTCACCATAACCGTTTCTGTCCAGCACACACTTCCAGCCAACTTTGTCCTTCTTTTTAATACGCATTTAGAATTATGGTCCTCTTGCACAAGCAGGCTTAGTGCTTGCCAGGAAAGTTTCTTAGCGCCGGGCATTGAGCTAAAACATGAGTGTCACTAAGTCCGCTCGTTCCACCGGTTAAGCTGAGATCAAAGCTAAAGGGAACAATGCATAGGCACCACACGCAGACACACAAGTGAATGTACACACAAAGACGGACACCTCTGTTAGAGTATCCCCCTTTAGGATTCACTAGCAATCACTCACTCCTCTCTATCTGATACACATCTTATTGCTTCCTTTCCCTGTATCTCTGTGATGGATCGCTCATCACCAGAGAGCATCCTCGCATCCTCTGCAGGCCCGAACGTGATAAGCTCAATGAGCAGTCACACTGATAATATCAGTGCTGGTCAGGGGTGGTTTGACACCCCGTCACCTGTCAGTTGTACCAGTGTTATGAGCCTGATTCTCAACAACTATCAGCTCAGATCCCTTGCAGACACACACACACACACACACACACACACACACACACACACACACCCATCACTCACTGATCTACTGGATATCCCTGTCAGAGGTGCGGAGGAGGTGTCTGGTTGCAGGGCTGCTCCTGGGGTCAGTGCTCGACGCCGGTGCCTCTAGGGTTTCTCCTGACAGTGGCCCCTGTGTCGTAATCTTTAGCATTAATAATTCACTTTAAGCCCAAGACGTTACGGTAAGAGGATGGTAGTAAGTGTGACCCAGCAGGATTCACATTCTGGAAAGCGGCATGTGCCGTCTGTGGCCGGTTAGGTGATCAGGCTGTCGACGTAATAATACGTATTGACACATGTGCCAACACAGATACCTTAAATGTCTCCAGCAAACAAAAAACTCTGCTTTTTCATATGAAATGCAGAATCTGACATCCCTTTTTGCCACTTTAGCTCTCCTGGAGCTTCTTCAAGCATCAACCTCTGTGGTCCTAGTCGAGGGATAGGCCTTTTCCCAAGTTATTAACCCAGAATACTTATTATTGGGAGCTTTAAAAAAAAGTGGAAAGCAATATTCTTACTTTGTTTTTGCTAGAGGGTATGTTGAATAACAGTCTGTCGAGGTTTAATCAAGGGCTTTCCCATGAGGCATCCCTGCTCTGAGGCTTCCCTGGTCCTGAGTTGCTCTTGGTAAAAAACTTGTGGTTATATCTGGCAGTTGGTCACACGCACACGCACAACCGCACACACACACGAACACACAGAGAGAAGGATCTCCAGTTGTCTGACACTGGGAGGCCCGCAGCGGGATCTCAGTCATCAATCTTACAGCTCTGGTCGGTGATCTGGAGTCAGTCTGGCCACAGAGAGAAACTGCTCTGTCATTAACATCAACTAATATAACAGCGTTCCTCAAACGTTTGTGTGTCTCCTCAGAACAAATTCACACCAAAAAAAAAAAAAAAAAAAACCCAACCATGTAAACAAACCATAAGACCGATACACACAGAAATGAGCAGATATGTAAACAGCAACACACACAGACAGCTGATGTGGTTGGCAGAAAGACGCACAGAAAAAGGTGGTAATAGACCTTCATGTATATAAGTCTCTTTTATGTATAATGTCAGGGGTGACTGCTAAGCCAGTTTGGGGCTGTGAGAGCTGGAAAATGTAGGTTCCTTGTGGTCGGATGGCCGGGGTTTTACTCAGAGGTCAGGCTATATATAAAAACTGTGTTATATCAAAATATCCTACTAGAAAATGGTCTATTAAAGCCCTCACTACCTTAAAAACAAATTAAATAGCAAAGGTCTCATAAAAAACGAATAATAATGCTACTGTTTCATTCAATGCAAATAAACAAAATGTTCAGTTGGCATTTATTAGTCTCAGGCTTTGTGTTTTCAGCCAAAAACCATCGTGCCTTCTCTGCTCTGTTTATTGGATTGTTTTCTGTTTGAGCTGCACTCCACGCTAAGTGATGCCACCAGCCGAATGTGTGTGTCGGGCGCTACCTCAGAAACCACCCACCGTTCGTTCTCAGCCCCGACGGAGCTGTGGCTGCCATAACCGGTCAACTCACAAGCCCATAATTGCACTTCACATGTAGTTTCTCCCCCCCGGTATTTTTAGATCAGTGAGTGTTCTCGCCATACAGGGATGTCGGGGAGAAGAAATTAAAAAAAAAAACTTAATAAGCAAGTAAAGCAAAAACATACATTACAACATGAAATCTGAGAAAAAAAACTGTGTTATTCACTGGGCTTGTTTTGTAAAACTCCAATCCAAAAACAGAATTCTTTTTATTTTGAGGAGAAACACAGAAAACCTATCATTAGTCCGACAAGAAGGGGGAAAAAATATTTTTGGGAAACGAGGATGGCAGCGTGCTGAATCGCAGCCAAATTATGCCATTCCACATAAGGAGGAACAAGAAAACACTTGAATGAATCCGCCTCTAAAGAACAAAAATGCATGAGGTCAGCCTTCCAGCCATTGTCAGACGATACTTTTCAACCAGGCATTTCTCCTTCAGGGGCAAGAGGCTGCCAATCAAGTGTGCATTTTACTGTGAAAAAAGAAACAGAGAGAGGGAGAGTTTTCCTGAGGTATTGTCCACACGGCCGTGGTCGGCTGCTCTTAAGTTGAGCCAATGGCATCTCGCATCTCTAACTAAAAACAAGAGCGTTTTCTTCTTCTTAGGAAACAGTGGGAAGGAAGGAATATAGAGAAGGAAAGTGGTTCCAATTGAGTAGGAACCAGTGCGTGAGCAATTTAGAGCGTTTTCCAAGCTCAGGCATTGGCTGACTGATTAGCCTGTATGACACACAGTGATGGAGGCAGACAGAAAAGCACTTTCAGGGGATTAAACAAGGTTGTGCTCTCCACAGTCTCGCAGACCAAAGGGCCAAATTAGAAAGGGTATTACTTCATTGCATGTAACCAGTTGGGCCTGGATGAAATGCTAATTGCATTTCAAAAGAGTTCCCAAAACAGAGAGGCAACCCTAAAAAAACGGGGGGTGTATTTTCACCGGAGGAGAAGCAGGACTTTACGATTCACTGACCAGCGTGCAATTTTAAGGAGCGGGCTTTTGTTCGCTCATGCTCCTTTTTGTGTTTTGTGTGCATTTCTAAAATTGCCACAGTTCTTCATTCTTCTGTTTTTCTCCCACTTTTTTGGCATGCTGGCCTCCTCTCCCAACAGAATCCAAGCCATCCTATTCAGACTCCCTCCTTTTCTCTCGGCTCTACTCTATCACTCCTAAACAAGGACACGCACAGCACACACATCCTCGGTACAGTAGGTGTGTTAGAGCCCCTCATTCAGGCTTTTGCAGCTTTGAAAAAACTAAGGGCCAGATGGCGGGATTGAGGAGGATGCAAATCCCTCGAACAAGTGTGGTCACCAGATCCCGATTATCATACAGGAAAATAATAAAAGGAACTGTTTTAAAGAGCTGCTCGCTGCTTTCAGCTGCGACTGCCAGACGGTGCGTTCACAGGTGTGTACACAATGTGACTGAACTGAGCATGTATGTGCCTGTAGGTCATATTATATACTTAACATAAAGAAGCAAGCAGTTTCAAAAGCATCTTATCTTGCATTTATTCTCAGTCCAAAATAAAGTGCTTCTCCTCTGCAGTGCTTCACTGTTTACACAATGAAAGACGCAAACATGCAGGATGCATTTCAATCATTATCAAGAGATTCTCAACGCTTGGCATGTTTTACTCACAGGTATTTAATCCACAATGAAGGGCAGCCAGAGAAAGTGGATAAATACATCTTTTTAGGACGACAAACACACCCGGCTACCTCTCAGCTATGCTCAGATCAACCACCCCCACCTACTCGAGGAATTCCTCTGCCGTGACCAACTACAGTACAATGAGGGAAGTGAGAGATAAACAGAGAAAGACAAGAAAAGAAAGAAAGAGGGGCTTGTGTAAGGAACAGGGCAGATGGGAGGGGGGCCAAATGTGTGTGTGTGTGTGTGTGTGTGTGTGTGTGTGTGTGGATGAAAAACACAGAACAGGTCGCGCACACACACATAAGGGGACTGCAAATATATAAGGTTGACGGGTGAAGAGAATCAAGGGAAGATTGTTCTGAAAGCTCTACATCAACAGGTTTTCGCTTTATAAGGGACCCCAACTCTTCTGAAGCTCAATCTTTTTCACTCTCCTTCACACACACACACACACACATAAATGCACACACACAAAGACCTTTATGGGAGGCAGCGGTGGTACTAACAAAGAGGGAAGGGTATAAGGATGGATAGCCATGGTGTCCTTCCAGCTGAATGCGAAGTGTGACCCACTCAAGCTGACCTGTCTAAATCAGAACAGGAAAAAGGGGCCACCAAGGGATGTGATCCACGTGGCTCCCCCCCCAAAAAAAACATCCAAGCAAGGAGCAGAATCCAGGGATTTATGGGTAGACAGAGAGAACCTATGTAGTGGTTCAGAAGTTTAAAGAATGGGATCAGTGAGGAGCATCCAAAGAGCGCATTCATTTATCAAACGAGCCTGTGGTGAAGGTTTATCACTTAGGAATAATAAGTCATTCAATGATCAGAAATGAAAAAAAAAAAAAAATAAGAAAAACAAAATTCCTGCCTTCAACAGTCCACGAGACTTAATTCAATTTGTACAGAGTCTAGCCAAGCTAATGTGAACCAGAGGCCAAAGGAAAAAAGCCTTTCTAAACTTCTGCTTTTTCACAGTGTTTTGACATCTGAGAAAAGGATGTTGCTCTGTGTGCTTCCTGCACGGATTTTCCATAAAGTTTGCAAGATGAAACGAAAAGAGCTCTTTAGTTTAACTGGATTTAAACTTAATTATTTTAGGCGGTGGTGAGCATATTACAGAAATATTAGAAGCTAATGTCTGAATGTTGGTCATAAATTACAATATTTGTGGCGGCATGTTTTTTTTTTTTTTTTATGGATCATTGTTGGAGCTAATAGAGGAATCGGTCATGCGTTATACACGGCACAGCAGGTAGGAGAGGCTCTGCAGCTGACCTATCTGAGGCCACCGGCTTCACTAA
The DNA here is from genome assembly GCA_029783645.1 of Ctenochaetus hawaiiensis. NCBI lineage: Eukaryota > Metazoa > Chordata > Actinopteri > Acanthuriformes > Acanthuridae > Ctenochaetus > Ctenochaetus hawaiiensis. Next base: position 24,403,003 of record JAPZDY010000022.1, on the reverse strand, counting down.
CATCACAAGAGGTCAAAGTTCAAGTTTAATACTCGAATGGAGATGCCGGGCAGCTGTAGGAGGGCTTCCCGTCGCCCCTACTGAGCACAAGATAAAACAATGAGTGTGTACGTTGGTGTACATGCGTGTGTGTACGAGAGTGCGATTATGAGAGTTGACAGCGAGGTCATGGCCAAGGGGTTTGCAGCGGCAAACGTACTAGCGTTCTCTCACCAGGAACAATATGCGGTTGGTCAGGCCCGCTAAAGAGACCTCAGGATTGTTGGCCATCGGCGAGGGCCCACCACTTTCCTGTCCCTGTGCTCCAACAACAACAACTGCTAAAACATGATACTGTCTCCTGTGCGTAAGCATGAACTGTCAAATGATTTTCTAAAACAATGCATTAAAATCCCAGGGAACATAACGAGACAAATATTTATGACTCGAATTTGTCCATTCACTTAATCTTAATTGTGAGCAGACGACCACAGTTCCAGTCTAATTTGTTATTGTTGTTAGGGAGCATATTGAATGTCACTGGAAATAAGCAAATGCATTATTAGCTACATGAAACTAAAACAAATTATCTTCAGCTCTATGAGACTGCAGTAAGAAAGCGACTGTTGTTTATCTCGTGCTGTTGTTAGACGTTTTCCAGCATTTGCATTTTCTTCTTTGACCCGATGGCACGCTTCTTGTCTGCCTATGTATCCCCATGGAGTCGAGAGACATAATTATACTGTCTGCATGCAGCAGTGCCTTCTTTCTGTGGTGGCCAAATATGACATAACTGAGAAGAAATAAACTGAAATGACACAAACACTCATTTTTGTCTCAGAATGATTATCTCTTAGTCTCAGAAAGTGATTCCTATACCTAAAATCTGAGCCAGTCATCATAAAGAGCATAGAAAACTGTTTCAATTCTTCTTCACTGTTTTTAGAAATGTAAAGAACTAGAGGCACCATATTTAAAGAGTATTGGGATACCGTTTGCATATACACAAATGTATGGCTAAGGATCTATTGTTCAAAACAAATCTTGGAAATGTGGTTTGGTGTTTTTTGAAAAATGTCAACACCTATGGTCCATTCTCTCTAATAAGCATTCAGTCAGCTCCCTGCATAGTGGGAAAAAAGAAGCAGGTTTATGGTGCATCTGTCTCGAAACCAAAGGATTATGAATAGTTCTACTGCATGGTACTTCTGAAGGAAATGGTAATTTGAGGGAGAAGTGGGAAAGTAGGTGCCACATTTTATCCTCTCAAGGTGTGAAAATGAAAACCAGACCATAACTTGTGGGAGGTGCATAGTGGGTATCAGTCTGCTGCTTTTTTTATCTTCCCACATCAGGAAAAATGAAAATCTAGAGCGCCCATTGAGGAGAAGACAGGTATAACCTTTTGCTGATGTTTTGCAATAACATTTGTTGTATAAATGCACATTGCATTCATTAGTTTCCATGTGATTATCAAAATAGATAAACTAAAATACAGAAAACATGAAAAAAACAACCAAATAACTTGTGTTTCACTAAAAGTAAGACAGATTTGTCCAGTAAGACATGTCAAACTACTGCAGTCCACTAAAAGATTATGTGCATATAAAGAGTAACCATGCAAAGTTCCTCCACTCAATAGATAAAGACATCCTTTACAACTCTTCTCCCCCCAGCAGTGATCCATGGTGCACAGATCAGCTGAGGCGGACACAGCCTGTTGCAGGGTGGTTCAGTGTATGCAGAGCCGTGCCTCCAACTATTATTTGCCTCTATCTTCACACACTGGGAACGCAAGCCCTCTCATCCGCAGCAAACATCAATCTCATCCTGTCCGCAATGTGCAACACTTCAGCACCTTTCATCAATGAACAGTCTCTGTTTATGGCACTATCCCCCTTTTGTACCGTGCAGCCATTAGAGGGGTGAGACAGAAGGGGAGAGAGGCAGGCAGTAAAACAGTTTCCGCCCAGTGAATCACATTCAGACCCTCACACAGCCGACTGGGGGCTGACCCCTGCCAGGCGATGACATAAACACAGACAAACAAAGGACTCCGAGCTCAAAGCAAGTGTGGATCTTAGAGGATCCAAATCTCCAAAAAACAGACTGACTGTGACCTGTTGGGGTTCGCGGTGATGGATATAGAGATCGCAGGTTCGAGGAAATGAAATTGGGGGAAAATTTCATGGCAAGTTTTGTTTGCTTCTTTGCAAACAAAGGGACAGAGACTGTAATTCAACAATGTGATCCGTTTATACAAAAAGATGCATCTCAGAAACAGTTAACAGTGAATTAAGGCTGTCTGAGGAGGAGCAGGTGTAAGAGCTGAATGGATACAGAAGCAGCTCCCTCCCTTCCTCCCCACTGAGAAAAGGGATTTAACTCTGCTGAGGCAACACAGAGGAGGCAACAAAAGAGATTTGCAAGGGACGCACCGAGATGACATCATGTCAAATCAATTAGAGATAACGTGGACATATTTAATTATTTAAGGACTGAAAACCCCACCCCATCAACTGGTGCAAATAAGAGAGTCTGGACATCTGCTTAAAATAGGCAGAGAAGCGGCAGCAGCACAATGAGTCTACAGGCACCACTCGTTGATTTAACAGTAACAGCACATGTGCGCAACTCAAAGTGTGCCAAGATTACTTATGGCCGGAGTAAGCCTATAGATTAGTCAACGGAGCCTCCGTGAGAGGGGTGTCCAGCTCACCATGTGTGGCAGTTTCCCCCCTGAATTGTTGTTTTATTTCAGTGGGAGAGAGAGAAAACCCACACAAAGCGCAGTAATCACACTGGAGATCCTGGATGTAACCATGGAAGCGTTTGTCTCCCTCCTCAATGGGCTACCCGACCATTCATCTACTGATTGCGCTGAATCAATATTTAGGCTTTTTCAATTTTTATTAGCTGCTCCGAGGGGGATTTTTTGGCACAATGCAAAAAGAAATTAGCAGTGGCCAACCACTTTTAATCGTTTTCTTATAGTGTTATACAATATGTCTGCTTGAGCTGTCTGGCATAATTGATGAGGAGTATCGCTACTCATTTGTTTCCTTTATTCTCTGCGCTATTAATCTACCACTGACAATGACGCTAGGAGTCCCCAGTCATCGTTGACTCATATACTGAAAAATAAATCTAAGAGGTTTGCATTGTTCAAGAACCCTGTTTAGAAAAGCATTATCATTTTAAATCCAAGACATACTATGAAAATAATTCAGAAAAGTTTGGCTGGTCGACACACATTCCTTCTATTTACCTCCAAAACAACACAAGGACATATTTAGAAATGTACATATAATGGATCATTCCAACTTACCTGACACCTTGCTAAGCCTCTCTGTCCAAGATAAATTACTATAATAAATCTACTGCTGTGGATAACATCGATAAGTGCTCCCAGAGTCTTCAGCTCCTTCTCTTCTCAAACAGCAGCCAATAACTGCATCATTCTGTATTGTGTTGTTTTCTGGTTTTCCTTCGGTAGTTTCGGGCTCCCGGTGCACAACATGGGTTGAAGCGCGTGCTCTATGTCATCTAACGGGACTGAAGCCGGGAGAAATAACAGAGACGGAGCGGTTCTCCGGTCTGTTCAGGACCTTCTCCTCTTCCTACACACAGCTCCGGGCTCCTGCAGCCATGTGAGGGCTGTTGCTGTTGCTGTTGCTGCTGCTGCTACTGTACACACTCACCACTCACAGCTCCAACTGAGAGATTAGTTTGCAGCTAGGCAGGGACTCGGCTCGTCCCCCGGTCGCTGCCTAATGAGACAAGATGTTTTAATCCCATTTGTCTCTCCAGGGCGCTCGGTGTGGTGGTGGACAGCTCCACCCTGCGAACCGAACAGGCACGGACCCTCCCGGGCAGCAGCCGTCCCCAGACCAGTCCATCTTCCCTTTGCTGAGGTCATTCCACAAAAACTTTTCAAAATTGTTACTTCGTCATGAGTAACTTTATATCTTAAAAAATGCAAACGAAATTTAATGCACAAATATACGAGATGTCTTTTGCATCCTTACCAATGGAATTGTTTCCTCTTGGATGATAAATAGCTTAGGAATGATGCTAAATTTAGTTTAGTTAATTTTTGGGAGGGGCAGTGCTACTTATACTTTAGTTTTAAATAGACTTAAGTAGTTAAAAACAGATGCTACTATGATATAAAGAGATATTATGCAGCTAACTTGAGTTTATCCTACGCACCCTCCAGTAGCCTGTTTCCTATTGGCTGGACAGCATGTATTTTAATTTACATGACAGTTAAGAAATTAGCCTAAACCTATATGACTACAACACAGATGTCTGAATCAAAATGATCCGATGATAACTTTAATTTTGGTAGCGACATGAACTGTCTGTCCCTAAATAGTTAGCAACTATTAACTTGACCTTTAGCGTCATCTAGCGACTAAAAGTGGTCGCTTCTTTGAGGGCGTCAATGTTAACGTCATTACGTAAATATTGTGTTGACGTGGCGTGAGCCGTTGCAATTCGACAGTAGCTAGCAGGTAGCTAGGTGACAAACGAAACGCAAGGTGATAGGGAAGGCGCTCCGGTAGAAGTATGGATAATGTAAAGGTCAACTGAGTTATCGGTGTTAATCTTCTCAGGTAAATGTAGTTCTTGACGACTTCTCCCTAACATATTATTAATCGACTTTGATCTCTTAGCGATAGGAATGTACAAGCGTTAACTTCCTAGCTAACTACATAACATATGTGGACGCTAACGTTAGTTAGCACTAGCCTAGCCTGTTCAAATGGGTTCGTAGTTAAACTGTGGAAGTGTGCTGTAATTTTTGTACACTCATATTTATTGGAGACCAACTTGACAGTTCGTGTAAGCCATTAATTTGGTTGCTTAAACAAAAAGTTACGTAGTTATAGCTATTGGACAACGGTATCGATTGGACATATGTGGAGTTAAACTAACTGAGGTGCTGCTTTAACGTTGTGTTGTCATATGTAACGTTACATTTAAATCGTCTACTCGGGAGTTTTTAGGCGATATAACTATACATCAGCTCTTTGTAAGCTTAGCGCATTGTTAGATAGTGGTAGATGTTAGTCACACGTCTTCGTGCTTAATGAAAACGATGATTGTTGATATGCATATGTTTTACACGTCAGATTGCTAGCTCATGGGTTAGCTAATTATCACACTGGTGTCATTCGGTTAAAGTCTGCTTTGGTTTCTCCGTAGGTTACAGCTGTGATAGGGGAATTGATAGGGAGCGTTATCTGACAATATTAAACATTAGCTTGTGATGTTCCAACGATCTTAAGTATAATGAAACAAATATGTTACAGAGGACCTTGATGTCATAAAGGCTAAAAGTGGTGCCTGTAAATTATGCTGGAAGGGGCCAAATATTATCCAGCTTTACCGAAAGTAAAACGCTTGGCGCTGTCAGGGAGGACTTCAGTTTGTTTTTTTATGTTAAATGAATCAGGAAGTAAAAACCAGTGTAAGTGAATTCTGCTGTTGCCAACATATAATTGCAGGTTTCAGGGGAAGGAATGTCTGCATGTCACATTTGAATGACTCTGATAGTTGTCATGGTGCAAAGTTGTAGCTGTCATCTGCATGTACCATGGGGTCCAAACTTTGATGTCTGTTCTGTCAAGTTGTAGTAGCGCAACATTCTGTGCCATGCATGAACCACATCTTACAAATACACTGTGCAAGTTTTGCATTTGATACTCAAACCCATCTCTGCTCTCTACAACACAGTGTGGACAAAATGTCCAGTAGAAGTCAGCACTATGGGTTTCAGTCAGCCACCATGGTTCAGCCTTCCAACGGCGGACATGCCTATCTGTTTGGAAACAATGGCTCCGAGAATGACCTTTCAGAGGAGGATGGGGAGAGCTATGAGCTGCGGCCACGTGGTAGAGAGAGGCTGCGGAGGAGTACTTCCAGAGAGAGAATGGAGGATATTATCTACCTGACCAGAGATATCCAGGAGGGTGACACCCTAAACAGTATTGCCCTGCAATACCATTGCTCAGTACGTCTGTATGTGTGTGTGTGTCTCGTTATCTTTTTCTGCTTGGAGTATGCACTCAACTCTCCTTCATTTCCATACTAAAATAGATCTTATGTTATTTCTTGTCTTACATTACCATACTAATATAAACATAAAGCCTGGCTACTACCAAAAATAAAAGCAATGATAAGGGTCACAGTAACAAACATACAAATATATGTCTCACTCTTAGATTAATAAACTAACTGTTGAGTCTACAAAGTCATGGTAAATTTAGTCTGTAAGGTAAAGAACCAGATTTTTCCCTCAATTTTTGGTTGAGAACCAAAAAATTTAAAAAGGAAGTTAATATTGTATTTACATTGACGAGGTCACTAGAAATACAAAAATACCACTCAAAATCATTCATGTGTTCATGCGTCATGTACCCTTCTTTGCAACAGGTGCAAAAGTTGCAAAATAGTTAAAGTAAATCATCAGTAAGTGTCTGTAAAATCACACTAAAGGTGCCTTCTCTGTTTTTTTTTTTTTTTTTAGGTGGCTGATATAAAGCGCGCCAACAACCTCCTGACAGAGCAGGACTTCTTTGCCCTGCGTTCGGTCAAGATTCCTGTGAGGCGCTTTAGTGTCCTTACTGAGACTCACACCACTGGACCTCACACATCTGCCTCTCCCTCAGGTGGTAGGCGCTTGCCCCAGATCTCTTCCATTACCTCCCCCTCTGAGTTGTCCACAGACTCTTCTGCCTCTTCCTCTGACAGTGTGGAAGGATTTCTCCTCGAGAAGGACAAGGACATTGAACAGCTGGTAAAATCCACAGGCCCATCTCGGAGCAGCCTGAATGAGGTTGTGTCCTCCTTAACACTACAGCAGCCACTGTTAGGAGAAGCAGAGTATAAACCAGCACAGAAAAAGGACCCGTATTATGGTGCAGACTGGGGCATGAGATGGTGGACGGCTGTGGCCATCATGCTGGTTGTTGGCATTGTCACGCCTGTGTTTTATCTGCTGTACTATGAGGTTCTAATGAAAGCGGAAGTCAGCCATCATGCTAGTCCTACATCAGCTCAAGGTGGTTACCATTTACCTGGAAATCACCAGGGCAAAAATTCAGACCTTTCTCATGTAGAAGGCAACCAAGCAGGGGCTGGACCTGGAGACCATGCTGGAAATGTTGACAATGGAAATCCAAAGGGATCCAATGTGGACAAAGCAGAAGATGGTGGACAAGGAGGGTCTGAGATAACATAACAAGAGATTATAACTTTACATACAAATTTGTTGCTAACTTACTCAGAGACCTAATAAAACTGGTTAGATGTTCCCATTTTGAGTAGTTTTTTACAGATTTAATACATCAATGCAAACAGTTTGACTAAGACGGTCACTTTATAGTGGGAACAATCTCTTTTTATAGGTTTGACAGACTTGTAATAAGTGGCCACAGCCATTCCTTGCCCGATCATAAAAATTTTTATGCTTTACAACAAGGAGTATAAATGTACTAAAAATAACAGCTGTAATGCTTGGCTGAACTTTTCAAAAGATACAGAGTTGTTAAGAGTTGTTATTAGTGTAGCCATAAGAACTGAGGTGATGTTTGTCCTCGTATATGCTGCTGAAGTTTTTGGTAAGCTACACACAAACTCTGTGAAACAGCAACACTCTAACATGTTTCTTTTATTCAAAAATGGCACAATGTCCACACCCTGAGAATAGCTAATTTAGTGGATGTGGTTTTCAAACTGTTTTAATTATTTCAGTCCAGCTGTAGTTTTTGCCATGTTAGAAATAGTGTCTTTTCCAGCACAATGCTACTATCATGTTTATTAGATTTAATTTATTTCAGGAGTTTGAAACGTAGCCAACTTACAATGTCAGTATTGGGGGACAACCAGTGAAATTTTGTTTCTGAATTTAGAGAAAGTTTCATGATTTTTTTCTTTCGCTTGCCTGGAGAGAAATACATTTGTTTCTTTTTTGTTTCAAAAAACCTCAAAGAGCATGGTGAGGAAAATGGGAAGTGCACAATTTTCCCGCAATGACTCAAACTTGTAATTATGTGAAATTTTAGACTATGTTATATAGCCCTTTTATTTCATCAGTGTTTATCTGATCCCTCATGAAAAAGCATCACTTGTTGTTGACAGTATGTGCCTTTTAAACTGTGGAAATGTGCTACAGGCTGGAAAATAAATACATCTATTTTGAATAAATTATTGCCAGTATGCACATTGTTTGGCATTTCTTATTTACACAAGTCCTTAAAGAAATGTTGCCTCTTACATTCAAACAAAACAGTCGTTACTCTGCTAAACAGCACTCCAAACTTTTCACCAATATTTGACCAATGGCAACAATCACATTATGTTGGTTTTCTTCAACAGTACAGCTTACTTAAGTTTCTGTGGTTGAGTTACAGTTTCTCAATACGTTGCCTCGCCGTCCATATTATCATCGCTGTCTGCAGCAAAATCTTCGCCATTGTCAAAATAGCTTTCAATGTAGTCATTTTCCTGCAAAGAGAGGAAACAGTAAAATATTGAACTTCATACTTATTGACCGTATTGTTTGCAATCAAAAAATATGACAGAGATTTTGGTTTCTTTTTAATCTAACCTCTTCAATATCCTCTTCATCATATTCTTCCTCTTCAATTTCTTCGTCCTCATCCTCTTTACGTGTTTTCTTTTCAGTCTCATCATCAGATTTTTCAGCGGTCCCGTCATCTTTCTTTGCCAGTTCCTGAAATATTGACAAAAAGATTAAAACATGTTTTAAACATTTGCAAGCTCTGAAAGACATACAGAGAGTAGTTTTTGTAAGTACAAATGCATCCTAAGCTCATATATACTGCTTTATAATTGGGTACATGATAAATCATATTGAAATGATTAAGAATAAATATAACATTAGGTAGTTTAATACAGAATAAATGAAGAAAAGCTTACATCTAGTTTACTCAGCATGTCCTCTGTGTCTTTGCGTGACAACACAGTTTTCTTCTTTTTTCCTGTGGGATTTAAGAATTAGGTTTTTATTCTTTATTGCCACATAATGAACTCTCACCACTTAAATAACTGCTTTAAATTGTACCTGTTTTAGTCTGAGGTTTTTTCCTCTGGGGCATCAACTCTTTTGGGAAAAGGTTCCAGTCTAAAATATCAAGAAAAGTATTTTGTGTTATTTCTCACTTTTTTTTCTTCATTTGTTTGAATCACATGACAGTATGTTGAGCAAGTACCTGGAGTCCATTCTTCATCATTCATCTTGCTTTTCCTCAGGTATCTCTCTGTGTATTTCTCCACTTCTGTTTCATGTAAACAAGAGAAAACTCTGCTTCAGTACACTCTCAAATATGTCCCAATTTTCTCTTACATCACATTCACTAATGTATCAGAACCATAAGTGTTTAAACACAAATCACTGGCCGCTACTCCTGATGCCACTTGTTATGCACATGTTAAGCTCACTGTTGAATATGGGAGCTCTGCAGGCCGGACCATAGAAATTATATTCAAACCATCACATGAGGTAGCAGCTGTAATTCAATATTCTCTCCATAAATCGGCCTTTCCTTCCCCCCAGATGACCCTAATTAAATGCCTCACTTCCTAAGTGCTGCATTATCTTCCCTCACAGCAGCCAATTGTCTTGCCATAGCATTTCTACTGATGTCAGGTTACTAATGGGCTACTCTCCTTCCTCACCTGCTTTGTTGGAGTGAGGCTTGATGTTGTGTGGAAGCCGTTGCATCGTTCCTCTCATCTCTTGTTTTAAGGCCAGCATGTAGTCCTCATCCTCCCCTGCTTTCAGTGGCACTGGTTTAAAGTCTGTGCTCTGGAGGGCAGATAGTGGAAAGGAGATAAAAAGCAATTATGTGTTACAGTTATTTTACAGTTAAATGTCATGTCATATGGCAACATTTTTCAAATATTTGTATTTGTCGATGTAGTGTAACAGATAGCATTTGAGTTTTATATGATGAGAGCAGTTGCACGAATTGTTTACAGTAAAATTATGTTCACTGAAATAGTACAAAACTGATCCTACACTTGAGAGTTTCACATACAACAGGGAAAACTTATTCTCAAGAGCCTCAAAGTCATTAGTATGAAGACTGTTTTGTAAGAAGTTGCTTAGGAAGATACTTTATATCATTAAATCACAATGTTATAGTTGTTCTCTGTGTGCAAAATATAACCAAACTGTCACATATAGTGTGCTGCACATGTGATTTATTTGGTTTAAATAGCATACATGCACAATTTAAAAAGGAGAATGAGGGAGATAAGTCAGCTGGGGCTTAAAAGTGATTTTTGCCCTGAGCCTTTTTGCTGCATCATGCGGGAGATAAAAGATGCATCCAAAAGTGACTGATCTTTAATCTGTTGGAGAAAGATGCCCCAGGAGGAGAAGCCCTTAACATCACCAGACTCTTAACATGACCATGATAGTATTACTGTACCAAACTTATGCTTGTATTAGCTTGTTGCTCTAATATGCGTGTAGAACATATTGAAACCTACATTTTCTTGATACATATCTACTTTTGAAATTTCATGAAAACTTCACCTGCTCCTGAGCCTGTCATCTAATACTGGTGTAGTAAAAGCTTTGAATCCTTCCTTCGTGAGATGTTGTCCCATGCATCACTTTTAGGGCTCCTAGGTGAATTAAATATACTGCAATGTGATATCATCGTGGGATCTCTGCATTTGTGAGTGTGCTCCTGGTACTTACTGGAAACAGCGGGCTGGGCCCCACCCTGGCTTCTGGCATGGTGCCCCTGCCGATGCCCAGAGCCTCGACGTTGAAGGTGAAGGCAGCAACTCCACGACCTCTGCCTGCCATCGCTGGAAGTCTCCTGTGTACCTGCAGAAGGAAGCCCACATGTGCACGGTCAACGTCACTGTCAGACACGTGTACAAACAACAAGTGGGTTAACCACAACTTTCTTCGCCTTTTGACTTGACATTTGCCTGCTATACAACG
>JAPZDY010000022.1:24373574-24388818 GCA_029783645.1 Ctenochaetus hawaiiensis | reverse complement strand
AAAGCTAAACTTTCCGTTTAAAAGTCCCTTTTCTGTGTCCATTTCTGTTTTGTAACCGTTTGCAATGTTATTTCAGCACCACTTCCTGAAACTACGGGAGCTGGCAAGGCACAGAGCGTGCGTGCGTTAACCGCCGTTAAAAATTAGTGCCGTTAAAAGGAGTCTGAGTTAACGCGTTAACTTGGACAGCCCTAATAATAACAATAATAATACGACATTAATATCAAAGATAAATTGTGAAGAAGTGTCTATTATATATAAAAATTTTGGATGCTCATCTGACTTTTGCTTAGTACCCTCACTGACAATTATTTTACGGTTTACTAACAGTGTTTTACTAGCAATAAGTTCAATAATGGAAAGGAAAATTAACGAAAGAAATTCCAAAAGTGAATCAAATGATTAACCAGAAAAGATTTTTCAAATGCATGTAATAATTATCCTTAAATCAGAGCTTTGCACCATGCACTGATGGATACAGTTGATGCCCACACAGATGGTGCTTGAGTGTTTAGCAACTAATGATGTAGTTACTCATGTGTTATGTACAGCACATCATTTTTAAGTTTCTGACTGTTAAAAAATGTAATAAACAGGTTGACCAAGTCCTCCCGGGACACTACAACACCTTTGGAGCGAAGCGGCTCCATCGTATTGCTTCCACCTACATCAGCAGAGCTGGAACCTGCCCTGCGAAGTTCTCCACATTCGCCTGGAGTACTCTGGCCGGGGTGGCGCTGAGGGCGAGTAATCCAAGGAGTGCCTGCTAATGAGAAGAGATCATGTAGCTGAAGGAAGCACAAGTGCACAGAGAAAAATGTTTAAATATGGAGGACATGACAGAGGTTGAAGATGGGAGACACCCCTCATATATCTATAATCTCGATGTTACATTGTTCATTCACTTATGTAATCCAAGAGATATCATAAAATTGCCAAACTTTGTGTAAAATGCCCATTTGGGTTGCATAAGTCAATAATCAGCATCATATGAAGCATATAATATAAAGTATTTATTAGTGTGATTCTGTTCTATACTGATTAATATGTATTTGTTGGGATGGATATAATGATTATATGTATGTTTTTTTTTTATACTTTAAGCAGTTATGAAGTTACAATAGCACAACAATGGTACAACTCTGCACTGAAAACAGAAAGCATGTATTTCTAGGTTCTCCTCCGAGGCATTTGAAACAGAGTCAATATGGCCATAGTAATTCTCTATGCATTTCACAATGCTCAGTGAAGACTCAGTGTCGACTACCTCCTATGTTTGTAACAGTGCTTTGTACTATTGACAAATCTAATGCTTTGCTATCAAACACTGACAATAAAGCACCTGCTCTACCTGCCTCTCTCTTGATGCTTCTACTAAACAGAGAACAGCTTCTTTTTTGATTTATATCTTTACATAAGACTGGATCTTCTGTGGGATTTGTTCCCGCAGGGTAAAAGACGAGAAAGGAACTTGATCAAATATGATCCATCATATACTCAGAGTTCTGATCTGACAGCTGCCCCGCTGCAGGAACAGTGAACAGAGTGGAAAACAAAGAACGTTTGTCTGAACATACTTGTGATGTCTATTTACATTTGACACATTTGCACTCATACTCAGTGCTACAGTGTATTTTGCCATTAACAGATTACTATGTAATATTTCTCATATCAATAGCTAATGTGGATGTAATAAGAAACAGTCAGTTGTAAATTGATAAAACATTTATTATAATTAATGTTATATTATTTAAACATATTTCCACATTTCTCATTTTATGTTTGCCTTCTAGGACGGCGTACATGCAGAAAATGAAGCCTGCTAACACAGGAAACTCTCGCAAGGTTATAACATTCAATGTTATCTACTCGTAACAGTTAAAGATCTGCACATCATCTGTTAACATGATCAGGTATCAATATAGCTGCATTTATAACAAAATCAATAACGTAACAAAAGACAAAGAGAGGAGGTTTATTTGTTAACTTATAAAAATTAATTTACAGTAACAAATGCTTGTTTTTCAAATAGCTGACAGTTATAACCCTTACTAGAAACGTCGCCCGAGTTCTGAGCCCCAAGAGGGAAACTGTCACCAAAATAAAATCTACAGTAAACAACAAAGACGGAGAAGAAGAGGCTTTACCGCACTGACAGACACGACTCTCCTATTAAATATGTTTTCACATGGACACCTTGAGTCAGAAGTTTCTGCCTTTAAGAGTTGACTAAATGAAAATATCTTTTATACAAAAACAGGGCAGGATAAAATTGCAAAAAACAATTTTATTCTTGCTTTTACTATCATGACTAATGGTTGACTGGGGTTTCATTAAGCATTCTGTTTCATGGTGAGTTGCCTAAAGTACAACAGCCATTAATAATTTCTAAGAAATGTTTCTGTGTTGCATAATATTTAATAGTGGATGTTTCACATTTAATTGGAAATTCCATAACCAGGAATAACTAATATTAATATCAACCAATACTGCAGTGAGGCAATGTAGCAGAATAATTATGGCTTGGGTTTTCAATAATACTCAAGCTTTGGTTAATTTCATTTTTTTTTTTTTTTTTTTTTTTTCTCTATGTATCTATGAATAGATGGCTCTATTTACCCAGTTCTGACGTCAGCCTGTCAATAGTGTGCAGATAAATGCATCAAAATTAAGACCAGAGCACAGATTTTTACCCTGAAGAGATCACAGTAATAACCAGTACAGTAAGTATGAGCACTTGCATAAATTTAAGCTTTCACGAGATTCACTGCTGAAAATGATCTCAAGTAGTTCAACATTTTAACTGTATGTCAAATCATGCAAAACAAAAAACAAAAAACAAAATGGTGCATAGTAATTTCAGGAGAACCACAAAGATCATCTGTAGAATGAATAATTAGATACGTACACTGAAGTAGATCACAGTACAGGCAACAGACACCGACCCTTCCCTCCACTCTTAGCAATTTGCAACATCTGAAACTCATTTATTATACCTTTTGTTCATCTTGCATGTTCCTCTTGCCACGTGCTCACTTGCTTTCATAGCACAAACACCGCAAACCTTTATTTATAAAATACAAATAGGAAACATCCAGTCAAAATACTGCTAGTGCATTAATAGAGATGACCTTAAAAAATAACGTTTGAGCGGCCGAGATGGCTGATGCAGAGGACAAAAACAAAACCTTTTCTTGTTCCAGAATTAGACTCCGAGGACAGACAGTAGGCCAAGTGTGAAGTGTTTATCTGTGCAAGTCCTTTGCTCTTTAGCATCACTTTCTCCCAAGCAGCAAGACCAGGATTGCTCAAGGCAAGCAGAGTACCTCCCATTTAGTTTTGAAACCAGCTTCAAAATTGTGGCAATTCAACAACGTGCAGATTTGACCTGCAGTGATTGTCACCTGTCTTTTTGTGTTAAAAGACATTCCAGTTTGTCCCAGAAGGATCTAATGTGATCCATCCTCCACCAGGAGGCAGGCTGGAGGCAGCTTATCCCTCTCAGGGCTGTGCATGTGGCCTTAGCAGATCGCCTTGAGGTTGGTTCACATATGTTAAGCCAGTTAAATCACGGTTTAATGAGCACTGGTGCCTTAGGCTAGCATAAAACGTCTGTCAGGCAGGACGAGTTCACACCTGACTTTGGAGCCAGTTGCGAGGATCGAGTCTGGCCCTGAGGTTCCTGAGGCTGCGTCGAGCCGGGGAGGGCCTTGAGAAGGGGGCTCCCTCAGATGACTCAGGACTGTGGCTGCCCTCGCTGTTGCTGGAGCTGTTGCTGGAGGTGGAGCTGGAGCAGGAGAGCGTGGTCTGCGTGCTGCGCTGGGACAGAGGTGAGCGGGAGGAGATGGGGAGCGGGTTAAGCAGCGAGGAGGGAGGAGACTGGCAGGGGCACTGGAAGGTCCCTCCTCCTCCTCCTCCGTAACCCCGCCCTCGAAGGGTGCTGAGCTTAGCATCCAGCGACAGAGTGCGTGGCCTCAGACGGGAGGGCGATGACGACAAGAGGGAGAAGTTCGAAGGCTCGGGCCAGCCGTGGCGTTGAGAGCAGGGACTTGTGCTGCAGTGGCTGTCGCTGTCTGAGGTCAGGCTGGCGTCTGAGGACAGCAGACCCAGCTGTGGGCAGCGGTGAGGGCTCACAGGGCTCCGGGGCAGACGGTGAGGAGTGCAGGGGCTGTGACCAGAAAGGCGGGAGGTACATGGACGGGGGCGGCCAGCGCTTTTGGGGTTGCTCTCATCAAACACAGACATCCAGTTTGGGGAGGTGCCCAGCTGGCTGCGGAGCTCCAGCTCCTGCATCCTCCGAGCCAGGATGTCTGACACTGTGCTGCTGAGGTCATCAGATGATTCAATAACTGCAGGAGAGATGCAACAGAAGTCCTCATTATACAGCTGTATTTAGGGCTTGAACCATTTTAAAAACTTTAGTTAGTAAATAATTGGTTAAATAATTGGTCGTAAGACTGGCATCTGAATTTTCTGTCATTATTTCTCAGACTCCCACGGCAGGGCAGAGATTGAGATTTTCAAATAGCAAAATAAATGAATATATTTATCTCCCTAGAAGTATATTTTGGATGGATTTCGACCTATTTGCAATTCATGAAATGTTACTTTATAATGAGTCCTTGTGCTTACAAGGAAGAAACAGACAAATTTAAAGTGTCTCAGTTTCTTGTTTGTTTAGTAAAACATTGCACAGCTGTGCAGAATAATGAAAAAACAAATCAAAAACAAACATGATTACTTGTATATTTGTGGTTTTAGTTAAGTTAATATAAAGCCTTCAGTTCTTCAAATGTATCAATCTTTTTTTAAATTTTGCTGGTTGATGATGATGAAACTAAAAGATCCTCTCCGGTGATGTTTATCAGCCAGATGAGGCTGATCCTGGATGTGCAGTGAATCCTGGACTGCAACATCTACTGCAACATAAAACTTCAGAGGAGCCCTACTCCTGTTACTTCACCTGTCGTTGTAATAGGACGAGAGCAGAGCACGAATCTCAGCAGACACAGCGTTATCCTGCAGCAGAAGACCCTCACAGGAGGGTGCGGCAAGAGGAGCTGCCAGGCGGGGGTTAGGAAAACCAAGGAGGAGGAGGAGGAGGTGGAGGAGGTCAGGGAGAAAGGAAAGGTGAAGGGGATAGGAGGTGTGCAACAGGTGGAGTTTTTTGTGTGTTTCGATGTTCATAAAAGAAAACGATAAGAGTCGATGCGTGTTTATTAAGGAAATGAACGTTAAGGCGTGATGAGAGAGCAAAAAGGGTTCGTTCAAGGATAAAGATAATTCACCAGTTAAAAAATTTATGGTTGTAAGTTGATGAAAAATGTTGATCATGAATAATGTATGAGGACACAGGGAAATAATAAAAGAGGAACAAAAGAGACAAAGTCAAGGAGTGATGGATTCAGGACACATAGGGGAAAATTGAAAAAAGGACAAAGAGGGACAGAGAAACAAAGGACAGAGAGTGAGTCAGCGTGTCAGAGATAAGACCCATTCTATCTACAGCACAGAGAAGTAAAGCAGAGTGTGAGTTCGAGATACCAGAGAGGAAAAAATTTAATTGTGAGAGCATATCTCATGCACATGGACCCAGGGAATTACGGCTACACGCAGTTATCATGCAACTCAGGCGAACTTCTTCCTTTCCCTGCCTTCCCTTTGATCTTTTCTGCTTATTTCTTTAGCTAAAAAGTGACCGTAAATGTTTTTGATCGCACATCCACGGCGATATCCTCAGGCTGAGGTCTTACCCATTTCATGATAGAGTGAGCCCTGTTTCGGTGTGACAGGAGCCGGTTTCCTCGGCGATGGCAGCTCAATTTTCATTAAGTCATCACAGCACTGCTTCCACTGGCCTGCACGACGGAGACAAACTGTCACTTTCAACGCACCAGGCAGCAGATGCAGGACATAAAACGAGATACGTCTCTGAAACGGAGTCCTTTTTAACAGTTACGGGAACGCTGTGAGTAACTTTTAATGCACTGGGCGTTTCACACACACACTTTCCTTTGTACTCACTCATGTCATAGAAGTGTTGCCAAAAGGCCTCCATCCACCTGTGTGTGTCCTCGCGGCTGTCTGTGGTCAGCGTGTGTGTGACCTCCTCTCCTCCGTACTGGTTACTGATGCAGATATTCTGAACTTTACTTTGAGGGTCTTTCTCTGATGCACGTATCCTGGTTTCCTGTAAATACAAGAGCGACAAAGGACACAATCACCTTCCACAATAAAAAAGGACTACAATCAGGAGTGAATGCCAGCACTCCTGAATGAACAAAATTATGTGCCGCAACAAGTGATCATTACGGCAATTGTGACTGCGAGTCCCTGCTGAAATTTAGCCCTCACTAATACAGCCGCTAATTAGTCCTCTTCCAAACCATTTCCCTTCAGCAATTATCCAACAAAAGGTGCAGACTCCCAATTCCCACCTCCTCTTTGCACTGCAATATGGGTTCGGGTCTGTTCACGACCACTAGGTGGCAGTGTTGCTCCACCCTTTCATTAGTCACACTGTGCTGCCTCCTCCTTCCTCTTTACATGAGCCAGATGACTGACTAACAGAGGATCACAGAGCCCTGATCTGATCTGACCGTCTTGGCTTCGGGTCAGCTGTGAGCTCAGGGTCAATGACTACAAAAGGCTGAATGAGTCACTATGGAAAGAATGACAAGCCCCACAGGCATCATCCCTCAGACACACAGGAAACATGATGATCAAGGACCTGACTGACTGGCTGACTGACTGTTCTTCACTTCGGTGCTTGGAAAAATGGACGGATGAGAGAAATATGACTCCAGATTGGATGGAGCTCGACTGCTGCGTCTTATTGTGTTTGCAAAGACCTGAGAAGATACCGAGCAGATTTAATTCGGAAATCTTCAGCTCCTTTTATCCAGGCATGCCTGCTCATTTCCAGCCTCGCTGAACATTTACACAGTTACACTTGAAAGCTGAGCAACAGAACCTGCTTTTCACTCTTGGCTTTTAAGCAGCTCTACTGGGACGACTGAGGGCTAAGAGCCTTGTTCAAGGCCATGTTAAAAGTAGTTAGTGAAAAAAGGAACATCATTTCGTATTTTCTCTTTTTTTTTTTTGGCTCACAGTGTTCTAGTTGGCATGAGATTTAAACTGGCAGCAGTCCACGATCCCAATCCCTTACCATCTAGGTTAACAGTGCCTGAGGCTTTTCCAAAAACAACACAACTGTATGGGTTCTGCAAAGCTGGATCCACCTCTGGAGGCAAAGTGTGTGACTACATTTCTCCATTTTGGTGCATTTCCTTCGCTGACCTTGTTGATGGCGATGGTGAGAGCTGGCTCGACGTTTGCCTCCACGTCTTCTTGCCTGTGGTAGCAGAAAAGGCTGGTTCCTTTTAGAACGGCATACACTTCTGTCCAACTCTGAGGGTCACCACCCAACTGCTGCGAGGCAGAGGAGAAGATCAGTCAGGTGTGGATTAAAAAACAAAAGGAAAGGTGCACAAATAAGAAGGTGAGTAGGATGAAAGAGTGGAAATAAACTGGAAAAAAGCCCAAAACAATGGAAACCTGGAGAGGAATAGTCCCTCCATCAGTGCTGCACACACATCTGTGAACTTACCTTCACCTTTAAACATCCACTCATCATCTGTTGGGTCATACAGTGAGGCTGAGCTGCGAGGCGGCAACACATACTGCCATAGAGAGGCAGCCAATAGGAACACTCTTCTGCAGGGAGACGGAGATAGATGGGCAAAAATAAACAACATAAATAAATAAAAAATATTGCCACACGGCATTCAAGCTCACACACAAACATATATAGTGATATGCACACGCAGATACACACATGCACGTACAGATTTCTTCCCCACGTCAAACTGCCCCCCTCCTTTAGCACACAAAACAGAGCAAAAAGGGTGTAAAAGAGTGGCAGCTGCAGGGAACGTCATGAAGTGCAGCTATGAAACTTTACAGCAGGCTGAAGGGCCAATGAATAAAACACTAGGGGCCTGTCTGTCTGAGGTCCGGGCCCTTGTTAGCCAACATCATTACAGCTTTACACAGCAGTCACCTCACTAGTACAGCCTTTATTACAGTGACCTTGACAATGGCTGTCTGTCAGAGAACATGGGAGGAGGGGGAGGAGGGGGAGGAGGGGGAGGGGGAGGAGGGGGAGCAGACACACAATACACTCGGTTTAGGGGAAATTATTAGAATGCAGGGAGGAGAAATGAGAGCATGATGACAGAGAGAAGGACAAAAAAAAAGAGAGAGACAGATGGCCGATCTGGCAGGAGAAGGAGAAGACGGTGAGGGGACAGATTGATGAAAGCTGCCACTCACCGTTGCCTGAGATGGTGAGGTCATGTGTGCGAAAGCTGTCCTGGATGTGTGACAGCGACAGGGTGGTATGAGCTAAGAGGTGGTACTTAGGACCCCTGTCAACACACAAGAGAGAAGATAGGCATTTTATTTTTTTTTTTATATTTATGACACATATTCCTACCTGTGCTCTCAGAAATAAATCATTTCTGCTTCTATTCAATATCTACAGGGTATAAAATATGAAAGGGTGACTCCGTCTGAGTTTTTCAAAAAGAAACTTGGCCTTTGGCAGCGATGCAGGTTACACAGCTGATGCCCTTCTCTCCCTCAGCCTTTAGGGTTTATATGTACTAATGTCATTATGCAAAAACCTACGTCAGATCACATGGAAAAATGATTGCAGTGGGGCTTGAAAATAAGCATTTTCACTCCAAAACATTTGCTCTTCAACCAAAATTTAGTTGTTCAGATTTGAGTACATGAGAAACACTACTGGGCGGCTGGAAAATGACATAAAAACCTTAAAAAAACCCCAAAAAATAATGAACTTGGCCTTTCACAAGCTAATATTTTTAAGTTAACTCACGGTACGGAGGGAACCGGCAGCAGAAGAGGAGACGCCCCTCCATTGCTGACAGGACTACATGGTCCGGGCTCCATTGCTGCCCGCAGCTTCTTCCCAGCCGATCGCCCCAGTGAGGAGCTCAGTTTGCTGGCTAGTTTCCTCGGCGTGCTCCCTGCTGAGTAGTCATCCTCCGAGCAGCAGCTGTACAGCTCAACACGCAGTTCAAAACTCGGGCCGGCTTCACTACTGTGAAAAGACACACAAGTGACGAACACGAGCATGGCTGTGAGTGTTTTTTTTTTGCAAGTATTACAGATTGTATATGGCCGTTTGTTTACAGGGCAGACAAATGACTTACAATACGATGGTGTTGTCAAAGCAAATATCGGTGAGCGTTCGGTCCACGATCACCATGTCTGTGTCAAAGATCTCTCCTCCCAGCTGCAGCAGGCAGAACACGGCACACCGGTGAAGCTCTGAAAACCCCAAGGTTGAGGAGGCAGAACGAGAGAGAAAAAAAGCAAACAACACATTTATGAGACACTTGCAACAGTTTGTGTTCAGTTTCATCACTTCAAAAACTCATTTTCAGCTCAGAAACGGCATCACCTGCAACTCCCAAGATGTTGGTAAGTGCTTTAACAAAGTGTTGAGGCCGGAGGGTGGAGAGGGTGCATGACCTGAGTAATTAAAGTTTGAACGATCAGCTCCTCTGTTTGGCTGACAAGCACTTCTGTTGCTGTTAGTTTCAGTTCAGCAATCTCAAAGGCCAGCTGTGCAAAGAATCTCATTGTGAGCTGCTTGTGGTTGAAACTGAAGCACAACGGTCTTTAATGCTGCAGCAGCAGCCAAAGAGAGCTGGGCAACGAAAAAAGCCACTGCCTTCTCTTTGCATCGTGGAGAAATAATCTCAGGGAACATGCATGCATTGTAAAGAAGCTGTAGTTTCCCTTTTGGCCAGGCTCTGCTACACTTAAGGGTAAGTGGGTGAATCCTACTAAACATCATCATATCCATAATGAAATTGGGAAAATAATGGTAGAAACTCAACCTCAGGTATCATTGTTGTAACATATAAATAGTTTGACCTCTGGAGTCTTGTATCTTTCCTCTATGGTGTCTTTCTCTTCTTCTTCTGCTGCTGCTGCTGCACCATCAAACTCAATCATTTTGCCCCTTTTTTCATCAAAAATTCAAGGTTACAACCGGAAAGGCTGAGAGAGGTGGTTTGCTTCCACCACATTAACTCTTAACGTTTCAAACTTATTATTCCAAGTACGAGCTCAAGTCTCAAACAAATAAAATATGATTGGACACGGGAGAGAGGAGCATGCTTTCCTCCTCCTTGCCTCCTGGGCTTAGTTTATGTCTCCGTGTGCTTAATGACCTTGACTAACGGCCTCATTAAGCTTTGTTAAGAGTCTACTACCTGTCTCTTGAGTTCATTTATATGCACAGGTCATGCAGATTAATTCAATTCGAGCTGTCAGGGGACACAACGAGCACTGAGACTCTTATAATGACTGCGAGGGAGTTCACCCACACTGACTCCATCAAGAGGAGGTGGGATCACAAATAGTCAATATAAAGATTACCATTGTTATATTTTCAGCGCGCCGTTGGAATTTGATTGGCAATAAAATCATTTAAGTGTGACCTGCTTTACACTAACAGACTTGGTCAGTTCCTTAAATACACAACAGATTTCTTTTTTTTTTCTGTTTTTAGCACAGCAGCATTCTCTAACCTACTTAATAATGACCCAGTTGGCCACATGTTTGCTGCCGCTTCTCAAAGTCAAGAGGCGAAGCCAGCAGGAACGAACGGCGGGTCATGTTGTTCTGCCAGTCTACGAAAAAATAAAAGAATGTGTTTTCTGTAAAAACAGAGACATTCAGTAAAGCTGCAGCAGCAGACTGCAGTGATCGGCTCCAGGAACCGTGTGATGGACTCTGCATGGCACGGAGGAAAATGCCATCCTGTAAAGGTCCGTCTGCACGGTTCTGCTGGTCAGCATATTTTTAAAATATCAGTGATTCAACCTCCAAGCCAATGATAAACTGGGTCAGGAATCCAGATCCTGAACTGCTGAGAATCGGTTCCAAACGGCTGGATTCATCAGAATCTTTCTAAATCCTCTTTTATCAAAACCAGCATGTTTTTTTGGGGATAGTTAAACATCATTAAACAGTGATGTGAAACCCATGTGTCTATGCTGCGAGGAGTCAGAGAGGAAGACAGCGGAAAGCCAGTCATTTCATTTCATTTCACACAGAAACAACAGTGTTATTTGCAATGTTTGCAGTTTCTAATACTAATGGAAACACCAAAAATATGCTGCAGCATCTTTCTTTGCAACACATTCAGATATTTCATGAATGTCATAGCTGATTCTGAACTGAACAGCATGTCCGTTACTGAAGGTAAATTAACTTTAATGATTAAATTCTATACCACAGGTTGTTTTCTTCTAATTGAAAACAAATGCTGTTCAAATATTCTCACATTTCATTCATTTTAAATGACAGTCTGTTTCTACAGCTAGCTCTCAGGTGCAGTCAGTTCAACTAAAACTGATCAATAAGGGAATTAATAAAGATTCAGGCTGCTAAGTGGAGTCAATGATGGCATAATAATCTCAGTTATTATCCCTCACGATAAAAGATCTTCGCTCTTTAGACACACAGAATCCCATAATCACTCCTGTGATCGTACCGAGCTTTCACACACACATTCAGAATCTTTGAATAAGCCATTTCAGGACGGTGTGAGGCCACATACCGCTTCCCTCAGAGGCAAATCGTTATTAAATCCTACAGGCATAAATCATTAAAGCCCATCAATGAACTTGGTTAAACGCGCACAGAGGTGGCTCCTCACCTCCTTTGTTCTTGAAGTACTCTGTGTCCTTCCACATGAGAGGGATGCGAAGATCTGTAACGACAGCAGACGAGGGATTAGATCACAAAAATGTTAATCACCCCAACCGTCGAACTCGTGTGTGTGTGTGTTTGAATTCGTGTCTTGTTACCCACGATGCTCTGGTCCCTGTATAAAGTCCACAGCTAATTACTGACTGTATGTGTGTGTCTGTGTGTGTGTGAGGGGCTGCAGCATGATCTCCAGCTGGGTACCAGACATGCAGAAGTGCCCCCCATGAACCTCCACCCACCAACACACACACAAACACATGCTCCCAGTCTCACATCTCATTTAATATTTAGCTTTTACCTTCTCATCATGTTCCAAAAACAAACAACCCCAGAACAGTTTGGAAAAAAAAGAAAAAACCCTGTCATCCGTCATGAATTATCTATCTGCAGTGCATCTGTGGGATAAACAGTGCAGTCACTCATGATCATTCATCTGACTGCTGATAATGCTGAGGCATCTGCGAGTCACCATGTTCTCCTCAGAGTGAAACATCCTTTGATAGGAAGCTGGATCTCAGCCTTTGCTTGACAAGAGGAGCTCTGCATTAAATCATAACACTAAATGGAGCACAGAGGTTCTGTTTCCTGTTTATTTTCTGTTTCTTGTAATTCCACAGAAAGTATTCCCTCTGATCTTTTAGCACTTTTTTCCTTTCCATGCACATAAATTCATGCACATCCGGACATTCAGACAGGGCTCTGCTTACCTGAGATGGCCACTTTTCCTTTGCAAGGGAGTCTGTCGTCCATCGGCCCGGCGTCCGATGACCTCCGCGTGACCTTCTGCATGACCTGTGCCTCCTTCATCCTCTGCAGCTCCGACATGTAGGCCATGATGCGGGTGCTGCAGGTCTGCAGGCTCTTCGCCGCCTCCAACGCCTGGTCTTTCTGGGAGCAGGCGGCCAGCAGCTTGCAGGCTCCGTCCCGCATCCGGATCTCATGGTCAATCTTCTTCTGGATGTCGCTGTCCTGCAAAGACAAAGGATGAAAAAAGAGAGTGTAAACGAAATGATACTCAAATGACGGATAATGGCACACTTAAAAGAATCTCGTTGAAGTGATTATTAGAGAGGTGCAAGAGGTAAATTAAAAGAGGCGGATAACTGGCGTGACTTCTCTTACAGAGAGGATCATCGATGGGAGAAATGAAGAAGAGATTCAAGGAGACACAAGAGAGTTTAAGTCTGCAGCGGATTACAGACCTCTTATGTGATACATTAGTGAGGTGTGTCTCTGAAAGCACTCAGGAGTCTCTTCTCAGTGGAGTGTGTGTGTATGTGCGTGTGTGTGCGTGTGTGTGTGTGTGTTTGTATGCAAAAGAGAGAGCAGACAGTGAGATCGCATGGACAATGTTTAAACACGTGGCCTTTTGCTCTCTTTCCAAGAGAGCTCGTCCTCTGCTGAGCAGACGCGTAGATGCTGAATCATTTAGTGCAAACTTACTTGTAATCACTACACACACACACACACACACACACACACAGAGGGAGCAGTCTGTCTCAAGCGAGAGAATAAAGAATGAAGCTTTCATACACAAATCGCCTGCAGCCCAAATGAGAAACCCCAGACACACAAACACTCAAACACACACTTAAAGATTTCTAGCCACTGCGTTTTTTTTTTCCTCAAGGGAAAAATAAAATGTTATTAATCTAAATCTGACCTGGCTTATCTGGGCCAGGAGAGCAATCCTGCACCTCTGTACATCAGCAGGAGCACACACACTCACTATAACCTACAAACACATACAATCGCAGACCAAAACACATGCAGACAGTAATGGTTCCTCAATCCTGAACTGCCTCTCTGCATGTCTGGTGATGCTGTCCAGAGTTTAAACAAAACCTCTAAGCCCCTCTTCCCTCTGTCATCACAGTGAGAGGGCCGAGAGAGCAAAAAGGGATCCGGGAATCAAACAAAGAGCGAGCAAAAGCAAAGCCGCGCTGACCTTGAGCCTTCCTGCCAGTCCTCTGCCTTCAAGCTGAAACATCTTTGAATAATGCATTCGCACATCAATTCCTTCAATTCAAAGCAGATCCATCAGTAAGGTTGCCTTTAAAGAACCCGTTAAACATGAAATTTACTTTGTGTTTATAATGAATAAATGAACAAATGGCAGGCCACGTCTTCCTGACTGCCAGAGTGTGTGTGTGTGTTTGTACTTGTCCTCTTCAGCGATTCATTAACAAGCTCACACTCTCCCAGCAAATAATCTCTAATACTCCCTTTGCCTTTCCTTTCCAGGCCTCTCTCTCTCTTTCTCTCTCTCTCTCTGCCTGATAAATGCACCTTCCCCTCCTCTGCTCTGATATTTCTCGTTTATCTTCTCCCTCTCTCTCTCTCTCTGCCCCGATTCTTATGAATTTTTTATTCTTTTGATTTAAGCTTTTATACTTTCGCCGCTCATTTTCTTCTGCCTTCTCTCACACTCCATCCGTTCCACTTCACTGTCCTCAATCGGCTTTTTTCTTTTCTTCTCTTTTCTACCTGTCTCTGTGGTAGCTCCCGTCCCATACTTTGTTCAACAGAGGCGCAGTGGGAGACAAATGGATGCAGTTTGGACCCAAAAAAAAAAGCACATTTGGACTCAGATTTTTCAGTGCACTCCAAAATGAGGTTGCTGATTAACCGCTGTGACAGAAAAAATAACTCCCTTCTCAGGATGTGACCACACTTGCTCTGCATGGTGGTGAAAACTACACCGACAGCTGTAAATCACACACCAGATCCAGAGAACTACTTTCTGAACCAAACCACCAGAACATTAAAAAAACACTGTCTGTAACGGCCCAACATGCATTGCAGCCGGTGCCACTGGCTGCAGCTACATGTTTGAAAGGGATGGAGGTGATTACTGGGAGATCTCTCCTCAGAAACACTGCCAATGTGAGGAATTACCAGCCAAAATGAGAGCATGACTGAGTGTTTTCATACTGATGAACATAATGATCAGTTTAGCATCGTGCAAAAAAAAAACTACACTGGGGATGTTGATAACAATGTAGCTGCACAAATAAGCCTATCATTAAACAAACACTTTCCCTCACTGAAGAGCAATTATAGCACTCATGACTGTCAGAGAAAGGAGCCCAAATTACAGCTACAGTATAAACACAGAGATCGGTTAACCACTGAATGACTGCGAGGATCAAGGGGAGAATTCAATTTTACAGGTCAAGTGTTTATTTATCAGAGTTTAATGATTGATTGAGTCGGTTTTCTTTCCTCCAAGCGTCTGTTTTTGGAGGGTGAACACAAATTATAATTAAGAATGTGAGAGAAAAAAAGAGGAGAAAAAATGCACGTCCAAGCCTTCATTTTTTTTTTTTTTTTATGTATTTAAGCAGAGAATAATTGAATGGTGCTTAAAGACAGCAAAAGAAAAACGTCTGCAAGTCTCCCAGATAACAAATTGAAGGTTTACAGCTCC
>JAPZDY010000022.1:24362417-24373474 GCA_029783645.1 Ctenochaetus hawaiiensis | reverse complement strand
AATAATTGACTGGTGCTTAAAGACTGCAAAAAAAAAACGTCTGCAAGTCTCCCAGATCACAAATTGAAGGTTTACAGCTCCTGCACCCAAACAAACCTGAAAAAAAAACGAGTCTGATGTTTACAGAATCTACAACTTCTACAAAAATTCTTCCTCCGGGGGAAAATCGACAAGACTTATTGCTGTAGCTATTATTTAACAAGTCAGTTAGTTCATCAATGGCAACACTGATGTCCATTAGCAACTTACCAAGTCTTTAAATATCTTGTATGTGTTTAAAACTGCTTCTCAAATGTCACTATTTGCGGTTTTTGTCTCTCCGATATCATTGTAAACTGACTTGGATAAAAAAATAATTTGAGTACACCTCAGAGGACTCGATGGAAATTTGTTATTTGTTTCTTTGGTTCGTTCCATTAATTGGTTTGTTAAAAAGATACATAACAAACCATTTCCTGTAACCGATAAACAGAAACAAAGAAGGTTAATAAAGTAATGTGAAGCCAAGATGAAGACAGGAAGCAGTGAAGGGAGGGAGCTCAGCTCAGGCTCTGTGCAAGTGTCCTTGTCAGTGATGGCACCACAAACGATGCCCCATGCACCACTGAGCCGCAGGCTAGCCAGCCAACTTTGAAGAAATGTACACACACATATAGTACACACACACACACACGCACACACACAGAGTAAAGGAGCTGTCACCATGGTCCAGTTCCATGCAGCGGGTCTTAAAGTGACCCGCCAAGAGGAGGTCCAGTATTTATAGCAGCTAAATTAACAGGCTTCTCCTCCTGGGGATCTCAGAATAGAAGACAAGCAGCCTAGATCTAACTAATCCACACGTCTGGCTGTATGTCGGGCCAACAGAACGCCGAAAACGGACATAAGCATTCAGAGACGAGGAAGCAGGAGATAAAGACACCAAACAACACAGGTTTGCACAGGTTTGGAGCAGCAAGCAGGACGCTTCACTCGTTTTCTATTTGTAATCTTTCACAAATGCTCACAGGAACAAACAAATTCAAGCGCACAAACACACATGTTGTCGCAGCGATGCCCTCACACAGTGTCTGCAGAGTGGCAGGTGTTGGACCAGTGGGCAGTGCCAGGGGATGCTGCCTGCCTGTGACGGCGGAAATGTGGAGAGGAGACAGATAGAGGGTGAAGCGAGGGTGGATGGACAGCGGGGATGCAGCGCATTTTGGGTATCAAACAGCGACACAGAGAGGGAGGTACACCTGTCAAGGAGTACAAAGGGGGTGGGGGACCTGAGGAAAGGAGTGAAGAGGAGGGAGAAAAAGGAGTGAGGTGATAGGGGCTGACAGGGTGAAGGGTCTGGGTGGAGAAAAAAAAGTTGAGAAAGGGAAACACTGGTTGGAGAAAAGACAGAAAGAAAGCAGTGAATGCGAAAAGACAAGCAGGTAGACAGGCAGGAGGCAGGTAGACGAAGGTGCTGGACATGCAAGAGAGGACGAGAATGATGAGAAACACACAGAATGATGTGATGAAAAGGGAGGTGGCAACCAGGAAACGACAAGATGGAGATTTTGTCTCAGAAATAAGGCGTGGTGGGTCCTATATGAGCAAATCAGCAGCCAGGTAATGAAGCATGACGCTTGGTAAATGAGCAGGCGTGGAAATAATTGGGAGAGATAATGTTTGTGTCTGAGGGGAAAATAAAGACAAGTGAGTCTTTTTAAATTTGACTGTGGCACTAATGACTTAAGACAGAGAGAAAACTTCATAATTACTTGCCAGCAGGCAGTTAGCTTTTGAAAGAGATTTATCTCAGATTTTAGTTCATCATAAGCATGAGAATAAAGACGGGCGACTTGGACTTTAAATGGAAGGTTGGTTGTTCAATTGCTACCCACATGTTGAAGCATCTTTGAGCATCTAACAATATGAGTAAATATAAAAGTAGCTTTGGATACGAAACTACAAATGACAAAATATACATGATGAATATATAAATATACTGGTTTAAAGATATTTTTTATAGAGATGACAACAGTAAATGCAGTGTTTGCCCAAGACAGGAGCTGGGTGAAATGGAAAAATCAAATATTGCAATATTTTTGACCCGATGTTGCAATTACTGCAATATTATAGGGATGACTACTGGTTCATTTCACACAATATTAACAAAATAAGATTTTATTTTGTAATACAGCCTTTAAAACCAGATAACACAGCACTTATATCACATAATAGTACAATAATGTCTATCATTTCAGTGGATATCTAGTTTCTAACATGTTAATGTATTGCAAAGCTCAGATTTAAATAACGTTTTGAAATGTTTTGATGTTTTGGAAGCATCACTGTACGACGCTCACAGTTTTATGCATAAAGCCAATGTAACCTTTCAGCAGGTAATTTGATGCTTCGCTAGATACCAGATGGTCACTTCCTCTGTCACCTCTCTGTCCCCGTCTGGCTGTGTGTGTGTTGATCCTCACTTCAGTGTGTCTGCGGGTGTGATCTCAGAGACACTAACACACACACACACACACCTACACAAACATACGCATGCTGGTTGGGGATTTGACGCCGCTGCAGATGGTGTGTAATGGTTTGTTTACGATGTGTTGTTCTGCATGAGTAGGCTTTCCTGTTCAGATCACTGACCCCTGACCTCTGACCTCTATCCCCGAGCCGACCAGACGACTGCAGTAACAGCATGAGCCTCGTATATGAGGTCCGGTTTAACTTGCAAATGAGCATAAACACGTCAGGAAACATCACAGTTTGCTCTACACGGCAGAGGCATATTATGTCAAACAGTGGGAGGGAAAGTCGAAGGGGAGGTGGAGGAGTTATTAATAAATTGCATTTCAATTTTTATCAAAAATTATCAACACTTTGGTCCAGACTAAATTACTCAACAAATACTGGATGGTTCATCGTGGAGTTTTATGCAGATATTCATGGCTGACAGAGGATGAATCCCTCTGACTTTGGTGAGCACAGCTGCAGAGTCTCAGCCTTTTTTTGTCTCCATCTTTTCAGAGGAAAAGTCTTGGATTTTATAGCAGAGATGGCACATGCACAATAACACACTGCACATCTGTAATGTGCTCATAAACAAACAAACACAACAAATAGAGAAATATCCTCCTGCTCATCTTCCTCTAAGAGGTCAGAGGTCATGGAGAGGACTGCTGACATTGAGAGTGAATCTGCATTCTTCGGTGAAAAGATTCTCCAACCACAATAAACTGTGCCACTTTTTCTTCTTTGTTGACTCTTCAAGTGGATTTGTTGTGAACAGACAGAACATCTCAGCAGCTGATGCAAAGGCTGGCTGCACAGAGAAAAGTGAAAAAGGGCTAACAAAAAAGAGAAAAGTGAGAGGACAACAGCAGAGTATAACAACAGCAGGACTGAAATACTCTCAAACAAAAAGGGAAAAGGTCTGGCTTACTCATTCATACACATACAATAAAAGCACATGCAAGCACACACAGTGAAAAGAACAAGCTCAATCTGTCGATCTTTGCGTCCACAGACATGAACACCGACACAAAAGCGCTCTGTCTCTGTTTCTCACACACAAACACAACCAAGAATTGCACATTCCTGGCCACTCCCATACATCGAGACTTCGCTGACCAAACTGCTGGCTTTCAATTAGCAAGCCACAACTATGTGCCTCGCCTTCCTCTCCACCCTCTTCCGCTACTTTCCCCTATGCTCACCCTCTTCCTCTCCCACACCCAGAGCGGCTGCAGCGAAGGGTGGATGGAGTGATTTAGAGTGTGAAAGAGTGGGGAATAAATGATGGCAAATTATCTGAGAGGATTTGAGAAAATCTTAGGAAATGAAAATTAAGACTGAAGATACGAATTTGAGGACAGCGGGAAGAATGATGGAGAAAAAAGGAAGGATGGGATGAAGAAAATCACATTAGCAGACCGTCACTAACACACAACACATGTCACCGTCACACCATTTGCACCCACTGACACATACTGAAGCACACATTAAGTGCAATACGTACACATGTATACAATGAGTTACAAAACACAAAGGCATGAGTCAGATTGGGGAAAAAAAAAAAAACAGAAAATAGACAAAGAAACCCAAACCAACCCCAAACCACTTCGAGACAACGGTCCAATTCACCAAACAAGGACCCTACAGTGCTTCAGACTCCAGCTGCTGCTGGGAAGCCAGGGCACGACAACAGTGAAGGGAGCTGGTCGGGTACTGGTCATGCAGGACGGAGAGGAGGAGGGTGGGGGAGAGAAACAGTAACTGGGTGGAGGCTTTGCATTCGCCTTTACAGAATCAAAGCTGGCTAGAAAGCAGTCCATGTCTGCTCCTTGCCAGGACACACTTAATTCACACTCCCAGGGCCTTTTCATACGGCAGTTACGCGCCTGCGTGACCCAGTGTAGGTGCCAACATGCTGATGTCATTCTTGATGGGATTGCTATAGAGTTTCAACGGCGCACCAAGTCGCCCTTATAGCTGGAACATTGTGAACTCCCCCCCCTCGACAGCTTATGCATTCAATTATTCACTGACAATGGAGACTGTTTCAGCTTTGCTCGCAAGGAAAACCATGTGTGTGTGTGTGTGTGTGTGTGTGTGCGTGTTTGCGAGTGCTGGTCCACATGTGCTTGTGTGCGCGAGCATGTGTCCAAATGACTTTGCAGCCAGCTGTTCACACAAAAAGGCAGTGTGTTTCAATGCAGCTGGGTCCCAGAACGCACTGGGCGGAGTCAGAACCAAAAGTGCCAATGAGAGGAAACGTGTCTGTGTCTCCTAAATCTTGTTTTTATTTACATGCAGGAGGTGACAGAGCATATCCTGAGTATGCAAACAAGGACATGCACGTGAATCAGCGCATATTTGTTCTTACGTGTGCACTTTATACTTGCAAGTGCATTCCGGTTTTGGCCGCTGGCCCTAAGGAGAGCAAGAGTGGAGTGAATTTCAAGCTATAAAACAAATTGTTTAGAGCTACTTGAGAGCACAGGGAGCTTACAGTCTGCCAAGCAGTGATCACTCCAGCAATTTATAGGCACACTAAAGCTTGATGGCTCTTACACGGCTGTGCACACTCAGCCTAATACACTGGGTCTGCATTATCATATAGAAGCACGGAGAGAGCCAGGAGAAGCAGCTGGCAGAATCATTTGAGGGAAACGTATATGTGACAGTTACAGGAAGTGTGTGAGCACCTGTGCGTGTGTGTGTTTTTAAGTATACCTACGTGTGTTAGACTACGTGCGGTCTCACAGCACAAACTCACAGGCACGGAGAGTACAGATTTATGAAAGGCTGTGTACAGATTCCAGACCAGGCTCATAAATAAATGTGGTGTGGAAATAAAAAAAGGCATAGATTCAACCTGCAGGGCAGTTTATTATAAGTAACAACAGCACAAAAACAATAATAACAGCAGGACCTCCCTCCTGTTCCTCTTCCATCTTACGTCTAAGAGAACCAGGGGGGAACAAACTGGACTGTGTTCAAAACACAAAATGATGCCATGTTCAGATGAAGCACAACAAAATATGTAACACTCTCCGAGGATCCAAACGGACCACAGAAGGATAAATAAAAGCAGTCTGTCTAAGCTGCTGCTCAAAACACTCATTTGCAAGAAATGTAATGGTAAGAAATGCATTCTTAAAGAAGTTCTGGCATCATTTTGTCCGTTTCACAACTCTGAAGTGACAAAAAAAACACAATCCACAGCCGTCAATGAGAAGGGAGACAGAAAAGGGACGTGAGTTGTCTCCATGCAGCTTCCTTTTCCAGTCAAACAGTAATGGAGAAACCTTAATGAGAGTAACTGGCACGCTGGACCGTCTGGGGGCTTCTAGAGACAATTAATGTATTAGGAACACACACAGCAATACTGTAACCTCATCAGTGAACTTTACTGGCACAGTCAGTATTGTGCACTTCAGGCCTGAAACACAGCTACTGACTATTATACAAGTTGATACTGTAATTAACTCATTAGCCAGCTTTTCCTGTAAGCTAGAAGTCTGCACAGAGAGAGAAGAGGAGGGTGGAGGAAAGGAAAAAGTGTGGAGGAGGTCCTTCTAAGCTTCTGATCAAAGGCAGCTGTGATTTCTCTTAGTTAACACACTCAGCTAGTGCATCCTTAGATAGAGAAAAAGGGGAATTAATTATATTAAAAAGACACACACATGAAGCAAAAGAGCACTGATGTAACACTGCTTTGCACTCCATGCTGGGTATTTTTTTTACATGTTGTCACAGCCAGTTCTTTCTCAAACACATCAATTTACTGTTCGTACGGAGGTGTTAGTCTGTGAACGGATGTCGGCTGTGTCACTTATCACTCACACTTACATGGGTGGAGTATGTGTCACCGTGCGAGGAAGAAAAAAAATCAACCATGTGACTCCCCCGAGAACCTCAGTGTACAGAGTGTCATGGTGGACTGACTGTTTTCTCACACACCTCGGGTAAACGTGGAGGAGAGGGAAGCAACGACAGGCCTTGGATTTGTTATCCTTGCCGTGCGTCGAAGCTGGCACGCCAAAATTTTTCAAGTCTGGTTCACAGAGTGTGTCGCCTGTGACCGGTGGCGTCGCCAGGTCTTTTAGCTGGAGCTTAATCCCCCCCTCCTCAGTGTTTTGAGTGCTGCCCAGAATATGATGTTAAATGTAAGCCTGCTGCCAGACTGACCATTTAGTGCCTCTTCCTCTAATCCACTCACGCTCATCATCATCATCATCATTCTCTGCTGCTCGCTGCCCTATTCTTAAACAAGGAGCTGCACTATTCTTATGACACAGCTGTCCGATGGGCTCAGCGACAGAAAAGAGTGGAGGAGAAATGGCCGAGCAGACAGGTCCAAGAGGAAAGGAATCAGGAGGGGGAGAAGGAGGGATGAGAATTTAGCCTCTGCAGTAGCTTTTAAATAATGGTTAAAGCTGCCTGTTGATTTATAATAAGAAGCACCTTCTTCTTCATCTCGACTGCGGGTGCTGCTGCTCACCTGCAGCTCTGCTCGTCTGCAGGTGATGCACAGGTGAACAGGGCAGCTTTTTTGCACTGCGTGAACAGTGTTTGAAAAGTGTGGTTGAGTGTGTTTGTGCGGAGTGAGCGAAAAAAAGTTGCAATAAACCAACATAAAATAAATACACATGAAAAGCAAACACCAGTTTTTTTAGGCACACATTTGAATTTTTCAGTGATTAAGACATGCGCTTCAGATATAAACAAGGCCCCAGAAGGCAAAAATAGCTTAAAAATAAATCTTGATTACAAGAAAAGTAATTCAAAGGGGCAAATCCCTGCAGGCCCCTTTAACTGAGGTTCCTTAAATCCTAGAAACTTCCTGGCTGTGACTTGTTAATGATATCACATGACTGCGGAGATACTAGAGCAATAAACAAACCCTGAAATGTGAAGAGAAGACTGGTGTTTGCTCACAGCGCCAGATTCAGTTACAAAAATGTCGTATTAATTTTGAGCAGACTGATAACATCAGAACGAACAACTCCTACACTGAAAACAACAAACAGAACAAACAAACTCTCTCAGGTATATTAAATCAGTGTCCCGTTTTTTTTTCTTTTGAGTCAGTAAACACTTGCAACAAACAAGGTATTTTCCTTTTGCAGAAAATCCTTCAGTCAGGCAAGGAGATAAAAAACACGTTCGAACCATAAGATGCATGTAATAGGGTGGTTGGGGTGGGAATATAGAGGAGACAAATGGCAGATGAGGAGCAGCTACAAGGGGAAAGACTGGGGGGGGGGGCACAGAGGTCAAGAGGTCACAGTGCCGCAGTCTCCCGAAGGAGTGCTGCACCCCTGCTGTGTCCCGAATCATTAAGCTCCTTTTCATCCCGGGCGGTGTGAGGAAACGGCCAGTTATCTCGCCACCACAAAAACCGACCAAACACTGTGAGACACACTGACACATTTGTGAAGCTCTCATTAGTTGACCTTTTGCAAATAACACCCCCTCCACCCCCCTCCCCTCCTCCCGGGCAGATGAACAGTTGCAAAAGCCCGACACAATTCAGCGACACACACGATCCTCGAGTCAGTAATCCCAGGCTTTCCTACATGTCTGAATCAGGTTGAGGAAATCGGGGCTAATTAGCTCAGCCGGCCTAACGAGCATTTAAGCCTGCCAAACTCCACTCCCTGTCGTCTTTTACCTCCGCTGTCTTTGCTTTACCGCAGACACACACGGAGAGGTGTGGATAAGTGCAAAGCACGGTGGGCTAAGACCACGTTAATGCAGATAAACCTGAAAAGACATTGTTTCTCTCAGTTACAGCCTTCTATTCACGTTCAAAAACGCTCTTTAAATTCCCAAAACATACCCAGCCTCTCTGCTAACATGTCAGTTTAGTTGTTGGCCAATAAACTTGAGGTGAGGAGGAAGAACGGATTTGAGATTTTGGTTTTGCTTATTTGTTGAACAACAATGAAGGTGAATGAATTTTAACCTACAAATATCACCATGAATCTTAAGCAGTGGATTACTTGCAATAAGAAAATGGTTTTTAGTTTAAATTTTTCCTGACATTTAATGTTTTTATATGCAAATTGTGCATTATCTTACTGCATGGGTACAGATTTGCACATATTTCCATGAATGAAACCTGTACTTGAGTAAAAGGAGACACGTTATGGAAGCTATAGAGGTAAAATCTCCAAATTGACCGGTGCATGAAAAAAAAAACATTGTTCTTGCCTGCAGTACCTTGCATTAGGTCTGGGCGTTTAATCACATTTTAATGACTGGCTGAAAGTTTTAGCTTGAGCAGAAAACTCATTATACTTTCAATACATGTAAATGAATCCAACTTACTTATTTAAACTGAATAAAAGCGTCTAATTTGCAGTGATAGCTTGTCACGCTAACAGTTTTTTGATTGGCAGCTCCTCCAGCCTCCAGCCACGTATTTATACTCTGTGAGTGCACAGATGGTCCAGACTCTAAATTTATACTGTTTGTGTCCACTTTTCTCTCCACTTATCTTCCCTGCACTTCACTGGAACGCACCATAATTCAGTTAATCTTATTACAACTTCGGCATTATGGGGGTAACAGTAATCAGGACAATGTCGTCTGTTTTCTTAACCAATGCTGGGATATTACAATCAATGTAAACGTGGTTATTTTCTCTGTCTGTCTCCCTCTTACACTCGGCGTCTCCTTCTGAGCCTGATTTTTCAGCCAACAGCTCTGTAGTTGAAGCTGCTTTTATCGCCCTCTATTATTCATCACTGTTGCTAGTGTTTCCTTATTTAGAATATATGGACACATGTGTGTATATATAATCACATGTGCTGCCCCCACGTGAGGCCTGTTGGAGGGGAGGAGAGGTTTTTTTCTTTTTGTCCGTCATGAAGGTGCACAGGACAGAGACGGATGACAAGTCAGCAGATACTCCTTTGTGGAGCCGTGTGTCTTTTAATCACTGGAGATCAGCGAGGGCCCTGAAGTGAACGCTGCTCATTATAATATTCATGAAGCTGCGAGACTTCCGAGCTGAGTTTAAAGCAGAGCTGGATATGACTTAACTGACCCTCAGCCCTTTTGCCCTGAGGGTGAAAACGGCCAGGCGAATGTTGCAACTGTTCAGTGGAACAGATGAGGCACAGCTGGAGGCGGCCACTGAGGATCTATGTGCAAGTGTGTGGGTACGGGGGCGGGGGGGTTCTTGCTTATGCACTGTTGCATACTATTTCTCAATTGCAACAGCTTCATTATATCAAAAGTGAAAAACAGTGTTTGCATCCTTCACTGGCCAGCGAGAAATAAAGTCTGGGACCTGTAATGTTAGACGGCATGCTGCATTTGCTGCGAGGGGCGGCTTTACAGCTTCATGGCATGCCATTAATTAATGGCGGCCATGAATTAAGATCAGAGGAATATTGCTATCACAGGATAATAAAAACAGGTTTTTGTTTCACTGCCTTGATTGATGACTGTCATAATAATGTCACAGGGGACACGAGTAAGGTGAGATGCACTCACACTCCCTGAGTCTGTCACTCCGGTTCCACCCTGATGCCACTTTACTGCACTTACAGCCTGATCTGGTTACTAATGGTCCACATTAACCCCTTGGACTCCCTGTATGTACGTGCTATGCATACATATATGTGTGTGTGTGTGTGTATGTACAGGCATGAGTACCAGTTTACTTAGAGACAGTGAGAAAATGAGTTAGAGAAGGTGAGGAAGCAAACAAGGGCAACCGAGATTGACGAAAGCGAAGAGAACAAGAGAGGGAACATAATTAATTGCAGAAAATGTGTGTGTGTGTTTGTGTGTGTGTGTGTGTGTCTGTGCATTGTCGTTATCTCTGCCCTCCAGAACAACTTAAACAGATTGGGTGATCGACATTTACAAACATGCACAGAACGAGGAGAAAAACTCGAAACTTCTGCACCCTCATTTGCTGCACCACTTCTCTACGGACTGACGACGCACAAACACAAAAATATTTATTCAGCTACAGCAGAACAATGCACAGCCTCTTCTTGCTGACATGTAAACGCACCATAAGCAGGCTGACATGAACAGAGCGAGTTTGGCTCACACATGGTCTCACAATACAACGCTAAGTGAACCCCATTCGTCTTATCTGCTTGTGTCTGTGCAGTGAGGGAGCAGGTACGAAGCATCCATCCACACAGAGAAGATAAACCATGCAAATCACACACATTCAGGCCAGTTACGCATCCATCGATTGCCATTAATGCCATTTATTCTCAGTAGGTGGACACTTAATGACCAATTCGTCAGCATCCAATCAAGTTGCAGGAGAGAATCATAAAAAATAACGTTATGTAGTTGGACTCTGGTTGATTAAGATCATTTTTGCCCACGTAAAGAAACTCCTTAATCGTCAACAAGAAACAAATTACAGAATGCAAAACATGCGAGACGATTATTACAGATAGAGACACAACAGCTTCAGACTTCTTTTGACATCTCAGGTCACACAATGAAAGATAAACTGAAGTTTTTTTTAAAAAACATGGCTTTAAATTCGCTGTATAGCACACAATAATTTGTTTCAGACCTGAAAC
>JAPZDY010000022.1:24327820-24352385 GCA_029783645.1 Ctenochaetus hawaiiensis | reverse complement strand
TCCTCAGAGCCAATAAGAATCATTGTCCAGTAGAAGGTAAGATGGATTAACCTTTTCATCTCCTGATGATGAAAAGGTTAAAAACACACAGCCTGACATATGGACACCTGTCACCTCTGACGACCTGAAGAGGATCTGCAAGCTTTTTTTCATTGCTTCACTAACGGCGGGGGCGAAGGAGGACACGGCACCTAATGGACTCAGAAGGTGTGTGTGTTTCAGTGTGTGTTTGCATGTGCCTGGAGACAGAAGACAAGAGGAAAGATTATGGTGCTAACACATCAGCTTGTGTTAAAATCAGCTGACTTTCAAAGGTTATTATACACAACCCTCCCGCACAGACACACACGCACACACACACATCTTCCCCTAATTCTGACCTCAGGTCCTAAACATGACATCATCCATCTGCAGACTTTGTTCCAGTGATCTCAGAGAGGCAGTTTTTTTGGAGAGGAGTGTGTTGTTTGGGGGGTGGAACAGCTCAGTCACGCCTCTCAACACCTCATACCAAAACAAGAGGCCCCTTTCAGCAGCCCTGGCCCTCAGATCTACCTCAGCTTTAAGCCCCAACTCCTGCTGACCCGCCTCCAAACTCTGGAATTCCCCCACGACGAGTTCGCCTCTGGCATTTAGGTTTTCCTTAAACAGCACAGCCATCCGTCTTCTCAAGGCAAGACAGGGAACATTAGAAGCTCCGTGCGACAAAAACTACTCGCTTGTTGTGGTGATGACAAAGCCCCGTGCAGATGCTGTGAGGCCATCTGCTCAGCTCGCTTTGTGTCGCAACAACCAAACTGCTCTTTGTACGATGTTGCTGGGCCCTTTAACAGACACTGAAAATAAGACCGAGACTATAATGTCATTACATCATATAGGAAAGAGAGAAGAGATCCTCTCTTGTCCTTGATGAAAGCAGAATGGTTTCTCAGATGGTCGGTCGGCAGCCCTCCAAATGCTGACGGAGTTGTTCCACCTGCCAAACACACAGACGCACACACACGGACACACACCCGTGACAAATGCATGACACATACGGACCAAAAATCATGCAGCGTGCACTGATTCAATTACGTCTCATCCACACGTACGCAGGTATTATTTAAACTGTTGCTTTTTCTTTGCATTTTTGCCCTTCATGCACACACAAGCGCAGTTTTATGTCTTAGAAAACAGATCTTCCAGAGAACTCGAGCCAAAATGAAAATATTCAGAAACTCTGTTTGCAGTGTTGACGTGTCGACAGGGAAAACAGATTTTCGGTCCTACGACGACAGATTGTGTGCCGATATGTTCATTGTTAACATGAGGCCATATAGTGCTGGTGCTAATCTTGCTAGCAGGACTTTTTACACGCTTACGCATAATTGAACATTCACTCCTTCAATATATTAGGGAACTGAGGCAATAACACCACATAATTCAACACTCCAACAACACAGTCACTGCCGTCACCTTTGTAGGTTTTGGCTGAAAACCTGGTGGATTTAATTTGCAGGCAGGCAGGCCTCTGATTGGCTAATATATCCTCAGGGTTATATTGCTGCATGCTCTTGACAGCACTTTAATTGTGGTTTTACATTTAGTTAAATTGAGATTTATTTAAAACAGTGCTTGTGTGGATGACCAAAATACCTGTTTTTAAAAAACACCTGCACGTGCAGCCTCAGACACTTTGGCTTGCTGCTTAAACACACATCACACGCGCTGCCTTTAAAGACACAGTCTTTAAAACTGCAAGGATGCAGGTGATGCCACGGATGCTATCCACTTCAGGGGAACGTTCACTGGGGAATGGATTGTTTTAATGGCGGTAATTGTTTGTTTAGAAAGCTCTTGCTTCGTACTCGTCCTCCGCCTCTCTGACTTCCACCTACTCCCCTGTTCCAGGGCGCCCACTTTGCATGGTAACAGCGCTGAGAGGGATGGAGAGATCAGAGATCAGACAGACAAGAGATACATATACAGAAGTAGGCTGGATTTATTCATGCGCACTTCAAACTCCCCCACACACTTTGCATATACCTCATCAAAGACACCGAAATCAATAAAGTCAAACCATAAACTTGCCAACGATTGTGTAAACTGTGCAGGGTTTATCACCCGAGCTTCAAAGTGCACGAAACAGATAGAGCATAAATTGAATCCATATGGACCAACACAAAAGCAACGTCTACAGGCTCAATTAAGCACATTAGCAAACGCCCTTTTTAACACAATGTGTGTTCGCATCTGATCAAACAGCCTGCGCCGCCAGCTGCACCTCCACAACATGTTCAGATGTTCTTAATTACATGTTTTACAAAGTGATGCAACATTTCTTAATGCAGCCACTTGAAAAAACAGTCACTCGTGAGCTGTTGACATGATAAGTCAAACGTAGCTTTAAATCCGATCTGTGCTTATTTGAATAACGCCTGCAGACTCCAACAGCTTAAGTGGCTCTAATTTTCTTTGCAGCTGCAAAAAAAAAAAAATCCTTTAACTGCTAAAACCGGAGTGTCTTGCGGCGTGCTTGCACAGGTGAATGCAGTAAGAGCGGAGAAAGAGGATTAAAGAAAGGTGATAATGAAGGGTGAGATAAAAAAAGTGTAGAATTATGGGCTGGAAGCTGAGATAGAGCAGAAGAGATGAGAGCGGCGGAGTGAAATTATCATATAGATTCTGGCAGAGATAAGGCGGAGAGGGAAGTGAATGGCATTAAAGAAAGAGGCTGGGAAGGTGCAGGGAGTCAGGTCGATGTTCCAATAACAGCACCTCTCGGCCTGCCTCGGTGTTTTCTCCTCCTCCTCCACCTCTCTCCTGGCTCAAGGCTGCTGTTTTTCAAAGGAAGCTGGCTCAGGCCGCGGCTCCTAACTGGTTCCTCCTCACACAGAGTGCCTATTCAGACCTGTGCGGCTCCTCCTAACCGCTGCATGGGCGAAGGCTGAGGTGGAGACTGAAGCACGAGGGGGGGGAGGATACAAGGCTGCGGTGAAGTCCAGGGGGGTTAGGTGGAGCGTTGGGGTGCAGAGGTGAGGTGGGGAGCGAGATGCTTTGGAGTCAGCAGATTGAGGCTGGCAGGGGAAGAGGAAAGCTTGGAGGGGATGGTTGTAGGTTAGGAGTTGGATGTGAGGTTCCAGGAAGGAGAGGGTGCATAGAAGGGAGTGATGGGTGTGTGTGTGTGTGTGTGTGTGTGTGTGATGTGATACAAAGCCTGCTTTCTCCTCTACCTCAAATACACACATATACACACACACACACTGTACCTGCTTTTGGAATAACGCACTGGAAGACCTGGAACCCGCTGTAACTATCCGTGGTCCAGATGCCAAAGACACACACAACACACACAGAAAACAAACTAAAACCTATGCACATAACACACACAACACTAAGTGAATAAATCTGGCTGTTTCCATTCATTTTAAGTTGTTGCACTGATGTCGGAAACTCCTTCCAAAAAAATACACATTCACAGGGAAATCCAGGGCGATCAACTTTACGTCCCTAATTTAGTCAAAGCACTTGGCTTGATTATACAGATTACAGTATTGGCTTATTACTCTTAGCAAATATTTACTCACACACACTTTCAGGAGCACACAGACACACACACACAGTAGAGCTCTGCAGGGAAAAGTGTGCGATGAAATGCTCCGTTGTGCAGGAATGTGCTTTGGCTCAGATGTGACTGTATATCCTGTATCACAGGAGAGCGAGCGCTGTTAGCTTAAGCACACCTTCCACCGAAGCAAGCAGGTCTGGTGCAACATAGGCTACCTAAACAACTTCACAGCTGAACTAACATGCACATACAGATGTACACACACTCACACACACACAGGTTTCAGCTGCTCACTGCTTCTGCACAGAAGGATACTGATACTGACTTTATTGCTCAAAGTGTATTTTTATCACAAGCACAGAAAGGACATTAAAATGAAGAATTAACAAGTTAACGATCACGACTGGAGAAGAAGATAATTGAGAGAGACAAGAATAGAAGAAAGGATTAAAATATTACAGATGAAATTAAATGTAACTGCGATCAGGTTCAGGGACTGAAGCTAAACCTTACACTTCTCTGTCTCTCTGTACGAGTATAAACAGATTAACCTTTGTTCTTACTACAGATTCATCATGAGGGTTGAGATTCATCGGTCTCATCAGAGTACACAAGAAGAAACCCGTTAACTGTCCCACAGGAAAGCAAGCCGACAGGGATTAAACACTGTCAGTTTGGCCTTTGCCCTCCAGGACCCCCCAGATTTAGAAAGCATTAGGTTTTTATGAGGTCTGAATTAGAATTAGCCGAAGGATATGCAAAATTATAATGCAATTATTTTGACAGTTATTATGATGTGAGTCACAATTTTAATGATAAAAGAAACTTTTGCATAAATTTTTTCTCAAAAATGATGAATGCAGTTTCTGCTGAGTCTTCACCAGATAATCCTGTTCTCTTACATCTGGGAAAAATGATTTGCAGGCTGTGGAATCTCTGTTGCACCACAATGCTTCATTTACAACAGTATGTTATGACACATTTTATCTTTATTTAAAAAAACACAGCTCCTGCCACTTGGATATTGCACTTGGCCATACTGCAATTTTGATAATAGCCCTAGTCTGCATATTAGTTACCAGAACTGATACTCAGACGGCTTTAAATACAGAAGGGAATAGTGAAATAACCCCAGTGAATATGTCAGAAACAGCAAATAAGTGCAAGGAAACTGAATCAAGCCATTTCTGTGTGTTTACAGCATCACAGTTTCAAACAGAAACACAGGTTGCACTGATGGTTTCACAGACAAAGTTCCACTCAACCAATCAGCCGAGACAGTTTGACCAGTGATCAGAGATCAGAGATCAGATAAGGAGAAGCTGCATGAACACCAGCCAGTGGATATTTCAGGCCTGCCTGTGGTGTCTAGCTTCTGCAGAACTATCTGAGGCATGGCCACAGCTAAGTTTAGGGTTTGGGAGCGTGTGAGAGGTCAAACATGAGTCCCGGGTAACGCAGCGAAAAACTCTGACCCCAAAAAAACTCTGACTCGACCCCCTCGCAGGCTCACCCGCAACAACAAGGGTCAGGGGTCGAGATGCAACATGTTGGGATCAATGCGTCACTCTCTTATTCCTTAAGGACTTCTATAGAATTTATTAAGGAATATCAAAGACTGAGCTGTAATTTATCAGTGTGATATTTGCACAATATCCTGAGGGATCAGAAAGCCTCAAAGGAAATGCTGCATGATGGGAAACAAAATTTTAAAAGGGAATGAACCCTTGTGAGCAATTTCAGTTTTTGTCTCAAGCAAATCATTTTGGGAGTTTCTAACAACAGTTGCCTTATAACGTGTTTACATCCAGATAAACCTGTCAGTGTTTTCCACAGGTTCAACAGAAAGTGGTGGGACAGTTTTAGGTCCAAATATTTCAACAAACTACAGTAAAATTCAAAGAAGGAATTTTCAAAATCTTTTATCAGCTCACATCAGTGGTCTGATCAGCAGCAGCCAGAGCTGAAGCTGCTTAATGTCCCAGGCTGCATCCATTCTGAGCGAAGCAGGGCAACTCTGATCCAATGAGGTCAACACACTCACACAGTCAGATAAAGCACTGTACTTTCAC
Organism: Ctenochaetus hawaiiensis; assembly: GCA_029783645.1. Classification (NCBI taxonomy): domain Eukaryota; kingdom Metazoa; phylum Chordata; class Actinopteri; order Acanthuriformes; family Acanthuridae; genus Ctenochaetus; species Ctenochaetus hawaiiensis. Next base: position 24,346,766 of record JAPZDY010000022.1, on the reverse strand, counting down.
GACCAAAGACTGACTTACAGTATAAAAATGCCTGAGACAAATGCTGCTTTCATGACTCTGGTAAAAATGAATGAATTCAGAAACCCTTTTATCAAATGTCCACTTTTATCTCTGGCAAAGCCACGATGCACGAATTCAAATCCAGTCTGCAGGCTAAAATTAGACCAGGAAAGTGTCCATCTACGGCCCTTTGGCTATCCACGGGACAGGGGGACGGGACGGGGGACAGAGGAGGTGAAGAGGCCCAGAAACCAGGATTGGAGAGGAAAACAAGGGAAGATTAAAAGAAAAGTCTTTTTTCTTTAAAAAATCCAATAAAACCTGTGTGTATCTGGGTCTGCAGTGACAGGAAGTGGCGTGTATGTGACTATTAATGGCAGAGGGTTCGGTGACATCATGTTGTCGCTCCCGGTGGGAAACGGTAATTACACAAGACCATTTCCTGTTTCCCATCAGCCACCTCTCTTCTTCTTCTGAGGGCAATCTTGTGTTCTGTGGGTGAAATACATTCACACTTTGCATGCTAAAAGAGGGGAAAAAAAAGGCACTGCAGCGACTGTCTTCAGGGCCTCATACGAGAGGAGGGAAGGACGAAAGAAAACAGCCCATTGGAGCCAAGAATGCAGTCACTCCTATTAAAACAGACTTGTTAAAACCTGAAGAGCAGAAAAGTTACTTCCTACTGGGCTCGAAAATAACACTATGGTTGCTCTCTCTCCTCTTTTGACGCAGCAGTTATATATCCCTTGGGAATGTTGGAAACTTAAGGCATGCAAAACCCTCTCATTCATTATATTTCTTTTGAAATGGACAGAAACTCTTAAAATCTGAGATGACAAGTGCAAAAAACAGTAACAAACAAGGTGAATTTCTGTATACAAATGTATGAGTGTGTGCATTGGGTGGGTTTGTCTTTCAGTTGCTTTTCATGCTGCTGCGGGGAAAAAAAACAAAGGGAGGAGAAAAGGGTTTAATATCTGCAAGAAGGGATGATAGAGCAGGACGTTTATGAAAGACTTCGGAGCAAAACAGACATCCACAGCTAACTGAAAATACAGTTAGACTGTGGGCTGAGCAGCTCAGCAACATACAAAGAATCCCTGTCTCATAAACCCACCCAGGCAGGCAGAGGAGACACGGGGGGGAGGAGGGAGAGGAGGGGGAGGAGGGAGAGGAGAGGAGAGGAGAGGAGAGGGTGACCGAGCATGTGAGCAAACAAGTGAGTGTTAACCAGCAGAGACACTCAGGAGCTGAAGACGGGCACGACTCTGCATGCAAATAACTAAAAGAAATCTCACTGGGTTTTTGCAGAGTAATGCTTCTCTGCAGCCGAGCCTGACCGCTGAACTCTCTGAAAGAGGAGGGACAAGACGTTTTTTTTTTTTTCCCCTGCAGGGCTAAATAAGAGCTCGTCATCTTATTACACATTCCCCCTCCTTCACGGAGAAAACCAGAAGTGGAACTGGACAAACAAAATGCTGAAAGGCACAAAGAATTCAGACAAGCACGCCTGTTATCTGCATTCCATCATAATGCCTTATAGATTCAATATTCAGACAAAGTACCACTTTTCAGACTGTGTCCGAGCTGTAAACAAGTTTTCCCCCATCAAAGGAAGCTCTGTGACGAGCGAATAAGCAGATTAGGACCTGATCAACTTTTTTAAAAAAAGACCTCGTGATAGCTGATTTGTGACAATGCATTTCAGGCTTCATTCGTTTAACAGCTCCGGGGAAAATCCCTTTCACTCCGTGCCCTTGAGCAGAACTGACTCTCAGATAGTTTGGAGGACAGACCGACATTTAGGGGAACCATAATATAACCAGATAGACAAGAGACTGGGCTCCACATAAGCTGAAGATAGCAGGAATGTGTGTAGTTTTTCCTCTTATGTGATAAAAAAAAACCGGTGCACTCCTCAGCACTCTGCACAGGTAGATAAACAAAGGAACACCTCACACATGAAAATGATGCCGGAGCGCCAGCAGGTACAACACATCAGTGAGTGATATCAGCCCCTCTTACAGCCCCCGTGTCACACAGCTGAAGGCTTTTTAAAAAAAATAGGTTTCAGCTGATATTGTGTGGAAGAAATCGTCTGCTTTTTACACTTCGACACAGCTGCAGCGCAGACAACCAGACCAACAAAATATTTCTAGATTACGTGCCCAGAAATAAAGTATATTAGAATTTCCCCTTTGAGATTCCTGAAACATTTCCAATGACCATGTGTCTTATCTTCCCTTTTTACTGCGTTTGAATAAAAATAAGGTCTCATTCTTCAGCTATTTCCTCTGTAACTCTTAAGGAGGAGACACTGAGGAGAGATTGGCAAAAACAGCGGTTAATTCTCCATCAACAATAACTCTTAGTCATGTTGTGTGACTGAATTCCACTTCTGTCTTTTTTTCAGAGCACAATACTACCAGCCAACACACACAAAAACACACATGAACACACACATACACGCATTCCCAAAGGGACTTATGAGGCCCATATGTGCAGCTGTGGACTGTGCGTGAACCCCGTTTGGTGGGGGAGACAGAGAGGGGAGACAGGGAGGGAGAGATGGATGGCATGCAGTGTTGTTTTCTGTTTGCAGTCAGAGAGATCTTTGCCATCTGTAAAAAGGAGGGGAGACCACACCGGTGTCACACTGAAAGATCCCTGAAGCACCCCCTCTGTAAACTTTACAACAGGCACGGTCACAGCTGCAGACCCGGTCCCGAATCACAGAGATGCACTGTACGATTATGGAGGGACACACATGTCTGGAGAAAGATCTCAGTCATTCACAGTTGATCAGAATGAGAAAAAAGAAAGTAAAGCAGTCTGAGACAAGACTACACACGTTTCTCACACTGACACACCCCGCAGCTTCTCCGAGGTTGAGTAAAAACTGGTGAAAACAGCGCAAATAAAACCATAAAACCGCGCACAGAGCGTCAGAGACAAGTGATGGTCAGCTGAGCACTGAAACTAACTTTTACCTGCAAACTGAGCGCAATCTGACGGATGTACATCATGTTGAGGTCCTCCAGTATCCACAGTTTTTCCTCCATGTTTGCGAATTTATCAACTGGCATCCTTTACGTGCAGATATCCACAAATTAACTTCTTCCTGGAAAAAAAACGAGTTCCCACAGCTACCCCGCAGGCACCGGGGAGAGAAAGTTCATTATGACCGGCTCCTGTTCCGTCACGACTCGCTAAGTCAGCGCGTAAAACAACGCGTAAAAGTTCCGCTCCTCATCCAAAACAAGACTAATCGCTCCGGGAACACAGTCAGAGGTGGTGTGGATGACAGCATCGGCTGCACTGTAGTAACCCTGCCCATAAAAAAATCCCCCAGCCCGTTCACGGCGCGTATTCTTCTTCTTCTCCACTTTTTTTTTCTCCGGACAACAAAGATCCTCTGAAACACCCACAGTCAACACCCAGCGGTAGAGGGCAAAGAATGGAGCCTTTTAAAATGCAGTTCTTCTCTTTGAGTCCTTGTGTCCCAATTGTGAATGCCGACTGTCCTCTGTGTGACAAGAGACCTCTCCACAAAAGGGCATCGCCTCTGCGGGAGTGAGATCGACACAACCAGTCCACTGTGTGCGCCCTGACGCTCCCCGGCGCGGTGCGAAATTAACCCCTGCGACGCGCTTCTGCTGATGGTAATGAACTTTAAAAAAAGAAGAAGAAGAAAGGAGGGAAAAAAGAGGGTGAGGTTACTGTAGTGTGTAGCCCCCCCACGCCCTGTTAAACAAATAAATAGCAAATACCAAACCAGCATAGAAGCATGGCGGGCAGGGCAGCTTTGTTCTTTTTTACTGCCTTAATAATAAAATGGAGAAATTATAAGCGTGTCAGCTGGCGCTCGCCAGGAGGGGGGGCAGGAGTGAAAATCAACACCCAGAGATGCTATCTAACACCAAGCAGCTTAAAAAAAAGGCCACATTCATTTAATTATCTACAGTCAGCTAACTTTCACAAAAAAGAAAAGATTGAACTTTCAGCTCCTGTTTTTTTTTTTCTAAATAAAAGTGTGTCATTGGCAAAAGGCGGTGTGTGTTTTAGTAGGTCACGGGGTCGCAAGCATTTGGCAAATTCAATGCATATTTCATAACTCAGATCCCCAGTGCCACAGATCATTTAAATCTTTTATTGCTTAACCCTGCCTAATATTTTATTTGAGTCTCTCCTGGCAATACTAACCACATCCAACCAAAATACTGGCCTCGGAAAGACACTTAAACATCCCATTAAGTCTAATGTAAAGTTAGATAGTGTAAAAATATGGAAAAAGTTGTTTTAAAAAGGGAAGAAATATTTCCCTTTTTGTGAAAAAAACCCACAAACACTTGAAATCATGTGTGGGGGCAAAAGGGAGTTTCCTTTCCCATCATCCCAGCTGTTTGGTGGTTTTCCTGAATCTTCCAAACAAGAGAATTCCAAAGTTGGTTAATTCCAGTTCTGTCCCCTTTGGAAATGTGGTTTACAGCCAGTCTGATCAGAAGATACTTGACAAACAGGAGCAGAGATCATTCCCCCTCATCCTGAACCTGATCCAGCTGTTACTGATGGAGGGAGAGCACGTGTGTGTGTGTGTGTAATGTGTGTAATGTGTGTATCCGTCCTTGTGGCGTGGGTGAGATCAAGCAGAGCAAACCACAAGCTGACCCCTCGACAGGAAGCCGGCGTCACATTGCGCACTGCTCACTGAGGCACATTAATGAAAACACACGTATTCTTCTGGTATTCACAAACACAGGGAGGGGGGGGACAGGTCGCTTCAGAGGGTCACCGGCTGATTTCAAGAGCCCCTTCATGAGAAAAGGGATCACTCCTCAAGGAAAGTCCTAGATAATGAAGTACAAGGAGAGCTGCCCTAATGCATGTAGCCTGACGTGACTTTTCCTCCGTGGCGCTCCATCACTCTGAAAGCACATTCTGTGAACTCCTTCAAACGCATGCAAACAGTGAAAACAAAGGAGCTGCAAAAAGCCCTTTCACCTCACAAGAGAGAGGGAGAGGAGCCAGAGGTGCCGGTAGCAAGTCGGGTCATTTCCCCCAAGAAAAGCCTCCACCCTCGAGAGTTTAAATCACCCGGCTAATCTGTCGCAGACACCAACATACACACAGCAAGAGAAGAGATTTATTGTTCCTGAGGTGGAAAGAGAAATAGTTGAGGTGAATGCACAGAGGGGGTGTTATGGGTGCTAACAAAACATTGTGGGACTCCTGTGCAAATGTGTGTGTGTGTGTGTGTGTGTGCATGCATTCATAGATTCATATCCAGTCAAACCCCCCTGAAGGTCAATCTGGCATGTTGGTGAACTGGAAAAATATTCACTTAATAAGAACTCAAACAGAATTCTGAACCGGGTTCAAACAGGCTTAACTCCTTTAATGAAGTGTTACAGTTTTTCCCTCACAGCTGTTCTCCCCCTTTTCATTGATAAAAGTGGTTGTTTTTTTTTTTAAAAAACAAACAAGCATCAGGACAACAACTTATTACACCGATGCCACATAATCCATTTAGTCTCTCTTTAGTCTCTCGATTGCGCCGGTGGCGGTTCCTTGAAGCGGAGCATGCCGCAGGTATATTTGCCTGCTGTAAAAAAACACAAAGACTGACACCTTATGACAAAAGCCCAGAGGCTGAACAAAAACAGACAGAAAACAGCTATTATCCAAATGACAGGGCATGCTGGCAGTCTGGCAGGAAGGCGGGTGACTATCTCAAACACAGAGCATCGCTGCCTCTTGGCCAGGAGCCACCGAGGACGAGGCGAAATCAGGTAACCGAGGCAGTAGATTAGTGGTTAGCTGAGAGGCCTGACAGCTTCAGGCCTGACTGGGATTTTTTAGCTGTGTAAAAAAGTGTTGACTTTGTACTGATGGGATGTGGATTAAAAGCTTGTGCTAATTAGTCGTCACGAGGGAGGAGGGAAACCAATATATTACACAATCAGTTATCCAACATGGACTGTGAGGTTTGATCAAAACAGGGAGGATTAGTTAAACGGTGAACCGGCGAGAACCACTTGTTCCATGAAAAGATTTGGATGAAATCCCTTGCATGCACACACACACACACACCCCCTTACATAAGTCCTGAGGAGGTAGGACTTCTTTCAAGACAATAGCCGGTGTATTTCTTGTTTCTGAACGGACGTGTGGAGGAATATGGAAAACTTCCTGTTCATACACGTAACCTGCTGGAGGAAACATGAAGCTGAGGAGCTGCGCTGAAGAGATATTACAAACAAGTGTTCGTGTACAGCTTTTGCAATGGAGGCGAGTTCTGGTATCGATTTTAGAAAAGAGTTTCATCTTTTAAAATCATTAGTTGTTGGTCGATCAGGTGGTTACTGTACTGTAATCAGGTTACTGTAATATAGTGATGGTCTTCATTCTCTTTGCTTGATACCTTCATTCCTAAAGTACTTGCAGAGATCCAGAAGCACAACATGTCTGACAGGGCAAAAAAATAAATAAATCAAGCTTTCACGATCAAACAGGTTGTACAAAAACAAAATTCTGGACATTTTTTCTGCCAGCTTATCCCAAACATTTTATTTGGTGGTAAAACCAAAAGTGATTGCACCTGAAATGTTAATAACAACGTCTGGCAGCATGGCTGTTACTGAAAAATGATTATTTCATCAACTAATCTGACAAGTATTTTGATGAGTAATCAATCAAAAGTTTAGTCTGTAAAATGTCAAAAACTGTGAAAATGTTCCTAGTTTTTATCCACTGCCATTTGCAAATTGCTCCTTTGGTCCCATCAACATTTTAAAGTTCATAGCTTCATTATTAACAGTCATAAATAAGATATGGAGGTTCATTTAAAACCCGTGTGATGCCTTCAGGTTTCCCGTCCATTAGAAATCTTTTCAGGAATGATTCTGTGTTTCCGGATCTTTGCGACTCTCCATGAATTGAATGCCATCGTTATCAAACAGGAATGAATGTAAAAGCTATGCAAATAAGATCCTATACACCACCGCACGGCATATGCTTCAGTATGCAAAGTGTTCAGACAGGCAGTCAGCAAAAGACAAAAAAGAGCCCCGAGGAGATCCATATGAAACTCTGGTGAGAGTAAAGAAAACAAACACTGATGATTATCATAAAAACGTCATTTTCAGCCTCTAATCAGCAGCATCTTATCGCCTCAAACTGCAACGTCGCCTTTTATCTTCAACCACCGTGGAGTCTGTGTTAAAGGTTAGGAAGCTGCCTTTGGTCTGACACACAGTGTGGCTGCAGGGAAACAGGAGGAGAGGGGCCTCGGTTCAGCCGGACCCCAGACCACAACAAAGAGCCCTGACTGTCATCTGAACCCAGATCTGTAAAACTGAACCCCACCCACACCATGACAGAAACCTGCACTTACACACACAAACACACACACCCTGGCATAAACAGATGTAAACAAACACTTTGCCAACTCATAGTAAATACACGCACACACACAAGCACAAATAGAGAAAATTAAACTGAGACAAAGTGTTTCAAAAATATGAGACAAACGCAGATGATCGATTGTCTGTCTGATTACAGCCTGCCAAGCAAATATCCTCCCCGTTGTCGCTGCACAAAAGTAAAATAAGAGAATTATCACAGAGTGTTTTTCGTCTGTGTGCTTTAACACTTTCAGGCAGTCGATTGCACAAAGTACAAGGAGAGAATAAGAAATCTCTTTTGGCTGATTTGTAGTCACACATTGAAAACCTGATCCGTCAAAGCACCAAGTCACAAGTCTGTTCTTGCAAAATGTGCATCACAAATAAAACGAAATTCACAATGATACTGTGCGAGAAGAATAAAATAAAACTGTCAGTGACTGTGTGAATATAAAAAGAGAAATAAAGGCTCTGATCGATGCAGAAACAGACACACAAACCAGCTCTGAGAGATTTGAATGCCACAGGACTTCAATTACATGGCTGTGTCACGGCCGGCCACTGGGTCACATCTGCTCGACTCGATGACAGCAGCGCGTGATGAGCTGTGAAACCAGACGTATCATGAGAGAAATCCCCCTGGAGGTCAGTTTCTAAGTTATAGAGCATGAAAAATCTGCGCTGACAGCAACGCGGTCGTAACTCAGACACAGAGACGCAGTAATGACGTTGTAAATCTCATCCACGGTCTACCTTGTTATTAGGTGTATCAGTTTCAGCCTGTAACATCTGAATGATCCAACTTTTACTTTAAGATGAGATAAGAGGGGATGATACAATGATGCGTGTCGAAGACGACGTCCTACTCTGCATCTGCGATCTAAACTTGAGGAATGTTGTACTTGAGATGTTGAACACGGAGCCATAAATCACGGAGCTGATGTTCTTCTGTTACTGGAAATCCTGCATTGAAGAAGAGCAAGTATGCGTCACAGTCTGGGGGAGTAGCCAGCCTCATCACACACAGTGATAACAGAACACGGAGTCTTTTTAACACCTGCTTTAAAGGGACGTCTTATTCCTCAACAGGGCCTCTTATACTGTTAACCATGAAGGAAAAACAAGCTCAGGGATTCAGTCATACACATATACATACATTCACACTCATACATACAGCTGAGCAGCATGTCAGGAGGAAGCAGCCCCAGCCTTCTCTGGCTGCTTCCTAGAATTATTGCTGACTTTCAGGATTGCTACCTCAGCCAGTCACTGGAGACTGCAGCATCTCATCACTCTGAGGAACCGAGCAGCCCGCTGAAAAAGAAACTTACTCGTTAGGCAATTCATCTCCATCGATTTCTTCCCTCAGGGATGCAGGCTGTGCAATATCATGAGGAGCATAAGAGGATATGTACATCGAGCCGGTTCCTTCAGTATTTAAAAATGTGTAAGTTTTCCTTAAATTACTACCAACAATTGTAAGGTGATAAAAAAATGAATGTCAAAGCTGTAAAGGAAAGGTGAGTAAGAGGAGAGGAAGGTGTGTGTTTGGCTGCTGCAGAAGCTGAAATGGAGCAATGGCTCCCTCTGCAGAGCAGAAGCGGCAACACAGCAAGATGTACCGCAATGTGAAACACTGTTTAGCAGTCAGTTAACATGCACCAAACTATATTATTATATTGGTAGCAGTAGTATTAAAAATAGTAATTTGTTAGACAATTCTTATGAGAGAAAAGACTGAATGTTTGAGTCGTTAAGCGAAGATTCCTCAGACTGTATTTTCAAGTTAAACCAGACATGACGAAACTGAGTCTGCAGACATGATGGTGAGCAGTGAAGAGAAAGACAGAAACGAAGAAAGACAAAACAAAACTCATCGTTCCATTTATAAATATTCAGACTCGAAACAACTGAAATTCTTCACTTTTATTTGGCATGAGGTCACTTCTTCCAAACCATAACAAATGTGTTAAGTAGCTCCAACCGAGAGGTTTGCTGCCTGTAGTAAAAGTCTGTCTGGGTCAAATCAAAAACTGCAGCAATAAATGTAAACATCTGCAGAAACGATTCAGGAATCTAAACATCTGCAGAGAAGACGAGGAGACCATAATTCAAAGTGAAGAGCAGAGCATCTTTAAAGTTCAGTGATTTCCTGGTGAGAGCGAGAGGGAACAAAGTCTAATGAGGTTATTGAATGAACAAAGTACTGAACATGGTGTCAATATGTGAGAACCATTCAGCTCATTGATTTTGTTTAAATGAAGTGAGAGTAACAAGCCAAACCCTCATTAATTGTCTTCTGTTCCTAACCAACATGTTTCGGTCATTTTCTGCTCCTTTTCAGGTTTCTTTTTAAACTTAGCACTGAATATATATTAAATAGAAATGTTTATTGGTGTTTATTTTTGTTGTCTTGCTTTCAGGAACAGACATTTTTTTTCATTTAACTGCACAAAACATCAGCCTCAAACATCCCTGAGTCAGCTGTTTCCTGTTTCAAACTACTGGCTGGTCACAACTCTGGGGAATCCCCCGGTGGGAGCAGAGCCTGTATAACATATACACATATAACATATACATGTAGTACACATACATATACATAAATAAGGAGGGAGGCAATTTGTAAAACAATGACATGTTAGATAAACTATTTACCACATGTCACAAAATAGCAAAAAAAAGGTCCTTAAAAATTCTCAGAGCTCACAGGAATGTCTTCATATGTTTTATTTTTGTCCCATCAACAGTCCAAAATTCAAACATATTCAAAAAGAAAAATACATAAAACAGAAAATCAGAAAACTAGCAGATATTTCATTAAAGTTTTTGCTTATCAACTAACCTGTTTACTCCGTTTCCTCTGGTTGGAGCTGTGGCCTGTGATGTTTTTAGACTATTATAAATGAAACACATTAAAAATTGTCCACATCTTCATTAACAGATGCTCTAACTAATCTGGACACTGATGATTTGCCTTATGCTGCTATCACATTTTGAAAGGCTGACTGCCAGACCTCTTGTAATGCAGCCAGATTGCTTTGTAATATGACCGTTACATCCACATTTAAGTCCCTTTTTATAGAAGTTTATTTTGTCTACCATTACATTTAACAGCCCAGTAGCATCCACAGCATCATTCACACCTTCAGCACAGGTGATTAAGCGTCCAGATCTACTTGAGCAAACATATAGACGAGCTAATCTCCTTCTTTTTTCTTGAGGTGGGCAATAACGACAAAACTAGCGACAGACGCGATAAAAAAAATAATTGCTGAGAGAGCAGGAACAACACAACGATGCAACAAGATCTGATATCACACCGTCTGCCACCGGGGCCCCGTAAACAAACACATTAAAACACAGGCGCACTGGCAAGGACTACTGCACTATGCAACATGCAGGGAAGGCAGACATGCATAATAGACCCATCTGCTCTCATAAAGTCAAACACCTGCTCGGCATCATCAAAACTGAGAGCAACATCATTGGTGGTTGTGCCCCTTTGCCCTCTCTTCTCTACACATGCATCTGATCTCGCTGCCAGGCTGTGCTGCAAAGAGTGTTTTTTTGTGCAAAAGACAAATCTGCAGTGTAAAAACCGCAAAGATCAACTTGACAACCAAAGGCTCTTGCTTTCACAGACAGTTACAGTAGATATAAGTGTGAGTGCATCACTTTGTGGCTGAAAAAACAGGCTAAATCAGTGCAAGAACAGGCATGCACAGTATAGCCACCCAACACACACACCTCTAAACATTCCTCAATATAGATTCCTTTCATGGTGGATTCCTCTGCATGAAAGAGAAGCCCTGACTCCATCTATTTCACAATAACATCAGGTAGTTATGCGATGTATAGGAGCTAAAGAGATAAAGCCTTTTTGTCTGGGGGAAAAAACAAGAGAACAGACTGGAACAGAAAGAAAAGTGGAAAGCATGTAGGCTGACATAGACATGCCCCATGTTCTTTAGTCTTAATGACTGTGTGGAATTGAAGGTTAATGACTTGTCTCTGGTGAAGTTACAAGCTGAACTCAGAGGACAGACCGTTGTAACTGATTCACACAAAGTGCAAAGTGACTTTCGCTGCCTATCTGAATTCATGCTACCTCGCTGTCAAGAATCATCCATATTTTCAACTGTAGTTAACTATTGTCGAAGCAGGGAGGTTAAAAAGAAAAAAAAACAGCCTGCATTTTTTTAGAAAATTCCATTAAGAGTAAAGAAAGGAAATAAAGCAAGTCAAAAAAAAGAAAGAAAAAAACTCAAAGACTGAAAAAACTATGTCTGAAGTTACAAAAATACCATTATTTGCGAGTATTTCTCAAAGTACTTATTATAGCATGTGTGTCCAAAAATGGCCTCTTGCAGGAGGGGACAAAGCCTCTCATGTTTCTGAGCCCTCTGTGAAAAGTCAAAAGGGGCTGACAACCAGCGTCCCGGACTGTAAATGAAACCACACATAAGAATCTGTGTGTTTGTGTGTGTGTGTGTGTGTGTGTCGGTGTCTTTTGTCAATGTTTAACTGAGCAGAGCGCAGTGGGGGTCTTCTGTCCACAGGAAGAAGATACCTTTAGCGTGAGGTATTCATGTTCTGTGTCACAGTCTGTTAGGCTCGATAGGTTATGGTTAAGGTCTCTGGTGGGACGTGTACACAAAGACAAACAGTGAAAAAAAAACAGATTTATTGATAAAGGGATGTTAAACAAACATAATCTTGTGTGACTGTCTGTAGGAGACAACAGAGGACTTCCTGTGTGTAATCTGGATCAGGAAAGTGGGTTAGCCCGACTCTGCATGACAAAAAAAGACCAATATCCCCGCGATATCAGGGGACCTTGGCCTCAAAGAAGTGATGTGGCCCACATAATGTGGCTCTCCTGGGGAAGGGGGGTGTGACGTTTGATAGATTGGGGAGAACGAAGGACATGAAAGCTCACAGAGGCAGAAGATGCAGGCACACAACTGATGGTGTGACAATAGAAAACAAAACAGTTTACAGTATTAGATCCTTTAAGCGCTAATCCAGTTTATTTTATGCCTCTTTTACTCGCGCTCAGCACTGTTTAATTTGTCTCGGATAGCTTAGTCTACGACAAAAAGCTAAACCCAAATCCTTCCTTTGTGAAATTTCTTCAGTGTTACACAGAAAGAAAAAAAAAAAAAAAATAGAGACACAAGAGGGGACTTGCACCGAAACCTTTCTGGATTACTCAGATTTACTTTGCTAACAAAAGGTAGTAACTGAATGAGACAGGTGTGATGATGCATGGAGGAAGTTTCCCATCTGGGATGAGTGGGAGAGGATCCAGTGATTACGCCACCTCCATCTATCTGTTAACCGAGTCATCGCCGGTGACAGCCTCGCTCAGGACAGTGTGAGAACAAAGACCGTCTGTGTCTGTGAATATGCAACGGACCTTGCCCAAGGAGACACTGCTGCTTAGTCACTGTCTGAAGGTGTGTGTGTGTGTGTGACACAGGGGAGCCGACAAACTGCAGTTATCATGATGAATGACTAATCAGTTCAAAACAGCAGCTTTCAATCATCACAGAAAAACAGAGAGGGATTTAAACACGCAGGAATACATAGAGATGCAGTCATGTGCAAGAGACAATATGTGTGACTCACATCCTGTGTGTGTGTGTGTGTGTGTGTGTGTACATACATGTCTTCTATCAGTCTTTGCCATCTCTGTTAAGCCCTTGCTCAGAGTGAAGTTCTCCAATCTACGAGTAAATGCACTGCGGTCGGGTGGAGTTTAACTTCACTGCACCATCAGCAGCAGACCCTCAGCTGTTAAACTGCACCCTGACACCAGCTGCCACATAGAGAGACACAAGCCACTAACCACATACCAAAGCCAAGACACTTATGCCCTAAAAACATGCACGGCTCTCACACTAAGGCAGTAAACTCTGGATCTATTTACAGCCGTGAGGATTGAAAATGAAAGGAAGACTGAATGGCATCAGAACACTGCGACCGAGCAGTAAATCTGGGAACGAAGATAGTAAAAAACATAATGTGCGTTGCTTAAAATAAAAAAAAAAAAACCTACCAGAAGAAATCCTAACATGCAATATAAATTATATCAGATTTAACCTTCACGATGCCAGTTTTACTGTGTCAGGGAGCCGGGCATTAAACAGTTTGTCCAGCATGTCCGGCCAGCAGCAAGGCTCGGATAAGATAAGGCTGTGAAGGAAAACGCCGTCCTTGAGTCTGTGGAGGAAACCAGACGGGTCAGTGCTAACCGTGACGTTAACGCTGTGGGCGTGAGTGTTGCTCTTATGAAATGGGAAAGAAAAGAGACTCTCAGAGCTTTTGAGGCCCGACAGAAAAAGCTGAAAATGAGATCATCAGCTGTTGCTCAGAGAGCTTACAATAAAAATTAACAATATCTACAGAGATAATATATTATGATTGCATAACAGGAAGGACATTACATGAATTGCACTTAATGTATTGAATTTTTCATTTCAAACTAATTTCTTTTTGTGTTAAATAATAAACTACAACATAACCTTGCCTTGCTGTATGAAAAGATAAAGAATGTATCGTATATGAGCTCAGCAGTGAGAGAAGTAAGAATCTTTATTAAATTTTGATTTCTACAATAAAGCTTTGTTCTCTCTTTCGCCAAACTTATTAGGCAAACAGTGCAGTCATTATAATGGGAACAATAGCAGGACTTTGGCAGAATTTTACTCACGGCTTGAAGAAAGTGAGATTAAACAATTTTTCATTTGTGCAAGCACTCAAAAGGCTGAGTGGGAAAAAGTGCTCCGAGACCATGCACACACACAGAGCCTGAGCAATAAAAGAAGTTAAACATTTGCTAGTTAAAATATCCCTCAACATACCAAGAAAGCCTCCAAGCACCAAGCTCCGGTGGTCGAGCTTTGTTTGAGAGAAGGGGTCTTAACAGGGGTGAACTTTTCCCTGGCATCTCCTCTGCTCCCCTGCAGGCAGCTCTGGATGCTGTGGATGTTCAGCTGCTTGTGAAATGCATCAACTCTTAAAGAAGAGCTGCAGTGTTTTTTTACCCAACAAGACTCCATTTCCCCATGTTTTTGTGACAAAGATGATAACGTGGACAACAAATTTTTGAATAGGCCCAGTGTTGAGCAAGAGCGAGTTGCAAAATGTTCTGCTATCTAAGAAGGCTTGTTTTGCCACTGATAGGTTGACAACATCTGTGATGGATCCATAAACAAACATGACTTTTTCTTCAAGAGTATGATCCTCTTGGTTTACACACAGTCACTACAGATCTCTCGCCAAAACCCACCAGAATCCATTTAAATAAACAGCAATTTTATCATTGTGAAACACGCTTCACTCAAACATGACAGGAACTAAGAACAAAACTCACCAAAACCATCTCGATTTATCTTTCCACTGTTTCACTAACTGTGGTCTTGTCAAAATAAACCCTCAATTCATTGAGTTAGATGTGAAAATATTATGGGAGAAATAAGAGAAGAGTCGGATTTGAGAGATGCAGGGGGGGGGGACGGTGCTTACATCCAGAATATTTCCACATTTAACTCAATGAACTAAGGTTTTATTTCAATCAAAACCAGAGCTGACAATTGTTGGAACACTAAAAAGTCTGACCAAGACAGTTTTCTGTTGAATAAAAGTTTGTTTTTATGCTGTTTTTATGATGATTAAATTGCTGTTTCTGTGAATAGAGCCTTGTGGCTTCGACTAGAATGATATAATGATTGTTTCTGGTTAAACAACAAAAAAAAAATCTCATTGTTTTACAGAAAGATTTATCTCTGCAGGGATCCTTTCCACAATGTTGTCGGACACTCTGAAAAGCAAATCTGAGCCCGTCAATGTCAAAACAAGCTCCTTCAGTGGATGTACATCGTTGGTGCACAGTTGCCCCATTGCAACTGTTTGCAGCTGCTAGTTGTAGCTCTATCTGCTCCATACTTGACCATTTTCAAAAAATTTTGTCTCCAATTGTCGCTTGGACACAAAAACAAGAGAAAATAGTGTCCGGTTTAAAAATGATCAAAGTAACCCCTGCAGACTCTCCCTGGGCCCCTTTGCCTGGCATTTCATGCCCAAGCACGAGGTTTGGTTTTGGGCAACCACACAGCGATGGCTCATTGTTTTCTGGGTACACAGAGCTGAAAGAAGAAGGAGACTAAGGGGAAGTTTTGGCATTCCTTGAAAACAGCTCTGTTCTCAATGGCTTCATGGACTGAGGTGCTTCCTCTTTGCTGGCAAAAGTGTCGTCCTGGAAACATCCATACGACCTCGCTCCCTCTGTGTGTGCGGGGAGGCAAACATATGCTTACACAAACAGGTTTAGTTCATCACAGCTTTCTGCCAGGCCACATTAAACACTAGCAGAAGCCACACTGAGAGGCTGCTGAGCACGAGGCTGCTTACAGTGCAAGGTCTGGCTCTGTGAACTATAAACCATACATCCAAGCATCTGGGAAAAGCATATCAGTCACACAACATCTCAGACTGGAGAGGATTACACCAGAAAGCATCAGTTTCCATAACAAAATCCAACTATTCCTCATATCTGAAAGATCGGAATATTAAATATATAATTCTGCAAATGTATGACTTTGCATACGTGTTAAAAAATTCACATTACTGGATTTTCAAGGTGGAATTAACCACATTACAGGTGTGACCGACACATTCTTTTTAAGGTGGGTAAAACATGCTGAGCAAAGGGAACACCCATGGTACCCAACATTTCACTGAAGTCACCAGTGTGTTCAGTTCGGGTGCCTGTGTGTGAAAGTGTGTGGATCTTCAGGGCGGAGGAGGGCAGAGCACCAAAAACAACCGAACCACAGCCCAGAGCTGTTAAAGCTTTAACTTAACACAAATGGCAGACTTCAAGACCTTGCCACACACTCCTGCAGGCCAGGAGAGAGTGTGGGTGGATGGGTGTGTCTTCACACACACACACACACACACACACGTCTAACCACTTCCTGGCCCTGCATAGCTGGTGGTAGCCACAGCCTTGAGGACCAGTATGGACCATCGTGGAGTTAAACATAATGCAGAGTGGAGCATTGAAACAGAGGACATTCCATTCCCACCTCCACAATAACAACCACACGAGCCCGGGCTCCCACTGCATGCCTGGGTGGCTTCAGCTGAAACAGCAGGGCCGATGGGGACCGAGACACACTGGTGGCCTCGTGAATCAGAGAGGAGGGATGCAGAAAGCAGATGTCGTCTCTGCTCCCACCGAGAGCAGCAGGCGGGGGCGGGGGCGGGGGGGGGGATCGACAGGACGGCTGCAGGATGAATTTCTGGATGAATTCTGTGTGAGCATGTTATCGTTTGCTCCGCGCCTCCTTCTCCCTCCACTTTCTGACCGTATTAGCCTGTCAATTTTTTGATATGAACACAGCAGAATGATTAAGCACCGGCGGACCTCTGAGGATGTGGAGTCAGAACGCAGCGAGACAGACTGTCAGGACTTCTCGTGATACTGCTGAGGCGTTTGGATCACATTCGCACGGAAACAATATCATGCAAAGGATATAATTACGCCTAAACATCCAAAGCCTGGGAATAATTTAAACATTTAAGGCTTTTATTTACATGTTTGCCATAATTGGGCACTTAGTCTGCAGAAAGCACCAAAATCTGGATTTGCAGATTCTAGATTAATGATAGCAGTCATTTAATTAACAAAATTAGGCTCATGGCATTAGCCTCCAGACATGATTACACACATACACACACCCATAGCATACGAGTGTCTTTTTAACCATTTGAGTCTATTGAAAAGAAAAAAAAAAAGAAATTTGTGACATAATCACACGCATAGTTCACATATTTTAAGTTTGAGGCATGTAGGAAGACTCCTGACTTGTAGCTTTTCTACACCAGATACACATTTTAATGGTTCACACACACACACACATACAAGCGGTGTGTAAAACAGACTCGTCCTTACTTTGCATTCTGTCCAACAGAGTCATTCTCCATCAGCTGTTTGTGCATTTCGCTCTCTGATAACGTTTCAATGACCGACAGAAATTCCAGACACCACCTTTGCTTACACACATTTACATAAGAGGCTCAAGTGTTGGCACAAATGGACACACACACACACACACACACACACACACACACACACACAAATGTGATATGCCTTGGCACGGTAAAAAAAGGGTGCTTTCACACTGAGGCTGCCTGCTTCATTGAAATGCCACAGATTGGTTCCACGGTGGCATTGAGAGAGTCCTAACACACAGAGAGCCGGAGGAAAGTCCTGCTTTCTGAAAGAGGATCATTAGCATTGGCAACAAAGGCGGAGACACAAATTAATCTTGTATGAGAACCAGCTGAGAGCAGATTACACAGTTAAGGAAGCATTGATTGTTGTTGTGAAAGGAAAGGAAGTCTTTACCCTGATAAATAACCAATACGGAGACTAAACATGGGGGAGTAATGGGGTTTGAATATCTGTGAAGCGTGATTGGAAGATGAATGTGATGGTTCCTCAGATGCCTGGTCAGTCCTCTTTTTATGTCTTTCGACAAAATAAACATAAAGAACAGTCGTTCTTTTCCCAACTCTGCTC
This sequence comes from Ctenochaetus hawaiiensis, assembly GCA_029783645.1. Taxonomy (NCBI): domain Eukaryota; kingdom Metazoa; phylum Chordata; class Actinopteri; order Acanthuriformes; family Acanthuridae; genus Ctenochaetus; species Ctenochaetus hawaiiensis. The sequence continues at coordinate 24,328,772 of JAPZDY010000022.1, read as the reverse complement.
TCTCCTCATCTAACCCTAGTCCTAACACAACCTCCTGGTCTAATAAATACAGAAATTATCAAAAATTGTGAGCTCCTGCTGATCTCTCTTATCATAAAGCCCCTGAGGAAAACTTCTCACACTGCTTGTGCTCTCAGTTGACAATCACCGACTCGCAACATCTCAAAATAAAGCAGAACACACGACATCCGTCACTCCTGCCTGAGTAACTGTTGTCCTAACCACGCCGACTCGGCCGAAGCTCCAGGATGTGTTTGGGGTTTTTGGTCTTCACTGGCTCGTGTGTCGGATATGAACCCATGCGGCTCAGACATCAGGCTAATTCTGACTGCAGATCGATACGCCGGCGTGTGCCTGGCTCCCAGGGGTTCAGTGGTGTTTTCCTGTGACATGAATTATAAACAGCTAGTACAGCTGACAATGTGTATGCCTACACACACACACACACACACACACACACACACACACACACACACACATGGACAGGGTGAAAGAGCAAGAGAGTTTCATAAGAGGGAAGGAGAGAGATGGGATCAATACGCTATCTTTTCCATTTGCTGTATGGCACCATTAACATTCCTTAAGTATCCTCTTACCATTGCACCCCCCCACACACACACACATCTTACCCCCTTCCACACACACACATCCCTCTTTTTATGTGTGTCTGGTGTCACGAAAACAATTCTGTGAACATCCAGACCTGCGTAGATCTAAAATGTGGCTTTATTTTTAATTTCACAGACACAAACACTCCTAACAATAGAAAACATATTTGACTAAATAACCAAAATACAAGTACCAGCTCTCTAAAGTTAAACCAGAGTAACATACAAACTGCCCAGGGCTTCCAGGCAAGTGTGTGTGTGAGACAGAGAGAGAGAGAGAAAGGAGTGAGACAGAAAAAGGACTTTCCATCAAAACAGTATTAAAGTGGCCTGTGAGTAAAAAT
>JAPZDY010000022.1:24313999-24327356 GCA_029783645.1 Ctenochaetus hawaiiensis | reverse complement strand
TTTCTGTCTGCTCTGCCGACAAACGGTGGCTAACACGAAGCAGATGTTGACATGGGAGCTTTGCAGAGAGGAAGAGGGTAAACATGCATGAAAAGCAGCAGTTCAAATCCAGTGACAAACAGCTGAGAGGGACACACAAGCTACACCTCTGACCTAGTTCTCAACTTCAGGCTGCAGCCTCTCAGGCAGGTGACCGTCCACATGCTGCAGTCCAAACTAGAGCAACTTCAGAGACAAACAAGTGACCCCTGGGGTTAAAATCCAAGTGTTTTGCAGATGTGCAGTTTTTTTTTTTTAAAAAAGGTTGCAGTATTTAAAGAAACTGTTGGTGAACAGCTGAACATGGTGAAGGAAGACATCTCTGGAGAACCAAAAAAAACTACAAAGATATAATGGATTTTATACAATTAAAAAATGATTCATGTGAAAAGCAAATGTCATGCAATAACCATTTAAAGGCGCGAGCATCAATATTAAAACAATACAGGAATAATAATAAACAAATATCACGGGAGACAGAACATAACACTGAGCACATTTAAGCAACTTTAAACCCACCGCTGGGTACCAACACACACTCCTTTAAGTCTCTGTAGGAATATTACTGCTGTTTGTTGAGAGTCGTGTAAGATGCAAAGTACTTTTGGAAATCAGCAATTAAGAGCTTTAGGAGGACCTGAACGCAACAGCGCGGCTCCCCGGTGCAATGTAATTAAAAGAGCCGCACAAAGCGAAGCGCACTCTTAAACGCCTTCAGAAGGAGATTAAACGTGCGCCAGAATAAGTTTGCAGAGGGAGAGAGATCAGTCAAAGTTGTAAACAGAGAATCCCCCATGGCTTGTGTCTGTCTGTCTGTGTGTGTGTGTGTGTGTGTGTTGTGAGACGGTGGTGATAACTGGCGGACAATCAGAGTTTACCTGTGATGTGTCCAGGAAAACGCTCTTTCTGAACTTCCCTCGCCGTATCTCCATTTCAAGGGCAGAGCCGCGGGCGACGGTGGCTCTCGCTGTTTGATTTCGGCAAAACATCGTCTCTCCGCTTCCTGGCAACTTCACAGATAGTCCTGTGCAGAGCGTATTAACTGAACCAAAAAAAAAGTGAGCGCAAAGAAGAAGAAGAAAAAAAAAGAAAAAGGAGAAGTCGCCTCGAAGAAAAAAAAGTGACGAACAGCCCAGCGCTGATATACAAGCGGCACGGGGGAAAAAAAAACGCGCCCCCACCGGAGAAAAAGTCCCAGGAGATTCAGTCAAACACCGAATCAAACAAACAAACACTGGCGTTTCTTCAGATGTTGGGAGCCGAAGCTGAAACAAGTCCACAAACTAAGGGAGACAAACACGGAGGCTTCCTTCACAGCTGACTTTTCACTTTTCCAAACACTGCGCGTCCAGCAGTGACACGATGACACCGCATGCGGTGCGGCTGAGACCCAACTTTGTCCTGTCCTGTCCTGTCCTGTCCGGTCCTGCATCCGGAGACCTCTACCGGCGATGAGTGTTGTGCACTCTGCTGAGATTTACTACTGCAATATCCCAAGAATGTCTGCTGTAATCCTGTTTGTGCGACTCAGTGAAACCACATGTGCCAAAGATGTCACTTCTTTAACCAACGTTTTCAGGCCTTAAAGCTGTTTATTATTATTATTCTTGTCTGTACATTTTAAATATAAAAGTTATGACCAAAAAAACCTACATGTAAAAAAAAAACTACAAATTTGGCCACTTTTATATGACTGTGTTTTCACATTTCAACTTTTGGACTGTATTTTTTCTAAGAATGTTTACATATTTTGCTGGAATTTATAGTCAATTTAACCCTTAGTACTCCAAAGTTGTCATTAAAATGTCCTTAAGTAGACATAATTTCAAAGTAAAAGCATTTAAAACCACTATAGGAAAATACTCACCATACTGAACTTGTATTTTTCAGCTTGTTATAGTTTAAATGAGTTAAAAATTCATGCATGTAAAGAAAGTTAGAAAACTGTGGCCTTTATCTTAGGTGACATATTCAAATGGATGCCATTAGTCAGAATGGACCATTCCTCCTTTTTTTTAGTGACATTTTGGTTAGTTCAGATCAAGAGCTAGTCTGTGGCAAAAAAAGAGTTCAACAGAACTCTTTTTATATATTTTATGCATATTCAGACACCGTGTAACCCGGATCATGACCTATTGCATCAACCGAAATGATTAAAATAAAGTACCTCTCATCAGCCTCTGCATATTCCCATTTCTTTAGTACCAATAATGCAGTCTATTAGGTTGTAATGGGCTTTGCTTTCACAGTATAATGTATTTATGAGCATTGCCACAGAGCATGAAGATCCAGCAGGAATTTGAATAAAAATCAGTGGCTGCACTTTACTAGACCTGCTGTTAGTGGGATTTTTAAGAGGTCAGACAGTCAGCGAGGATCAGTCTCACTGACGCAGAGGTGTCGTCCACACAGGGAGTGACGGAGGTCTGCTGGCTCACTCAGGACACAAGATGACGCTGCTTATACAATCCCTTAAAAAGACACATTTTATTCAGTTACAAAGACTCACATCCAGCTCTGATTCTTACATTATTAAGTTTCCAGGCTTGTCTCTTGGTAGGTGTGTGTGTGTGTGTGTTGGCTGTTCATTCTGAAAGCATCAAGTAACCATAACCTCACCCGCAGCCTTCTACCAACAGAGACTTTGTATATCCTGTCTGAAATGTTTCAATGTCAGAGCTCTTTGCTTTCTTACACATTTTCAGTGACAGTGGGGTAATTCGGTTCAAGAACTATTCTGTGGCAAAAAAGCAATAGTTGAACAAAGTTCTTTTTATTCAGTTTCTGCACATTCAGAGGCTGCGTGACTCTGATCATGACCCATTGTATAATATGAAACTATCAAAATAAAGTAGAAGTCATTAAAAGAGAGGAGAATCAAAAGGTACCAACGGTCATGAATAAGTTAAAAAGCCTTTAGTAAAGCAAGGCTGGCAATCAATATATTAACTGCACATCAGAGTTTGTGTAATTGCGAGGAATTGTTCACTGTGATTTTCCTATTTATAATATATCTGCTTTGATTAGACACTGGGTGGGCAATTAAGTCTGAAAATCCACGTTCTGGGTTCTGGTATCATGTTTTGATGGTGAGCATGTTTTGTTCATTTTTGTCTGAATCACAAACTGCCTTGATACTGGAATCCGTTGTCTGTCTGCCAATCATAAAATCTAAATTTAGCGTCTGTTTGTTTTCTTTGGAACAGAAGAAAAATATGAACAGTGATACATTTTCCATGCTATGTTTTTTTCCTACCAGATTGCTTAACAGTTTGTCTTTCATTTACAGCAAGAGTCTTTAATCCAGTGATTTAGCACAGACTGAAGTCTTAACAAACTACGCCTAATAGTCCAAATCTATCTTTTCCTGTCCCACAGAACACTTACCCACCTCTGCTGGTGTTAATGGTATTTGCACCACTATCTTAAACATGTATTGATGACTGCAGTTCTTCAAAGAGGTGCTTGGTCTCTATGGAAAAAAAGTAAAAATGGCTTGTGCAGCCCATTTCTCTAATCTCCCCCCGAGTCTCTTATTTAAAAGCAGGATGTTTGTTGATGTCGGGAGCTTGAGCAAATAGCTGAAGGCTCCCAAACTCATGCAGCAATGAGATCTCACTTGGATGTCTGTCTGTTTCCTAGAAGGGACTATGTGAAATGCAGATTATGTTTACATGCCTCATGCCACTCTGGTCAGTAGGGGGTAGACAGTCACAGAGGGGGGAACAGTGCTTTCCCAAGCTGGGTCTGACCCCCTTTTAACTCCTCTCTGGGCTCCACCGAGCCCTTCAGGCAGCTCAGTTTGCTGCAGAGTCAGGCAGGCAATGGGCTTATGCGCAGGCTTTGCTGTGGCAGATTTTAAACCCATCTGTGGGGGGAAGATAGGTCTGCTTTATCGGCCCCCTCGTTTATAGTGCATATTCTATTTGTAAATCCCACAAACTACATTTTCTTCCTGTTGCACTCGCTCTTTCCCCCCCCCCCCTCCTGTTTTCTCGCTTTTGCTGACACAAATACACCGCGACCGGCAAAAAAAAAAACAAAAGCGGCTGCTAGAGTGAGAATCAAATACAGCAGTCAACACTGGCACAGTCACAGTGGGCTATAAAATGCCGACCACAGTCAGTGCACAAACAAAGGGGCTGCTCTTCACTCAGAAAGCAATGGCTGTGGAGCAGCTGGAGGAAGATCACATGGTATGAAAAAAAAAAAAAAACAGGAGACAACCATGCTGTTACATCGTGCCACAAAATCCTATTGTTTTTCTCTCTCCCTCAAACACACATACAGTACATGATCAATTGCCCACCAGTTTAAAACAGAAGGAGTGGGTGTTAGCAGGCAGCAAATCACCAGTGGGAGAAATATGGGAAATCAGTTTCGGATTCCTTTTTCGTGGAATGAAAGTGCTGCAGACCAAGGAGAATGATTGTGGCCGTTCCCACTGTAATTACATGTGTTTTTCTATATTCTAAATATACACTTGCATACAGTATTTGCACCCACTCTACTTCCTCTACTGCTGTTACTTGATTAAACCTCAAACATTCCTGCATCAGTTCTGTGGACGACTCAGGAAAAAATGACTAAATAACAGGTGTGCAGAGTCATTCAGACAGTAATGCACCTCCAGCTCTCATTCCAGACAAGCATAATATACTTATTTATACAATATTACTGAGGCTATTCCGGTGGTATCAAAACATCCTGATAGTCTCTCACTCACTCTGTAAAGGTTCCCTCGTCTGCTTTGAGATTGTCTGGTGTGGATGAGTTCAAGAAAAAAATATCTTCCAATGATTTAAATGTCTCAAAAACTTTCTATCTTCGCGACAGGCCGAATGTGTCATACTGTCTGCGGCTGAAACCTCGCCTACTGCCACCCTGAAATATGTGCTCATCTGATGTGAGCCGAAAAACATTATGATGGATGCGGTCCTATATTGGGTGGTGTATGAGGGAACACCTCGGGGAGAAAACAGGGCTTGAATTCAAGGCATATACTGGAACAATTCTCTGAATTAACTGCGTGGAAAGCACCCGAGGGACTAAAGCTGGAACTTAAGTCTGGCTTGCTCTCAAATTCTCAGCATGCCGGGAGACGCAAGTGTACAGCAGACACGGCATTAGAAGTGGAGAGGGTTTCTCCGCATGGCTGTGAATCTGCATAGGTTTTACTTCCGAGCTAATTTGTATTCATGCCACATTTTCCTATAACTTGAATACATTATACTAGTCTGACTTCTGCTGGACAATACTTGCCATTACAACCACACATCATTCAGGCCGTCACGTACACATCATTCAGTTTACTGCAAACAGTTCTCTCTTTTTCTTATTAGTAACACAAATGAGAAAAATATACCTCTAATGACAGAAAAAATAGCTATCAAAGCACACCACTACAGTCCAATTAGTTGTCACTTCACAACAGCGTTTCTATGCAACAGGCCAATAAAACAAAATATTGAGAGAGTTACTGACTGTGCACTGATAACCTTTATTTAATCTATTTACAATGAATACAAAAATCCCCTCTTTAAACTCATGAATCATCTGTTCACAGCATGTACACTTCAGTTGCGACATTTCCTTTTGAAACAAGGAGGACACACATCAGACACAACAGGGAGGGCGACTGCTGCTGCGGCCTGAGACACAGAAACCATAAAATCCCGACTTCATTGTTTCATTTGTGGTGAAGTTTCGTCCAACTGGCAGCTTCTTTGCGTCCTTGTTTCAACCCCTATGAAAAAGAAGGAGTTAGCGGCTTTTAAAAATCAAGGACTCACACCTATTATGAAGCTATTATGATGAAAAGGCTGTTCTAGCTAAAAAGCACGACAGCAAAAACTTCCCCTAAAAGGCAAAACGGCGTTCACATTACCATTTACGCCCACTGCTTTTTGCTATATAATACAAGAGACTTATTGAAAATCCCTCTTCATGGCTCATAATAAGTCTGCAAGCTTCTGTGCACATACCAAGTAGTATCCTGTATGATATCCACTCATGTACCAGGAGATGAGCACGCTGCCCAAGGCCTCGTCATCCACCATGTCAGGGCTCATGGGTGGAGGGGGAGGCATCATCTGTGGCAGAGACGGCAACAGAAGAGTGAGTGTGATCACAGCTCAGATGCAGAAAGCTGACAATATTTGCTGTCTGTCACCAACGTGCCACATCGACAGTTGTTTCTCAAATTAGCAGCTCGATGAGTAAATATGTGCTTTTTGTAGACTGAAGAGCCTCAAGTAAAACAGTAGCTGCTGTAGTTTTTTGCATATGTAATTAATGTAAAAATATATTTTAACTCACTGGTGGACCAAAAGGCATCATGGGAGGCCAGGAGGGAGGTACAGGCCCATGACTGCTAGTTTTTTTTCTTCCACCCTGCTAGAATACAAAAAAGACAAAGGAAAAATGGCTGAAAAAAAACCCACTGTAATCTTCAGGATTACCAAATATGACACCAGATTATTTTGATTAAGAAAGGATTTAGGACAACCTTCTTTGGGGAACTCTCCTTTTATTAATGCAAGTGCATCCTAAAGTCTTTCAGTTCATATTTAATTTCAATTTTAATATGTTAATCTCAAGCTATAATTATGAGGGATGCAGTTAATTAGCAGTTCAGTTTGTTCACTAGCTTATAAGGAAAGGTACTGAATCATTCTTCCTACCTGTCTGAAAGCATGCATGGGGGGTGGGCCAGGAGGAAACCCTGGGAACCCTGGAGCCCACATGGGAGGAGGTTCTTTGTGGGCTTTGGATTTTTGGGGTTTACTGTGTTGCTGATGTTTGTGCTTGTTTGGTGTGGTCGACCTGTCACTCTCCTCTGTTGACGATTCGCCCTCGTTTACCTTGGTTGCAGAGACATATTGGTTTAACCTTGATTTGTCATTTCCTTTTTTTATACCTTGTTAACTGCTCACCGGGGAACTCCCAAAATATCTAAACATTTATTTCAAGAACCGGTGGAAAAAACAAAAAGGTACAGGTAAAAACTGGTTTCCTAGCCAAATTAATTTAATTTATCCATGTAGAATGCAAGTGCCTTACTAATTACAACTCAATCCTTGGATTGATTACACTGAGAGATAGCAATTTGTTACATTTCATCGCATTCAGGTAGTTATCATTTGATAAAGATCCAATATTGTAATGTACATTCATCTCACTTTACCTCAGCTGACCTCATCCTTTACGCCTGGGACACACTGCCTGTGTGAGCGGTGCATGTGTGTTAGCTTGCTTAACTGCTGTGACTAATACACTTGTGGTGCCCACACACACACAAACACAAACACACAGTGTTGCTGCTGTTGAGCTGCTACTGCCAGTCCAACAGACCACTTTACTGCCTATTTTGGCTAAAATCAGTGTGTTAGATGGAAAATTAAGCAAATTTAAAAGCAAAAGGTTAAGTAGTGCACATGTGCTGCTCATGTAGGTAGCGTGTCCAAGGCAGTGAAAGGCTACTTGGCTATTATTTCATTCCACTTCTCATTTCTGGTGTGCATATTTTTAAAGTTAAAGACACACTTGTGCGAACAACATCAGGAGCTGGTGCTGTCTGACTTCATTAAATTTTAAGAAATACCACCAGGTATTAGCTGGCCCATTGCCATTGTAATTTTTGCATGAAAAATGACTTTAGCTCCCATTCACAGTGAGTGCCAAGACGTGAGCTTGGTGAGCTAATTACAAAATAAAGTGCATGTGAAAAAGCTCTATTAATATAATCATTTGTAGTCTGAGAAGTACAAATTTTCCTTTGAAGATATTTAACTGAAACCTGATGAATAAACAAATAAATATAATCCAGTTAAGTACACTAAATTGACTGTTCTTACAACCATAATGTATAAAGACTTTTTCCCCTTTACCTTGCTATTTGTTTCCTCATCACCCTCAGAAATCTCCGAAAGCAAGTCTTCAAGGTTCTGCTCCTCCTCATTGCCGTATCCTGTATAAACAACTATACAAGTGCCCCTCTTCTCGTCTATGGCGGTGATGGTGGCTGCATATAGCTGACCATCCTCTGACCAGTACGCACTGCAGGAGTCCCCAACCTGCCACTGTGATACAGGCATAAATTATAACTAAAGTTGAGGCATAAATATACGGTCATTGCTGCTAAAGCAGAAAAACAGAACTTTCAATTAAACTAGAGGAGTTTGAGGCTCATTTTTTCAAATCTATCTGTATTATGAGGTCCAAAAACACACCTCTTTATCTGGAGGCGCATTGGTTCTTTTCCTGCTCTGGTTCTTTTTGTTGTTTTTGCGTTTCTTTCCTGGTTGGTTTTTCTTGGAAGCTTGTGGTTCATCCTCCCCCTTAAGGGCAGTCTAGCACATAAAGCAAAAGTAGAGACATAAGTATAAATAAACAACAAGCATTTCATGTACACTGCAGGACAGCTGCTACCATTAATACATTTTTCAATCAGGCAACAAAAATAAAATGATTTACCTTTTATAAATTGACTGATAGCTTCAGTCACTTTTAAGCAAAAACATAAGTCAAACATTGGGTAGTTTTAGCTTCTTATAAATATAAGACTTTGCATCCCTTTCTTTGTCATTAATGATCATAAATTAAACTTCTGAGCTTTTGACTAACAATGTGAAGATGTCACTCTGGTCAGTGGAAAGGTGCAATAAACTCTTTTCAGGTCTGAAATTCTGTCAACTCAATGATTAACCTACAAGAGGCAGGTTAAAAGAAAATGAAAATAAGTTACAGTCCTACACTGCAGAGCACCTGTTTTACCTGAAATTCTGTCAATTCAATGATTAACCTACAAGAGGCAGGTTAAAAGAAAATGAAAATAAGCTACAGTCCTACACTGCAGAGCACCTGTTTTACCTTGAATGACGCTACTGCCTTGTCATAAGCCTTTATCAATGCTGTGTCATCCCATATATCCGAATCATCACTCTGGAAAAGAGAACAAAAGATTAACCACCTCAAAAGATGAAAGATCAGGTATTTTGAAAGTCATTCACTTTTAATTCAAAACAAGACGGACAAGAGAAAACAAAAAGGAGAGCAGCAACAAAAGTTACTGATCAAATTTTTTCACGTTGGGCAATTTTATGGCTCTTTTTTTTGTTGACCTGACTTCTGACCTGTCGTGTTTCTCTCTGCATCTCCTGCACTTGAGGAGGCTAATACAGGAAGTCAAGGTACAGCATCTTTCTGCAGCTCATGTTAAAGCTCTTCAAGCGATATCTGTCCGCTACCTTTCATTACAATATTTGGATTAAGGAAACACGGCAGGTATGATTTTGAAATAATTTTTTAGTTTCATCTCTCTTTGTTACCCAAGTTAGCCGAACTGGGTTCTGACTGGTAGCTTAGCTTCCTCGCTCACCATCTTACACAAAACTACAACAGCCTACAAAGGTTCACATGTGTTATCTTGGGCACATTGGTGCATAATAACTAACCTGTCCAGTTCCGCGTGTAAACAACACTTCTTCGCACCCATTCGCCATGTGAAGATAAGTAGAGTTCACTGCTAACTGCTAAGTGCTAAACAAACTAACGAACAACGTGCGTCGGCAATGGTGACGTAGAATTGTGCTGTTGACGTATATATTATGCGACGCAGTGGTTGGCTTGGCAACGACGCTAACGCTAGCTGGTTCTTGACTTCTCCAAAACACGTAAACAAAACGGATTATATTGTATTATTACCATTATTTTATCTTAACAGGAGGCAACCGGAGACTATAGTCTTTGTTGTGTGAGCCAATAAAGATGATCGATTCCTCTCTTAGTTCTTCGGGTGCAAAAGTTGTCGTTGCTACATCCAGCGATGAGGATCACCCACCAGAAAACATCATTGACGGGTGAGTAACGTTATTAGCTAGCTTTATTTTGTTGTTTCTGAAATAAGGCCAACATTTGATGTTTTTGTTTTGTCAAATTCAACCAGAAACACCAAAACGTTTTGGATGACCACCGGGATGTTTCCTCAAGAGTTCATAATTCGCTTTGCTGAACCTTCGAAGATTTCTGCTGTGACTGTGGACAGCTACGGTGGTAAAGTTATATCAAGTTAAACTCGATAGAGTCAAACATACTGTTACCATCAAAAAAGTAGTGCAAATATTAAACAAAGGGTTGCCGTATGATCATCTACCTTAAAGCACCCGGTGATATATTGTTGTATCTAAAGGTTTTATCTTTTTAACGTCACTCAATTAATGAACCAAAAAAAGGTAGATATAGCATCAACAAAGTCATTAGGAATCACAGTCTGGGGTTCATGAAGGTCTGCTCAAAATTTAACATTATCCACTGAGTAGTTGTTGAGATATTTCGGTTCTGGACCAAAGTTGCAAACTGGCTAAAGACTGTTGCTATCTCTATAACCATTAAAATTAGCATTGCAGAAAATGTTAACATTTTTAACACATATAACATGCTCAGCGTCAAAGTAAATTTGTAATCAAGCTTTAGTTACTGACCAAAACTTTCATAGTTTTCATGTTTTTTTTCACAAAACGAGAATACATTTGTTTTTATATTTATATTGTTTACATATACATTTAAAGGTTGTGTATTTTCTCTTTCAGTCAAATATCTAAAGATAGAAAAGAATACCTTGCAAAAGGCTTCTCACTTTGAGTCTGTTACAGAGAAAGGTAAGGGAGGCATCTTTATACATTTTGTCTGTTTTCACTAATTCTTTTTAAATGCCAGTTAATTGAAGTCTGGATTAACAAGGTGACTGTCTTTTAGAATTTGAATGCACAGAAGGACATCTTCAGTCAAATACTTTTTCGGTAGGTTGAAATAAAAAATAAAGATTATGTAAAATGTGTGATAGAATAGAACAAACATATGAAAGAACTATTTGTCTCTATTTTTCTCTTTCAGCTAAATGGAATCAGCGCAACCCACCTTCGTTTTATCATTACATCAGGATATGATCATTTTGTCTCAGTGCACAGAGTCAGTGTACAAAATTAAAATGCTTTATTGTTGTAATTAAAGCCCTATGGTATATTTTTTGTATTTAAATGACTTTTTGGCATCATTTGACGATTGAAATGGTGAGTACGAGTAGATCTCATTAGATGCACAGCCTGTCTTGATAACACAAACACACGGACATCCTCCGTGGCAAACAGCTGTTAATAATAACTTGGAACCTGAAAAGAACATTCCATGAATATGAGGTATATTTATTTAGGAATCATTTGAAAAGTTACAAATAAATTGATAGGATCTAAACAAAAATAAGTTTATAGGCTTAATGTTGTCAGTGAAGTTGCGATGGATGAAGACAAAGCAAATGATTGACAGGTACATATTTAAAATTTAGCCTGAAGTTCTGAAATTGGCTTGAACACATTTTCTGTATTTGTGCTCTTTGAATGTTGTGGATTCACTGAGGGGGCTCCTTTATCCCAGTTTCAACTGTTCCAACTAATTTCAAAAGGTGATGGTTGGAACTGCTTGAGAATAAAATAGTTGGATTGTGAAGAATGGCACAACTACTTACAAAGGAATTTTTTTTTCTCTGTGTGAAAGATAGAGTTAATTAGCTAATTTTGAGCAGTGGGGGCTTAAATTGGCTCCCGTATAGGCCCCCCCATGGGCAGAGTTTTACATCCCCATGGAAATGGGGAACCATGGGCGATGCAGCTGGGGGTTTGAGGAACCAGATGGTTTCCCAGCCAACCAGCGAATCTCTTAAGACTGCTGGCCTATTCACACAAAGTATTCAAGCCACCTCCTGTACTTATATCCTTCACACACACACACACACACACGCACTTGCACACTAACACTGACTCCTTTTCTACCTCCATTGCCATTTTAACTTGTCGGCAGCAAAGGGTTCAGCAGTGAGCGTGGACCCTTTGGGACTCCCTCCCCAATTACTTTGCTGACTGTGGAGGAGCTTGGGGATTTGCTGAGGCTGTGTTTGCTGTAGCTTGGTCTGCATGCAGCGCTCCAAATAAACCAATAAAAATATGAAATACATGCCTGAATAACTAGCCCCCTGATATTTGAGAGCAACTAATTGCTAAGGGGTATGGCTGAGATATAGCACATTTGAGTATGTGAGTGTGTAATGAGGGCAAGGTAGAGAATGATACAGTGTTATTGACTCATCTATTATTTACTGGTATAGAATATTTATTATAATGTTAGAGGTGAGGGATGGTCCATGTAATGAAGCTCAAACTCCTGTCCATAGGAGTAGGTATTTTTTTTTCCGACAACTGTTCAAATTGTGAATCTATTACGTTTGTTTGCTGTGAATATTTTATTAGAGGCCCCTTTTTGTATGTTGAACAGGTTCACAAATGCGCCTGTCCATTACTAATGAATTCAGGCTCTTTTGTGCTTGACTGTCAGCCGATCAGTAGAATCACAGCAGGATATGAGTGCGTTATTATCATGTCACTGCAGGGCAGGGCTAAATTATCACCCTGTGTCTTCTGACGGCTGCCTAACTGCTGTCCAATCACTCGGAGACATCTGCTGGACTACAACTCTGTATGTTCAGCTGAATCTATTCAAAGAGATGTTTATCAGAACCTTACCAAAATACCCCTCCGCTTCTGTGTGTCACACTCGAAAGTGGTAAATTTTATTGAACAAGTATTGAAGCTATGTGCCTTGTAACTTCCTAATGTGCCTATAAAATCATTTTTAAACGATCCTGCTGTTAAAGTTCATTTAAAACGGCTGTATTCCTATTTCATAAAGCCCACGACAACTTTGTTTACTACAATCTACAACCATGCAAATGTAGGTGATGATTTTTATGGTTATTTTAAGTAAGAAATCCCATCACCCACCCAGCTCTGTCATTTTCTTTCATGTCAACCCAGCGACTTTGAATTTCTTGTTATCTCGTCTGTGTGGTCCTCCTTTCATGTCAGTGACAGAGCCACACACATTGACAATGGGCCTTAATTTGATTTCAGTTTTGATTTGGTCCAATCAGCTTAGTTATGACAGAAGCTGAGCTGGAAAGAGCTTCTGCGTGAGGAAGGAAACACTATAAAGGCTGAAATTAGATGATTAGACGGGAGACGAAAACAAATATTCTCATTATTAAGGTCCAGGAGGAGAAGAGAATGATAATGAGAGATTGACAAAGAGTGCAGTTGACAGCTTTGGTTATATATCAGCAGCATTCATATTTATTTATAAATCTTGCATTTGCTTGTAAAGTTGTGTAATAAATAGTTCTTGGTATTTGACAAGTATCTCTTTACAGTTAAAGCTGTGGTATTTTCAATCTGGTATGGTATTTTCAATCTGGTATGGTATTCACCTACAT
>JAPZDY010000022.1:24255837-24281267 GCA_029783645.1 Ctenochaetus hawaiiensis | reverse complement strand
CTGGTACCAACTTCAGTTGTAGTTTCCAATCCTGCCTTTTTTTTTTTTACATCAGGTAGCTTGTTTCCATTAAGTTTGCATTCCACCTTCTGCTTTTTGCAAGACTGTGTTTCACAAATCCTAAATGAGATTTAACCCTTGATTCGATTTTCAACATCCTTCTGGAAATGATAAACAGTATGAAATCAAAATGCACTGTTGACAGACCAATCCACAGAGGGCAAACAATCCCTACAGTGGTGAGCAGCAATTTAATCCCTATGCGCAGGACTCCACACAGCGCTGTGTATTGTATCTGTGTGTGTGTGTGTGTGTGTACTGGTGTATGTGCCCTCCACAGGACGGCTGTGACTCTACAATAAAGGCCAGACAACAGCTGTGAGAGAGACAGAGATCCCATCGCCAAATCCAATAAGAAGAGTAGAATTTCATTACAGATGTTCAGCCTGGATATGACGGCTCCATCAATAACCACCCCACATGTGAGAGGCAGGGGGATGAGCATGACGCAGTCAAAGTCGTGTAGCCATGGCAGAATCCATATCGGATTGTTTCACAGTTCCACTAGCCTGAGTCCTCTGCTCCCTCCTTCCCTGCACTCCCTCCAAAGCCTCTTTGTTCTTGCTGATGCCTCTCTTTCATTCTCTCTGCCCCTCTCCCTCGCTTTTCACCTTCACTTTTTTTTTTTATTTTGCCCTGACAATAGAAATGTCCAGTCTTTCTTCAATGGAGCAAGGAATTACATCTCAAGTGGTCTGGTTCAATACCGCTGTCCACTCTCCTCACCAGACAACGAAGATGTTTGCTTAAAAAGACTCATGGCTCTTGTTTTGACTTCCAATTACCGTCGTTCTCTCTGTCTCTGTGTTTTCATCCTCGCTGGGGCAATTTTCACCTGTCAAACAGCACGTCATAAGTAACGCCATTTCTAGCAGCAACTCCAGACTTCGACAATTAATTTAAGTAACACTGTTTAACAGAAAATAAACCTTTTTTTGTTCTTTGGCTTTCCAAAAAAATCAATATGATACTAACAACAACAAAAGTGTTAACATAGAAGCAGATACAGCTGCTATTAGATCTTTTTTAATTACACATATAAAAGATTTCGGTACCTCACTCTCCTAAAAACTTGTATCTACTACTACAATAATAACAGGCTGCACTGACAGTTAAAATTGAATATTAAATGGAATAATCGTCATTTTGTTAAGTATTGAATAGGCCTGCGCAACACAATACAGTCAGTATAAAATCATTTTCAAAGGTCTAAAAGTTAAACCAACTTCACTGGACACTGAAGGGACTGGAGGGACAGCAGCGTCTGACAGTGCTGTCATCCGTCTAGAAAAGTTTTTTGTTTCAGAAGTCAGTTGAAGTACCAGCAAAGTCTGAAGAGCTCTGCAATTTTTTTCAAACCATTTAACCTTTCTGAGATGCATCAGATTCTTTCAGACTAAAATATCTGAAGGATTTCAGCATTTCTTTCAGAGCAGTCTGTCGTTTAAAAAAAAAAAAGAACAGTTTGTTTGGAGGAATTCAGAGACCTTCTAAACACTGAACACTGATATATAAAAAGGCACTTTTAATCAGGTCTTCCTGCTGTCATCATATCATGAATGACCTTCGGCTAGACACGACTTCAGCAGACTGTGATTAAAATATTTCCCAGGAATGACATGACCACATGACAGATATATGTCATGCACAAAAGCTGATTTAAACGTGTTATTATATGAAGTTAAAAGGGCTCGTTCTGCCGATGTGCAGTTTGCATTCAGCAGACTTGTCTTATTGTACAGAAAATTTACTGGCGAGGCAGAAATATTTTTGCACAGCAACTATTTATGTTGCTTGAATGCAGGTTTTTGAATTTCACATTTTTCAATTACCTCACACTGCCATCTGGAACTGCCACTGCCTGGGTTCTCCTTTAGCACAGCTTTATTTTATTCAAGGAGAGCACATCTTAAAATTCTAGATGCATAATAAATATTCTACTGTATTAGGCAAGGTCTTTTTAATTTTAAAGCACCTGTAGTATCAGCTGGAGGAGCAGAGTGAATCTAAAAGCAGCCGGTATCTTTGGATTAAAACTTTGTGGATATGCTCTTATTTTTTAAGAGTCAGGTAATATTTTTTTCTTCCCTACGGTAAATAATATGATAATATGCAGATTTTGGAGGAAGTAAACTGATGGCATAATAAACACCATGTTGGTGTGATATTCAGTCTTTATATTAATCTTACATCTCAGTCTTTGATTTGTATAAGAAAGTCAAAGAAGTCTTAAAAAGAAAAGGTGAGCTCAGCAGTTCATCCAAAGAAAGATAGACTTTTTTTGTGTTGCATCCGTCTCTCTTTAATCATTTCATTTCTTTACATTCAGAGCAGGGTCGTTATAGAGAGCAAATATATCCTCACCCCCCCCTCACTCCTCAGAGTTCATGGACGTGCACTTGACATGCACAAAAGAGAGATTTTTGTTCTCCAGATCCAGCACATCAGCTCCAAGCAGCGACGCTCACAGCTCTCCTGCTGCTGTAATTAACATCACAGCAACAGCATCCCTTGGCAAAACTAGAAAGTAAACTAAATGTCCGCGGGCAACTAATTTAACATCATGGACACAAAAAAAACTCACAAACAACACAAAAATCACATTAGCAGAACATAGCAACACTAATGTTACCCACCTATCATGCGGAAACAGATCAACCTCCACATCTGTCTTCATGCACTTCAGCTGCTGAACATCTCTCCACCAGCAAAAAGCCTCTACATTGTTAACATGTTACACTGTTAGCATCTCCTGTGTGTGTGAGCACGGATGCCACCTGTTTCTGATTGGCTGGATTTATGTTTCTGTGGTTCAGTCTGAGCCACTTTGTTTGCTTCTCATTCACAAAGGCTGTGTACAAACATGGGATTTTTTTTTTTCAGCACACACACTCACACTGGACAGATAGCTTGCAGACTTTGAGTAGATATTTAATGCATTTGACATAAAAATGCATTGGAACAGAATGAGTCAACCTACATTTGAGATCGTACTGTAAATCAATCAATCAGAAGAGATTTCACACGTTGTAGCGAAACATTAACACCTTTAGTGGCACAAATAGTAAAGCTAACCGCTTCTGACAAACATCTGAACATCTTTTACTGACATTAAACTAATATTTACTCACCCAAGTATATATACTACACACACTCTGAGCAGTCCATTACTTTGAATTTATTTGTCTGCTGCTCTTTCTTTTTTCAGTGATTTATTTTTCAGTGTATTAGAGTGCCACGATGCATGCTGTGACTGGGGTTTTTTTTCTGCCTTGGAGCTGAAAGAACTATCATTCTCAGCTCATATCGCGGTGGTTTTGAGAGCCATTAGTGCATGCCATACATATTTATCAAGAATCAACACATCCAGGCGCCGTATCCAACTTGATAAACAGGAGTTTCTATCTAACATCCCTTGCTGTCAAGCGTGAAAGTGATCTATTTTTCAAGCACATCTGTAACTATTACCAAATACAGTATTTCACCGGCAGATCCTTCCCAGCTGTCAGCAGGCAGCCTACTATACTTTTCTCTTGCGCGATGACATTAACAACTTGTTACAAGCGTTTACATCAGTTCCTGCGCTAAATCTTGAAACAAAAAACAGGGATATGCAGATGTATCACATAACTATTAGACAAAACTCCCTGGCATTGCACCCAAAACAGGGTGAGGGGTCCAATTGCATCAGCAACAAACTGCTGTGAAAGAAGAGAAGAAGAGAGTCCCATAAAAACAGGTGGGTGAGCACAGAAAGGAATGATGGGATGGCAATGGGAGCCGTTTGTGATTGGAGCATTTCTAGCCCCAGTAAACCTTTCTTCTCTCTCTGCCATGTGCACGGTGTTGATAAGAGACATCATCCCACTGACTCATTAATCAACTGTGAAAATGTTCAGCTACCTGCCGCTTTCTTATTCCCGTGCCCCCAAAACCCCTCCGCTTCTCCTCTTCTACCCGCTTTACAGAGAAGAAACAAACTGGACTCCATAAGGATTCCTTTTGAAAAAAAAAAAATGCTCCGCTTGCAAATTTGCTGTTTCAAGATTTTTTTTTTTTTTTTGCTAGTTCCCAATCATATCCGCTTGCACAGAGCCTTGTGTGTTCACATGAGTTCCCACACAGAGAGGAGCGAGAGCACACACTCAGTGTTTAAACACAGGAATGCAAGGACAGGAGGGCAAAACGAACGCCCACGACTCTGCAACCGGTTCGCGTTTTTTAAAGTCGTGCAGCTGAGCACTTTGTTTTACACACACACACACACACATACACAGACGCACACACACATGGGTTCATTTCATTTCTGTCTCTGTAGCTTAAATTATGATCATGCAGACGGATAACCGTACCATTTTGGCCTTACATCAAACATCCCAACCCTGCTGCCATCAGTCCCCTTTTCCCCCTGTAACAGTACTTTATTCTGCCTTTTTTTTTCAAGCTGTCCCATCGCTGCACTCCTGCACCGGTGACACCAGCCATAAAATTTCTGCTACATTTCTAAATTGTGCTGCGTGTTGTGTGTTGTGCAGGTCTCCCTCTCTCATGCATTCTCTTTAAGCTGTGTAAGAAATGCTGATCTGCTGTCTTTTTCAAACCAAACTCTGACCCACTCCAAGGAGGTTTGAATTTTGATCAGTTAATTTGCATCTTCTACATGTCAAAAACCCTTAATTTAGCTGCCAGTTTTGATCGCCTTTATGGGAAAGCTGACTGTATAATCACTCACACTGCGTCATCAGTTTTTTTTTTTCTGAAAAGCAAGCAACAAACTGACCAAATCAAAGTTTGATTAATAGGCAGGGAGGTATGGACAGCATTGTTCTGGTGACAGCTGCGTAAACAGGAAAAACCCACTGAGCTTTTAGCTGTAAATTTTTCTGATTGAGCAGATTGTGAAACAATCAGCAGCGGGACAGAAGTTCACTTTCATGTGGCATTTTATGGAAACAGAAGACATTGTTAACAGGTAAACATTTTTGGATTTACATTTGCTGCAAGCTGTGGAGGTATTTATGTTGTCAAAAGAGTCGAACATGAAGTGTCAGTCGGTGACTCCTCGCAGCACACAACCCAGAGACATCAACACACTCCTGTTGTTATCATCCAGGCACAAATTGCCGCAGTCTGTTTGCCTTTCACCTTCTCCCAGTAATAATCCTGCTGTAGACTCAACTGAGCTCTGAATTATTCAGGCACAATGTAAAATACATAAGAGACTGCAGGTAAAGGTGTTAAACTGGACTGGCATATTGCCGTAGCAACCTTAAGTATACTGTATTTTACATTAATAATGGAATGTAAGCATAGAAAAATAATAAGGTTTCCATGCCATGAAAAAAGGACTCTGGTCTGTGTTGGAGGAACCATGTTGTCTGTGATGGAGTCTGCAGTTTGTTATGACTGCAATACATTACGGAGAATTAAAGCTATAGTTTTATCTTTGATGGATTTCTCCCTCTAAAAAAATGTTTAATGTTGATGTGAAATCCCTTTTTGATATTTTAACATCCAGCCTGACTTTTACTATTGATGCTGCAGATGTGTTTTAGATGGATTGGTTCAAATTAAACTGTGCTTCACACAAGACCTTTTTTTTTCTGTTTTTTACTACACAGTTATATCTTTAAAGTCATGTATTCTGCCTCGTGAATGTTGTTCGGAGGAGCATGTAAACTTTCACAGTGGTACATCATAATTCAAAAGAGCTGCAGCGATGCCAAGAACAATATCTGATAAAAAAAGAGATGCTGGAGATGTGCACAGGTTGCAGACAGCAAGCACAAATTACCAGTGTGTTCTGTATCATTTCATCTTTTAAACACTTTTGGTAGCACAAAATGATGACAGATGTTCCAAAAGTGTGATTGTTTGTTATAAGACTTGTGAAAACCTCCAAAGTGGAACTCTCTGTCTTTTTTACCTCACAGTCACAACATTTTTTGACATCTAAAATGATAACAAGACCGAGCCACAACTCCAGTAACGCAGTTTTAAACGTGCCGAATGTGGAGCTCACAATGAAAAATTATACATATTACACTCAAGTGTTTGATATTTTATATTCTCAGAAGCAAGCAGCAGTAAACCCAGCAGTTAAGGTAATCACTGTCATTTCTGCCGCCCGAGCGGACCACACTCCACTGCTGTATACGGTGCAACCCCAGTTAACAATAACATATTGTGCATGGTTTGATTGTAAGTCCGTTCGCTCCACACACTGTAAACTCTTCTTCTGATCCTGCGAGTGCCGTTAAACTTCTTGGTTCAGTAGCAAACATTTATGTGGCATCACAGTTTACTTGATGTGCCGCCTGGAGACATAAACATTTTGTTGGAAACAGTGATGGTGCATCAGAAACAGTCAGCATTCATTCACAGCGAGGAAAAAAAGATGTATGCATAAACATAAAAAATACATCTTTCATATGTAAACATGCTCATGGAGGTCTGAATATATTTATTTCAGCAAATGTCAGAGGTGAATGTTTTGAGAAGAAAAGCACTACATAATAAGTAAAACACTATTCTTAGAGCTGGTCTGTTTATATTTGTGTGTATATATATATATGTGTGTGCATATATACTGTATGTATGTAGTCTTAAAGATATAATTCAGTCTGCATGTTCTTGTTTGCACAAATTTGCAAATATACAATAAAACAGAATAGATTAGTACATATTCTTCTTGGTGGTGAACATCAACAATTGGCTCAGTGAAAGAGTCAGGGTTACGTTTTTTTGTTGTATTTTTTTTTTGAAGGATACAGATAGAGATTAAAATGTTTAATATGAAACTCATATGAGCATATATACATTGAAAACATAATTGGTCCCTGTCCACACTAACTGTGATGAGATCTCTTTTCTCGCCCTCACTTATAACTCAAGCATATGCAACAAAATTCCCTTGTTTTTTTTTTTTTTGTCTTGCTGTGGATGAAAGACAGAAACACATAGAAAAGATATAATATATGCAGAGTTATGAACATTCTCATCTGACTGGAGAAAAGCACATTTTCCAAAATGTCAGACTCTTCCTCTCAAGTTTAATTTTTCACATCTGCATTGTTTTGAAGGCAGCTTTGAATAAACTTTAAAACAAACACTGACTTTTTAAAAGGATGGGATGACTTTTTTTCAATATCTAAGGCTGAATTCAGATTAAATTAAGGACATTTCTGAATTTCTACGATATGGGAGGAACCTTTAAAATATTCTACAAAAAGAGGAACAATAGAGATATAAAAAGGCCGGGTCACGAGCGCTCCTCTCCAAAAGCTGTGGCTTTTTCTTACCTGAAAGACTCTGCAGTTAATTACACCATGCATCATAACCTCTGCTCTCCTGGGGGGGGGGCAAAATGAACTCCCACACTGGCCATTTCAACTGCGCTTTACAAGCTACTTTTCTCTTGCATGTAAACAGAGCACACACACATTGTAACAACTGTCCACACACACACACTCAGTGAACACAGTATGATACTCACACACAGGTTATGGCTTTCCAAGCAAGTTTGAGCTCGTTTAATCTCATCCCTGTATACATTCTTTGTGATCAAACCTTTATAGACAAATAGAAACGCAGATAATGAAGGCCTTCCATTAGTAGCAATAATCAATACAGATCCATCTTAGCGTACAATAATGTCCATTCAAGGTACTGAAGGTATCATTCAGTTGGATGAAAGGAAAAGTGTTGTTTATATACATAGAGACAGAAATATACACATGTGCAGGTGGACGTATGGGGTTACACCCACAGTCATCGACAACAACATCTCAAATGACCAAAGATCCATTAACTGGTAGTTCTTTTCGCAGCCTGCTGAAAAAGTTTACTGTAGCGCCCAAATTAAAGAGCTGTACGGTAGATTGATTATGGTCACGGATACTATACCAACACTTAGAACACTGAGTAGGCTTTACAGTTTAGAGTTTACACTTGTTTGAAGAGACAGAATGTAATCATCCCCCCCAATCCCCGCCCTTAAATTTGTGGTCTGTTCATCCAAGAGAAGATTAAGTCGAGAACCAATTCAAGACAAAAAAGAAAAAGAAAAAGTGTGACTGATAGCAGAAATATGTCTTTCTCTTTCCCTCCTCTCTCTCTCTCTTTCTTTCTCTCACTCTACCCCATTTACTCCCGCTCATTCCCTTTTCTCTCCACAACAATTTCTTTACTGTCAATCCTGTCTTCTTTTAATTATGTTGCTCATTCCCTGTCTCGCTGTGAGAAATGTGCAGAAGTCTCTGGCATGATCGGCGTCGGTCCTCCAGGTTTTTTTTTGTGTCTCTGTCAGAGAGAGACTCGTTCCCAGAAACTGGCCCTTCATGGCCCCTCCTAACTCAGGTCCTTTTTTTAAAGCTACGTGCTTCATCACAGTTGAGGTCCGCCTTAACAACACATCAAATGAACAACAAATTCACAATTGTCATGTTTTAATATTTTCTTCCTCCTCTTTCTTCCTTTTTGTGGGTTTTTTTTTTTCTTCTTCTTCTTTCAAACAAAATGCCATTCATGTCAACTGCCCAGAGATTCAACCTTCTTAATATCAGTCTCAGAAATAACACCTTCTGCTTTTGGGATCAGCTTGTGGGTGGATGACCTCTTTTTTTTTTTTTCTCTTCCTGGCGCTTCTATAGGGCATGCTGGGCCAGGACCAGAGCCAAAGCGAGGCCGGGAACCAGAGCCCAGACGCTGGCACACAGGCAGGCGCAGTGATCCTCTGGCAGACCCTGGGTTTTGCCCAGGCCGCCGCCTTTTGGTTCAGGATCCTGGGCAGATAGAGAGACACACGGGGAGGGAGAGAGAGATGTGTAAAGGTTAGACATGACTCAGTGCTGCTTTCTTGTTATGGCATTTGATGACGGGAAGAGGAAGACAGGAGGGAGGTGATGGAGGACAGAGCTGAAGAGAAAACAGGAGTCACGAAGTCAGAGTAAGAGTGAGGAATGACATGCACCAATGGCAGAGCCACTTTGGCACCAGCATTGAGTGTTTGATCCACCAAATGTTTTGATATGTGAAGTATATTTCAAGACCCTTCTGCTCAGTATGCTCTCTGCTTCTTAAACAAGCTGGCAACAAAGGAGAGCTTCTTGTGAGGACTTTTTTCTCTTTTTTTTTTTTCAAACTCTTTAAGGTTGTGCCAGCTAGTCTCTAAACAGTTTTTAAAGCTATCATTACGGACTTTATTTACAAGAAAAACATGCTACGAAGCCAAACACACATTACAGAAGCCAGCAGCAGCTGTGGATTTCTTTCAATATTTCATAAGGCATAAATTATAGCAAGTACAGGACGAACAAAGCACTTGCAAGACCCCTCGCTTGCAGTTTAACTGTGCACAATCAAAACAGTGCTTATTCCTGTGCACAAAAGAAAAACAAACATGTGAACGGTGTGCAAACTGAGAGAAAAGCTGCACCGTTTACCCCACGGTTCCTCATAATGGCAGAGAGAGAGAGCAGTGGGAACACATCAGTCCTGATATTAAACTATATGGCCTCCAGAGTTCCACTGTCACATCCACGCTACAATGGTCTTATTATGTGCTTTTCCATAAAATTGTTAGCATTTTGAATACTTTTTCAATTTTCTGGGATTCTTGTAACACAAAGCATAACCATTTGCCTCCTAGTTAAAGTAGTCTCGCTCAATTTGCGGAGGCACCATTTTCAGTCCAGCACAGCAATACAGAGGCACATCATAAGGAACATGAAACATTTTCCTCTCCTCCTCCTCCTACCTCTCCACCTCCTCCTCCTCCTCCTCCTCCTCCACCTCCACCACCACCACAACCATCCCCTCAACTCATCTTCACCAATGTAACCTTTGCGGAGATTGCACTTTGGTCCATTTCCCTGTACACAGAAAGAACATCTACTCAGATGTTATCTACCAGCACCTCATCTTCCAACAGAACAAGGCAACATATAAACCAGAAGATAAATAATGAAACAGAAAATAGCGTTGAATTATATTAACACAGGAATGGCTTATTTTTCCTGTAAAGGGGGAAAAAAAGGGGGGGAGGAGGGAGAGAGAGGAGGGAGAGAAAGGAGGGTTTTCCAAAAAAGCTGCAGTTATCACAGTACCTGGGCTTGTGCATACCCTGCGCTCTACAAAGAATTGGTCAAATGGCAGTTGCCAAAAAAAGGGGGAGGGGGTGAGAGTAAGAGGGGGAGGGTGGATGTCTATGGGTAGCTTGACAATGCACCAAACACATCCGCGTCTAAAAGCCAATTAATTAGCAAGGGCAGTGATGTGTGGCAGCAGCCTGTTGACATGAGTCCAGATCTCTGGCTGCAGCCAATATCCACACATACGCTCAAGCTCGTGTGAAGGTACACACACACACACACACACAAAAACACATGGCTCTGAGCACAATCACACACATACATATGCATGCACGGTGACTGGAATCAGACAATGTCAAAACATGCTAATTTTCTCATGCTTTAAAACATGCAGAGAGAGAGAAAGAGAGAACGAGGGTGGAAAACATTCATAAGTATTTATTTTAACTGCTGATAAGAACATATTTCCGTTGTTGCTAAACAGGTTATTACAAAAACAGCGAGTGATTTCATTATCAGTCGGCACATCGTCAAATTTACAGCGCAGTCGAGCTGCATCTCCCAAGGCTAGTTATCGAGTAAACCTGAGCTACGTAGTTTCTGACCACAATCAATTTCATTCAGCTGAGCTAAAAAGAATCAACACGTGACTGAGGTCTATGGGAACACAGACAGCACCAGCTTTCCAATGGCTGTGAGGTTGTGGAGCGAATTCACACACAGACTTTGCTCCATTTTTTCGATGAAAATCTAAAAACTTAAAATATACAAAAATTGAACAGTTCAACTTAATTATTTTTTCAAGAATCTGCTAATTGGGGACATTAAAATTCAAATAAGGATTAGTATTAAAAGGCTTTAAAAAATCCATCTTATCTGTGTGACCCAAACTGAAATCAGAAACAAAGCAGATGCACCATGGGGAGTCCATGATTCCTTTATTAAACCCTATAGAGCCATGTTAATAAACTGGAAATCTTTTGTTTATCCTCCATGTAAACAAAACAGGACGTGTTATGGCTACCCCACTGACTTACAAGGCTCGAAGGACCGAGCTTCAGCCCACATGTTTACTCACCGAGCATGGAATAAAGCCCACAACCACTGGCAGTGACATTTTGAATAATTATGAATCCAAATAAGCTCTCCTATACACTATAAGTGAGCAGTATGACTGACAAGGACAGGCTCAGTCACGGACCGCAGAGTCTCCTATACTCACTTATCTCCAGCCCTCCTCCATATTATAGGTTATCCTTTGGTGTCATGGCCGTTTGTTGCCTTTCCATCCATCACAAACTTAATATATTCTGTTACACAGACTGTTTGTACACGTGTGTGCTTGGTACCACGGGGGCCCATGCTGGCTCCTGTTAGATTTACAGCCTTGGACAGTCAGCCTTCTGCCAAGAGGGCTCATACCATAACAACACTCCCCCAATTTATCTGCCAGGGAAGTTTGACAAGTTTTAATTGCCAGGCATAGTTGTCTGAGAACGCAGGGCCACCCAAAATGTCCCAACCAGCTCCCTCTCTAATTATAAACTTCCTGCTTGACTAATCACACGTCTTATTGTTTCCTAATTACCATTTTTACAATAAATTAAACACCACGCTGCAGTGAGACAGGCACAGAGCGGAGCATCAATACTGACATACACACACGCACACACAACCTTTGGAGAGAGCGAATTCACCATCCACTCCCTCCTCACCATCCTCTCCCTTTCTTTTTTCTCTGCAACACCTTTCCAAACATTATACACTGTTATTGTTATCAGTGGTGCTTGTTCATTAATTCTCCTCTTAGCAACATTTTTAAGGTTTTAATTTGCTGTCTTCACAACAATGAGGGGTTTTTTTTGCGTAAAGGACAATGCTGCATGACTCGGGCGCAGTGTGACCATTTAATGGCTGTGAAAGCCCCTGGAATTACTCAAAATAGATGTCTTAATGGGAGTCATTCATTCTGCACGCATATTTGCATTCATAAACACTGCACGCTGCATGGATTTTGTGTATATCTGTAATAGACGCTGAAAAATAACATTAAGAATAACATAAACAACAGCAGCAACAGCTGCAGAAGGCTTTACAAAATACAGTTTTATACTCGACTGTCTAATACAGCCAAGCTTGGTAACTGGGTCTCCTACAAAGGTGAAAAACATCATTAGTCATACGCCAGACGGCTGCACTTCACATTTAAAATACAGCTCTAAAACAGAACAATATTTCACTCTGAAAACTAATCAAACTCAACAGCTGGATTAAAAAAAAAAGAAAGGAACAATCTCTCATTGGCCCAAAGTGCAGTGAAATATTTCTGTTTTGTTCAAGAGAGACAGAGTAGAGGGAGGGAGGGAGGGAGGGAGGGAGTTTTTGGCGGACGTTGTAGTTCATTTTCACATTTTTAGGGTGTTTGAAGAGAAAATGAAGAACAGTTCTATTAGAAGACGAATGCACGTGCATTCTTGCAGCACAACAAAGAGTGATGTTTTCCTGCTCCAGACGGTGAACTCAGTTATAGCCGAGTTGCCTGCAGTCTTCAGAGTGTAGACGGCATTCAGCTGAGAACAGGCCTTGGGCCAGTATTTTAGAACCTCTAATCCAGATTAAACCCCCTACCTCCCGTTTCTTTCACTATTTCATTGTGTGCGAGAGAAATATTATATTTCAACCAAATGTCATCATCTTGGGTGTAGCATAAACTGTCTTATCATAAAGCGTCTGTTCTGATGTGCCAATTGCTTTAACAAGCATAGAGATTGAATGTGATGTGAATGTAAATAGTGCCGTGTTGAGCTTCGTGATTTTGCCTCTGTACAAAATCCTCCTTTCATGGAAGCAGGGTGGAGGAGTGTTCTGTGGTTCTTCTTGTGATAGGTCCATTTTGACAAAATTTATGCAAAGAAGTTGCTGCAAACTGCTGAAAATACAGGGATTTGTGTATGTTTACATATTTGTGCTGCACGAACAGCAAGAAAATAACTTCTGTCTAAATTAAACACAATAATGCGACTTGTATATATTATATGATAGACTCTAGGAAAATATCCTCAATTCAAAACTCCCACATGATTGAAAAGCAGATGGGAAAAAATGACTTTGCATTACATTTTATTTTAACATTTGTAGCATTTTAAATAATCAATATAGATCTACTACCTTTGGGATGGTGACAAAGGGAGGTTCTGAGGTGCCTGTCGACCAATCCGACCCCATCTTCGTGGTTGCAGAGGGACCTGGGATGGACACATTTTTGGTGTTGTCTATCCCATAACCAAAGGCCTGAATAGCGTTCCCTGTAGGGGCAGAGATAAAGTCATTTGTTTCTGACTGCCATCAGAGCAAGAAGCCAGCTAGCAGACAGACAGCTCTAAGTCAACTTCTTGGTAGCCTGCCCAATCTTTGGCAACCGCGGGAGCGAAGGAGGGCAGAAACGGACTGGGAAAGGATCGAGTAAAAAAAAAAAAAAAAAGGGTACAGAGAGCCAGTCTTTTTGCCTCGTCAGTAAGCTTGAGAGTTGTTCGCCAAACTAATCAAATACAGCGATCCAAGGTTTGCTCATGAAATCTGTCATCGAGGAGGATTTCATTTACAAAAATACCATCAATGCATTATGTTGAATATTTTAGGCTGTGTGTTTTATTGAAATTCTTAACATGTTCGTGCTATCAATTAAGCACGTAATTACCCTTCTATAAGGAGTCCTGCAGCGACACAATGGACACATTTATCAAACACAAACAACTTTGGTTCATGTCCTCGGCTCATTACAAAAACCCTTTTATGTTGCGACAGCCATTTTCATATTGCAACAAGCTGACCAAATAGTAGCACTTGAGATGATGAACCCCAATTTGTTTGCCGGCAGTTGTGCACTCAGAAAAGGGAATCTTTTAAAAGTAGCAAATCAATCAGCTCAAACAGAGGACAGCAGCCCGTGAATGCATATGAGCGCTTTGTGTGTCCGCCTGCAGATGTACTGTACGCATGTGTGTGTGATTTTGTGTCTAAGTGCATGTGTGAACCTCTGCAAAAATGTGATAAATCCCTGTTCAGTCAGCTTTTCAGCTAGATATGGTAAAATAGGGGCTGAGTACCTTTTCACTGCTCATCCGTTTAAAACACGAGCCTTGTTTCTCTTTGTTCAGCCAGAGAGAAGGCAAGGCATGTAATTGCTTGGCAACCACCTCCATTATAGGGTCAGCATGCAGAGATGACTTTGAATAGATTTATGTGTCTGATCAAATTCAAAACATTACCAAACAACGGAGAAATGGCATTTCCCCGCCACTACACGAGGGACAAACAGGGTTATGCATAATCAGATGGACACATACAGACTCGACACACACTCTTAGCACCCCGCAGATTTGTCCATCTCATCTCCTGTCCACCTACACAATCTTGCACACACACACTAGTATATATATCATAAAACAGGACACACACAATGGCACAGATATACACTCGCGAGCAGCCTTTATGTTTCTTATTCTGTTCGACACTTGTGAACTGGGCTGCTGCAGGAAAATAAAACCACAGAGAGGAACAGAGCTCACCAGTGAAGCCTAACAACTTTAATACTCGCAGCGAAGAGCCAGTGAAGTACTGCTGAGACATGTGATGTTACACATCTGTTTGTCAGGGTTCGGCTATAGCTAGTGATCCCCCTACAGATGCTGCAAGACTTAGGAATGAAGCCATAAATCAAACCAGTTGGCTGGAGGGCCTCCACACAGGATGTTTTACTGCACCCAAATGTTCCACTGAGTGATTAAGCTCAGTGCCAATAGCAATTCAATTTTTTAATGACTCTGGATAAGTTTTCCTTTAACTCCTGGGCATGGCATGCGTTGCCCTACCTGCAGGGACAGATGGAGTAGGAGATAAGGGGGAAGGGAACCAGGGGAATGGAGACAGAGGGAGGAGGGAAATCAGGGTTCAGAGTATGTTTGGACTGTCCTTACACCGTCCTTTTTAGCTGGGATGTTTTTTGATGGCCTCCACACATATTTGAATAAATATTGAAGCTATTATTCTTTCTCTATTGCTTGACTTCATAAGTAGAGATTAGGAAAGAGAGCACTGATAATAAATTATTTGTCTGTCTTTGTTTTCAGTTTCAATGTGCTTTGGTTTATCAGTCATGGTAACAAGAGACTTACCCTGCAGAGACTGACATAGAAACTAGAATGCAAATGCGGGGTTGATGGAGGTCATGTGAAGCTGAAATATCACCCGTCTTTTTATAAATACAGTATATGTTTAGTGCTTTATAGTGAGTGCATTTTTTGTGTATATTCTCCTCTCTGGTGTGTCGAGGTTTATCGCCTGTTCCCCTTGACTGCAGAGAGGAGATGCTGCATTTTGTGTTATTTTTCAAGACGCCTCCTCAGCTCCCAGCCTCATCCCTCATCCTGCACACTCAGCTAAAACGGTACCCCAGCAATCTATTGAAATGGTCTAAAAGCATTATCCACACAATGGAACATGTTAAAGGCAATGGTGTCTTGTTGCACTGGTGACACCGCTCGCTCACCATCACAAGCAAAAAAGCCCGCTGTTTTTTTTTATTCCCCTTAAAAAAGCATAAAAATGTTTGAACACTCTGTCACGCTGTCCCCTGCATGTTATGCATTAGATGTACAGATGATATGTATTTTAGCTTCAGCTATTATTTCATTTGAGCTAGATCTGTTCCTTTTCATGATATTTTTCTACCGTTAGGGATAAGCCCTTTAACTCTCTCGGATTGAATGTGAAAATGACATGCAAATGGTTTCTTTTGTATTAAAGTCCGGGCAGATCTTGCCCGAAGGAGGGATGAAAAATGATAAGAAATGACTAGTTTCTCAAAAACTAAGAACATTTAATTCCACCTTAATCAGTGGGAAAAGGGATGTCCGTGGATAAATTGCATCAAACTATGAGGTAGGCATTTTCATTAGGACTTCAAGAAGTTCCATCAATTTTTCCATTCACCCACCCCTCCACCCATCCATCCATCCACCCAAAATTACATTTAATCCTTCCAGCTTTATTTCCTCCTTTGTCAAACCAAAATAAGATAAAAATTTTAAAAAATGTAATGATAATAATAATCAGATTTATTAATTACAGTTTAGATGAACTACATTCTTTTATGACATTTAAATTATATGGGTGACTGAAGAGCATCAAGCCTCATAACTTCAGACCAAGCAGAACCTTCAGGGCTAAAACACGGAGCTGCAGTTCCTCAAATGATCACTTGAAGCTTGAACCAACGGTGAGTCGATCTGCACTGAACC
Organism: Ctenochaetus hawaiiensis; assembly: GCA_029783645.1. Lineage (NCBI taxonomy): Eukaryota > Metazoa > Chordata > Actinopteri > Acanthuriformes > Acanthuridae > Ctenochaetus > Ctenochaetus hawaiiensis. Next base: position 24,264,817 of record JAPZDY010000022.1, on the reverse strand, counting down.
TCGTTTTAAAAATGTCCAGATTTACAGCAGAAATTAACATGTTTACTGTCTGGAACAAAATGGATAATTATAGATAATTTACAAGACAACTTTATAGAATGTGAATTTTTATTTATCACACTTGTTTAAAACCATATTAAGAATTACAGTTGTGCAAAACTGGGCTCTGTCCATATTTAATTCACTGCCTATGCTCGAGTCCCATCCATCATTATTTTCGCATTCACTCCCTCCACGACCATCCACTCCTGAACAACATCAAATCCAAAGTCGTCCCAGTGTGGAGCTCTATTACACTGAAAACACAATCTGACTTGACACCATCAAAGTTGCAGTAGATCAAAGTTCACTCTGCTGTTATATGGCAGGAAGGCTAACTGCTACATCACATGCTTGCGCTCTTATCAGTATTACACGACTGTAGCTGCCTATCAGTTGCAAAACACATTTCAGATGCTTTCAGAGTGAACCCGTGTCAGGATGACTTACTTAGGCAGGTGTTATCGGTGAAGTATCGCAGAAAGGTCATACATTCCTCTTCCTGGTTTCCACTGCCTTTACAGGTGCACCAGGGGGAGATGGTCCAGTTGGAGAAGCTGCTGTCAGCATAGTTGGGAGTCATGTCTGTCCCTGTGAGGGCATCCGCACACGAACACACACCCAAACACACACATATATGCACATTAGGACAAACAGTTATGGGTCACTAATGGACAATAATGGACTACATTTATTGCAAATAGTCATAGGGATGGCTTCGCCGTGTTTGAGTTTATGGAAAGGTGAAGCATTCTATAATGTTTTATTTTAGATGTAAAGAGGCCATTATATTACGAATGTTTTGCAAAGTAGGTGCTTTAGGAAGTGTGTGTGTGTGTGTGTGCTGTGTGAACTGTCGTACCAAAACATTTTACTTTTTCAAATGTCTCCCTGTGTCGGTGCTTACAGCTGCAGCCACGGTAGTTAGATGCACTTTGTGTAGCGTTTTCCAGAGATATCGAGGAAGCGCCATGGCATATTATTACTTCATACTGTACAGTTTATGACACGTGGTGGGGAAGCAGTGACTGATACTGAAATATGGACACTTCAGCAACCATCATGCAGGAAAAAGTTGTCATATAAATCTTCATTTGAACCTCTGTGAGCTCTGTGATGCTGCTGCAACATCACCAAGGTGCTGGGATTGAAAAATGTGCTTTTACTGTGTCTGTGCATGTTGTCTGAGAAACATTTACTATGAGCACACAGATGGTCTTAAGGAGTTTTAATTAAATAAACACTCTCTCTGCGCCTCTACTCCCTAATTACTTCTACTAGTGGACTGATGTCCAGTGTGCTGGGGGAGATATCAAGTCAGGAGGGAACAAAGCGAGAGTTTTCCTCACGCTGTCTATAACCATCATCCTTTATCTCAACATGCAGCTGAAATTAGAAAATAATGTTGTTGCACTTTGAGATGAATGTATATATTTCTGTATGTTTTGCACTGACCGATGAGCCTTGCGTAGGAGGCCAGGCAGGCTTGGTGATTGTCTTGGTTGGGACAGGTGCTCATTGTGTTTGGAGTCTCCCAGCAGTTAACCAAGTAATCGGCCAACCTAGACCTGCATAACAAACACGACACACAGCACAGGCAGAGAAATAGGAGGCAGGGACTCAGTCATAAGAACATGGCAGACGAACATACATACACATGCACAAAATCAAAGGACAGGGCCTCATTTTTTGGCACCGTTTTGACATTTTCACAGAAGCTGCCAGTTGTGACCAACATCAAACTGGGAATATATACACAACATCTGCTTCCGTGCTGCTGTAACAGGTGTCTTGAATAGCAACCAAGTCTCACTCACGCCTCAGTCCCAACAAGCTACTCACTCGGTACATGGCATGCGACCAGGTGGCAACCACTGGGGTTGAAAAATTAGCCAGCGCACCAGTGCAAATCTGCAGTTCCTCTAATGGCCACTTGAGGCTGGCAAGCAATTAAATCTTTACAGAGGCTCATATTAAAGTGCTTTATTTTACAGCAGGATGACAGCTGCTTATAGTTCACCTGAGCTAATTTAAGTCACTGAACTCAACCTCTTGGCTGTGTTTGCCAAAAGGGCAATTTTTAATGCAAATATGGAAAAATAATAAGGCTAGCTGTATGGCTAATTGTTCAAACAGATTGTTTGTGTTATATGCCCCCTCCGCCGCTGCTTCATCTCTTTGTCTATTTCTGAATTAGCCATGACATCAACAGAGCAACACTACAAAAACGGCAACAACAGCAGCGAACACACTGAGCCTCACATGGTTGTCATGCAGACTGTGTCCGTGCATTATGTAGTCTGTGCATGCAGCATGAAGCCAGTGGTCACACGTTTATGTAAGGACAGGGAGAGATATCATATGCCTCTTTTGGCTGTTGCTTGGATGCTTATCCTGAACATCTCGAGTGTATCCTAAACTCACTTTCCCCCCACAAACCAAGGGTACTGATAAAAATAGTATGTTTTGTTTCGGTGTGTGTTTGTGATAAGAGCTTTAAGTCTCCGGAGGCCCCCAGGGTGGCATTGCTAATCCACTTAAGTAGGTTTATTGGGAGTAGCGTGTGCAAAGTTGCTCTGTCTGTCCTGTTCACATCACAGCTGCCCACTAAGTGAATCACAATCCATTGCACATTTCTCTCTCTCTCTCTCTCTCTGCAGTGACTCACTCATTCTAACCCAGCCAGACCACTTTTTGCAGCCTTAAGTTCAAAGGTACTGTAAAGTACCTCAGGCTGTCCTCCCCTTAGTGAACACAAACCAGCATGCACACACATAAACAAGCTCTCTCTCTCTCACACACACATAAACGCAGATATTGGGTTTAGTCAGTGTATGTGATTGAATGAGTTTTCTGGCTGGCAAACACCTATTTGCAAATTCTCGGGCAACTCCTTCCCTGATAAAGTTGGCTCATTCATGATGGCTGCTCTGATAGCCTCCTCCTCTGTTTTTCAGCCTGTTATATAGTCATTTGTTACAGTGTTTTTCAAAAGGGTACTATGGAGGGATTTTTTTAATAGCAAAACATTATTGTCTGATTCATTGTGACACATTTTAATAACCATAAAGAAATGACTCACCATCCAGATGCCTGTCAGAGCGCCAGCCTTGATCTCAGGCCAGTGGTGCTGATACTGTTTGTGTCTTACAATTACTGAAATTTTTCAGGAAATACCCTTATTGGCTTTGCTACACAAGCCTATAAAGAGATTTATACCGCTATCACATCTTTAAAATATGCATCAGGAATCAAGAAATTGTTAGCTTGGCTTAGCATAGCATGAAGACTAGAAAAGGATGAGCCTTAATCTGATATATTGTGACAGTAAGTGAGCTCCAGCGATCGGTGTTGCACATTTAATTTTTTTTAATCTTTGGAAATATCCAGGTTAAATATTGCCTCAGTCTTTATGCTAATCTAAGCTAACTATCTCTTGCAAGTATTTTAGAAATTTTAACAAGCATAAGAGTGATTTTGACTTTTCCATGTTGGTCTTTGCAATAAGCAAACACACTTCTAAATATGTCAAACATTTGATTTCACACAGCATCTGTGTTAGACTTTTTGTTTCCTGCTGGCAAAGCTGCAGTCAGATGGTATCTCTTTGAAATTTATTCAGGGAGGTAGTTTTTTTTTTTTAAATGAATGTTTTCAGTCTTATTCTAACTCTAACAACCCTTCTCCACTTTGGCCTGACATGTTTTAACCAGGTTTTTCTTTCTCAGCTCAGTTTTTTTGCTCGTTCCTTTGCTGTGCTGCCAGTGTAGACAAGGTGAAGCACCTTCATTAGTGCTGCAGAAAAAGTATCTTTGCAGATTTCACTCCATAAATCGATCTAGATGACTTCCTGCAAAAAAAGTAATTCACAACAGAATGATATGCCAAGTCTACCCTCTAAGTAATTATCCCAATGTCTCAGCACGGATGTGATAATAATTGCATTTTTGTAAAAATCCTACAGATTTACCACCTTTAAATACACTTTTTCTCACAGAATAAAAACAGAACCTGATAAAAATGTGAATTAATCATTTACACTTATTTTTACATTTACATATTACTGAAATTACCACCTATTCATCTTTTAATTTCATACTGTAGTTAGTGAGAGACTTTAAAAGAAGTGTTTACAACGTCACCTTCATGTATAAGCAAGAGGTTCATATTTAAATAAATTGCTGATGGTGCAAAGACTTGGACAGAAGCCTAAACAGGTGGAATGTCAATGTCAGACATTTACATGATTCCTTGTGTTTAAATATGCATTGCATTATCACACTTTCTTTAGTGGTGCTACTTGATCACTTATTCATCATTTTGTACCTTTGTCATGAGGTTCTGAAGTAGCTGGATGGGATTAGATGCATTGTAAAGATACTGAGCCTGCTTGTTAATCTGCACACACTGTTCAATTGCTTTTGGCAGGATGGACATTGTCATTCAGGAAACTCAGAGAGGAGGTTCCATGCAGCCATAATACAGTCTGCAATAAGTTAGAGACAAATCTGATACTGGTATGCTGCATCTCAACTCTGCAAATATGGAGAGTGCAGGCAGGCAGATTTGGCTAAAGGGAGGAAAACGGGGTGATGAGGTTATAAACTCTCCGTCCTCCTGTCTGTCTGTCTATCTGTCGGTCTCTCTCTCTCTCCCTCTCTGTCTTTCACCACAGCAGAGATGCAGCCAGTGTGGTGTGATGAGCTTAGGCCTCCAGCAGCAAAACCCACTCAGACTCACTTCATTACTCCATCTCCATCCGCCCTCCTATCAAATCACCCAGGGAGAGCCTCTTGATATGACATGCTGCTAACATCACATCTGAAGCCACGGTTCAGAAAACAGGACGTATGGTCGCTCTGGCGGCAAAGACTGATATGGATGCACACACACGCAAACACACACAGGCACTCAAACAGCAATACATAATGATTATTCACACACACACACAAAAAAAAGGCCGCCCTGGTACAAACTTATCCCTCTCAACACCTGTCTAGCTCACTCAAAGTCCTCTCTCATCCATTCTTGTTCTGAGTGAAAGAACTTGTAGCCAAAATCATGCCACAGATGATAACAAAGATACAACAGACAGAGGGGAGAGAGAACAACTCCATTGTGCCCATACAAAGCAACCTTTAAAACCACATTTTCCATTTTTTTTCCTATTTCTCTTGGGCGAACGGTCTTTCACTTTTTAAAAAACGTTCCATTTAAGAATGAGAACGTCAGATTTTCTGGAGGAACAGCAAAGAGCGCGGAAGATTAAAGAAAACTGAACAAGCGCCGTGTTTCTTTTTAGATGCAGAGCTCTTTCAGACAATGACGGCTTAAAAACAGTAATTTAAAGTTTAGAGAGGTGTCCTGAGTGTTCAGACAATGGTGTTCCAACACCGGGATGCAGCAAATTTCATGGCTTCCACAGGCTTTCCATTATACCTCGGCAAAGCGCCACTCGCCGCTGAAATTACAGGCTGTCTAGCTCAACAGAGTTTTATGGTCATTTCAGCCACTCAGCCCCCAGGGAAGTGGCAGGGGAGCCCCCACAGAGGTAGACTTCTTTCAACCAACCTGACACTTTAAACACAGTGATTCGGCTGAGCGCTGAGTGCCTGTCCATCCAGCTTGGCAGTAATAGAAAACTAATGGCTTTTTATATATCTTATTCCGATCACTTGATGCCCGTGACAAACAATGTGACTCAAATCAGATGAGTGTCAGTCTTGGAAACCATTTCCTCATGAAAGAGGAGGGGCAGGTGGAAAAAACAGCTATCAGACTCCAAAGTCCCTTAATAGCTTCCTTCCTACATTAAAACGGCAGTCCATTGAGAGTCCTGTCTGGTTTGGAGACTTCCCCTTCTGTGCTCATCTACGACTATGAGTTGTGGATGATAATTTCTGTTAAAAGTGAAATTACGACTCTTCCCTCTTATCACTTCCCTCAGTCTTGAGCCTAGAGAGGCTTTAGAAACCATATCTCTCGCTCGTCTACAGAAAGCATAACAATAACCATGACACAATAGCTGCCAACATAATGGCAGTTACATGAAGCAAATGAGGAAAAAACAAAAGATGTTTCTCTCGGCTATGCTTTTTTTTTTCTTCCTTTTCTTCTTCTTCTTTCTGTTGTGTTCCTCCGACCTTATCTGTCCTCTCCTTTCCTATCGTTTCTCATTAATGTCCCATTGTCACTGTTGTATAAACTGATTGTCATCGCAGCCTCAAGTGCTCTTATGCAAACACAGGGTGAGGAAACTTGACCCTAGTTCAATCAATAGGACTCAGCAGCCCTGCGTGTCTTTTGGCACTTGATGTAAAAACCCAAAGCAAACAATAAGACGCGACAAAGCTGAGATTTGACTATTATTATTATTATTTTTTTTTTTTTTTTTGACAGTCAGAATTTTCTGCATTGTGCACCATGTCTCATTATGTCATTTCAGTTCTTATAAAAAGCCACACAATACAGCGCTGACCTTGTGGGTGGAGGCTATGGATATATTTTGATTAAAAGGGCGTAACATCTGTCCAAACGAGTCAAACTTTTCCCTTTTACTAGAAGACACTCACCACTGTCTTCTGATATGGGGGGCTGTAGTTGCATTCGTCCCCTTGTTTTCACACCTAACTTTCTGCTGCTGACCCTTTGACAGTCTCTTCATGTCTCCAGTCAGAGGTGATTGTCCATTTTACCCGCAGCTATTTGCTCTTGAATGTGCCTGGACAGAGCCCTGCCTGTTTTGGCAGCACTGTACTCATTGGGATTCGCAGTCAATGCTCTAAAAAGGGCAATGTGGACAGATGGCATTCAGTCAAAACACAAGGCAGTTAAGCTTAGCTGTCACATGACGCAACCTTTCGCCCCCTTACTCAGCAGAGAATTGAAACCAACCAAAACTGTCTGGTGACATAACCTCCCCTGCATTAATGAGCAGAGAAAAGTTAAAAACAAAAAAAACAAAACAAAAAAAAAAACCCAAGCAACAATCTGATCTCGCATTTTCATTTAATTAACACACTTTGTGCTTTATTTCAAAACATTTACTTATGCATGAGCGCAATGTTCCTTGTTTGGTGACCAGAAAATTGGCCTGTAATTTAGTCTTTCTTTTACTTTCTCACTTTCACTGGCTCTTGAGCTCTGCTTTTGTCTACTTCACCCGCTGCAGACGTCTTACAACCCCTTACTGAATGTTATGTCATCAGGATGAATGGTAAATCAACCGCACCCCACACACACACACACACACACACACACACACACACACACACACACACACACACACACACACACACACACAAACCAAGTACTGTCTGTTTGAGGTTGAGTAGATTATTCAAGGTTATCTGAACTCACTAAATACTCTCTGAACAAAGCAAACAGCCCTCCTCCAGACAGAGTGTACACATCAAACAACTGCATGAACTGTCCCTGAATACTCTGCATGTCTCAGAGTTAAAGGTAGAGCTCTGTAGAGACGCTATAAAGAGTTATTAAATAGGCAGAAAAATATAACATAACATGTATGCACATAAAGCAGTTCTATGGGAAGAGCAAAGGCAGGTACACGCTGTAACTGTCTGTTACTCCTTGAAGTCATGGCACATATTTTCATATGAATTCATGTCTGTTAAGTCACTGTGTGCTGTTGAATGAGATAACAGGGATTGAGCCTCTTGCCCACTGATGAAAGTCTTTACATCTGCAGTAAGTACACAGCTGCCTAAAGGCTGACACCCAAAAACATCCCCTAAACAGCAAAATAAGAGGAAAATGAAAGAATACAGACGGAGAGCATGGTCTCTTTGGATGATTACACACTTCTACTGAGTCGTAGGTGATGATTTAATAAGAATAACTTTTTCATGAGTCTCTATTATTTTTTTTTGTGTGTGTGTGTGTGTGTGTGGAAATATCTGCATACTCGGCCTTTAAGTACAAAGAAAAGTTCAGAGGAAGAATTATGAAGAGTGAAAGAGCAGGCCCTAATTGACACATTTAAAACCACACGTCGGCCATTCTGTAGATAAGTCTAAAGTCCTATTGATAATGTTTGCATTAATAATAGATATGGTACCATTGGAGGAAGAGATTGTGAAGGAAAGGATGAGGCATAGTCAGTTATGACCGCAGTTTTCCGCTATAGCATGTTCCCTTAGAGATTACGGTTAGGAAAGTAAATGGGCATGTACTAATCCATGTATTGGAATTAAATGCACACAGCTCTTTCTTTCCAGCTCCTACTCCTTTCCCCTCATTACTTCTCTTCCTCTTTCTCTCTCTCTCTCTCTTTTGCTTTCTCCTCATCCAGTTTGCTGCTCTCATTTGCAGCCAGCAAGCGGAGCACGTCTCCTCTGAAGCTGAGTTCTGATTAAAGCAGCACACTGCAGCAAACTGTACTATGTATGTGGAAAAGGTCACCAATTGACCCGTGCTTTTGCATGCAAAACCAGAGCTTTACACTATCATAAAAGAAACCTCTTTTTGATTGCTGATATTGTAACAGCAGAGACAGAAAAAGTCCAGGTTTTACCTTGAGCACTGGCTTGTGGAGAGAATAAGTGAAATGTGAATGTTTCTGTACTTGAGGAGGATCTGTTTGAATTTGATTTGTTTGATACCTCAAGTGAGGAAATTATGGAAGGTAAGGGCAGGTTGGACAGTCCTCTCCATTTCAACAAGGTGTCTGAGAGTGAAGGTTTGTCTTTTTACCTGAGAATAAAGCTTGATTTAGGATTAAACACAGCTGAATCAGTTAATAGTTGTAGTAGTGATGGAAAGTGCCCTGTTCACACATACACATATTAACTAGCAGGCTTTCTCTTCCTCCTCTTGACTCTATTTCCTTGGGCATAATTGGATCGAGCATGTTATTTACACACTAAACTGCGATCTCTGTTGTCATTTTGGCCACACACACACAATGAAGACGTTAAAA
>JAPZDY010000022.1:24241572-24253278 GCA_029783645.1 Ctenochaetus hawaiiensis | reverse complement strand
TTAGTGTGTGAGTGTGTGTGTGACTGCTGATGGTTGTGTGTGCAGGTCAGGGTGTGTCCTGTGTGTACTGTATGACTGTGTGTGTGTGTGCGCTCATCGAGCTGTTGACCTCAGTGGGGCATTACGCAGCCACAGATAATGAGCTTTAACGTTCTATTTCATCTTTCTCAATGAGGAGGTGCACAGCAGACACCTGAGGGCCCGAAAGGTCAAAGAAAGCAACTCAGCCTGAAAACAGATTACACAATGCAGGCAAGCAGGTAATTATTAAGACAATCATAAATCGGGGGGAGAGGCGATCGAGTTTAGCAGCATGATGGCGGCGTCTCGTGTTGGCGGAGGGGAGTTTTGTTTTGTGTGCCATTAACATTCAGCCTCAGCAGCTGCTAACTTCAGTGGAAACAGGATAAATGTGACGCACCGTCGATGTGCTTCTCACAAAGAACTGTTGTGACTGGCTTATAATGGTAGTGTGAATTTCAAGCGGCTGTAAAGCAGCCTTACTTCCTTCTGGAAATGAATGCTGCCATCTAGTTATCCAAATGAGATCAAAACAACAAAAAATATGAAAGTATCACAAAACGTCTTCGCATCCGTAAGTGCTTTTTCTTGAAACACGTTATTTATTTTTTCCCACCAAAAAATATTCTGAGCCCGTCATTTAGAGCAAACATTAACAATAACTGAAAAGACTTTTCTGAAGAAATGGCTGGTGTCTAATTTTCAGGCAGTTATTGCAATTAACGAACCGAGGGAGGTGCTATCATCTTCTGTGAGTGCTGAGGTTGGACAGCCACTTGGCGTATTAAAGCCACAAACTTTGTAAAAACCCGTGACTGATTGTCGCTGAATTGTATTATTTGTCACACTTTCACATGAAAAAGTAGCCCAAAGTTTCTCCTTTGGAAATAACTCTCTTATTTTTAGAAGTGAGCTTTCGAGGGTCTCGCACTCGGTCGAACTCCATTAGGCTCATAAATGAGCTCATAAATGCTCAGATTTATTCAAATGTGACACAATTTTTATGCTATTAGACTAATGAACGCAGAGCATATCTCCTGCAGCCGGCTGGATGTGTAGGCTATTGATGACATGCTGTAAGATCTTTTGGGGGGGGGGTAAAAAGATCTTGACAGCTGTTTTGGCTGATAGCACAACTGGTGTGTGTTTCACCTGCTCTTTGCAGCACTAACACGAGGAAACATGTCACGGCTGGGTAAGTGTGAATTGAATTCAGCCGCTTGAATCCAATAGAGGCCCCATGCATCCACCGCGATCCACTAATGTTTTGTTCAGCTTAATTGAGCATTGTCCCTTCAACTTAGCCTCACATCTTCATCCTCTGTCTAATAGTCACAGCCTCCCTGCAAGTCTAATTACCTCACTGGCAAAGTTACAGCGGAGAAATATATAACTTTAGGATGCAGTGGGAGGAAGGAAATTACCGTCAAAACAGGAACTCTCTCTAATGCACAGATTCAATTTTCTCTTCTTTCATTTTTCATGGATATAGAAGGATGGCGGTGAGTCTTCAGATGTATTTTTGTGCGAGTTCGTCTCATAAGCGCAGCACTGAAATCTGTTTATCAACCCGACAAAACAAAAAATGCAGAAACACACAGGTATGCATGCACGTAAAATTAATGTCTCAGCGCTCATCATGCACACACAGCACAGCACAGAACCCTTTTCCCCTGCCCTTTAGATCCAAAAACCTCCCACCCATTCTTCACCTCACCTGCAGAGGGAGTCCTGGCGGCAGACCCTCCGTAGCTCCAGACAGTTGGGCTTCTCCTTATCTTTGTAGGAGCAATCAGGCACGATCGTCTGCCTGCGACGTTCAGCGCAGCCCTCACTCTGACAGGGGCAGAAGAGCAACCGGTGGCTGAACTCAGGGGGAACACGGTCCAGGAAGGACCTCAACGCCTTGTGGCAGCGCTTCCTGCTGCAGGTTTCACCCTTGTTTGGGTCCTCCTTGCTGCAGGTAGCGATGTAGGAGGAGCGCTGCCTCTTGCAGCTGCTGTTGAGGTTGCAGGCTTTGGCCGCATCAAGACAGGGGTTGCAGTTTTTCTCCGGATCAACACAGTGGAAACCTTTTGGGGCCACTGTGAGCATCCCTGACAGCGAGATACAAAGGAGAAAAAAAATCAGTTACACGAGGTCAAGAGTTCACAGTTACAACGCTTGCCACCTCACAATTAAATTATACACTCGAAATAGTCTTTGAATTCCAGTTTAATTAAATATATTCCCAAAGAGGAATTAATAGTTTGAATTTATAAAGCTAGATTTCAGGCAATTGTTGGTATTTAAGCAAACACAAGCTGGATTAAGTACAATCACAGCAGAAGGATAAAAATCTCTTCATTGATCCTCTGACTCAACATCATCAATCTGATATAGTTTGCGGAGGGCTCAGCTGAAAAGTACGATCAACAAATAAAACAATAATCCATGCATCTCTATCCATAAGGGAGTTCATAGCCAATGTTAGACCTGAGCGCCGAAGGACTTTCTACAATATCATCTGTACTTCTCTGTTTTCTCCAACCAACAGAAAGCCACCGGAGGAATGCCTGCAGCCTGTGTTCGCTCTAACTGAATGATTGATTCAGTCTGTGCCAGACCTTGAGTGAAATATAAATGAATTAAGGTACGGTTCCATATAGGATGTTAACAAATTATTCATTTTCAGCTAATACTGTGATGTGTCCATTATTACTGTAAGTCCATTATCTGGTTGCCTTAGCAACTTACCTTGATTTTATTCAAATTATATTAATTTAGATGTGTATTTGTTATTTGACTTATAATGAAATAAACATTTAATGCAAATAATGTTTAAAAAAACACGAGTTTTTCAGAAAATATTGAGCAGAAAGCTCATTAATCAAACTGCTAGTCAGTGGAGAACAACAATAAATACTGTAACATTTGCTCAAGACATGCTAAACCCACAGACTTGGCAAACACTCCACGCTGTAGTACACGCTGTACTTTATGAGCCACTTATTGGATGCTTCAAGTACAAGATTAAGTTCCTTTATTTATTTATTTTTTTCAGTGTAATCAAAAACTAAAACATTGCAATTACCCCTCAGGCTGGGCATCATATTTGCAGAGGACAGATTATGTCATTAGGTGTGTCTGCATGTTCTGAGATACTGCACACACTGCAGTGGCAGTCCAAAAACACACCTTTTTTTTCCTGAGATATACTGGTAATAAAGCTGGATCATGTTCACTTGTGGCATCTCTCTCTTGTATTCAGGCTATATTAGAGAAGTTAACCTCCCTCCCCTGTAGATAATGATATTTCAGAGGTCGTAGCGGCATGGTGACACCCAGAGAGATTCATCTCTTATTCAACAGAACCAATCTCACTCTGTGTCTATCAGACAGCCTGGAGCAGGAAGAAGACCATTTATTTCAGAGGGGTGTGCTTGAGATGCTGCATTGTTTCCAAGTGGTGCATCGCACGTTATCAATCCTAGAAATGGGGGATATACACTGCACATCACATCACACCAGGAGGAAAAAAAAAAATTGAGTATATCTCCCAAATTAATGTTGTGGTTTCAGATCACGTCGGATAAAACAAAACTCACAGCCACTGAAGAACAGCAGAGGTAGAATATCAGGAGGTCATTACAGAAGAAAAAATACACACTTCTGTTACCGAGAGCTTTCATTCGGATGTATCAAGGTTAAATGTTGCAGGTGTTGTGATAAACAGGCGGGGTTTTAGGAGACATGTCCTGAGTTCATTAGACAAGCTTTTTTAAGCCACTGCTGAATTCATTCATTGTCACGGACCAACAGGGAGAAGCAGATTGTCTTTGTTTTCGAATAATAAGAGCTTTAACAGTTATGACTCTGATTAAAATAAGACATCATTGTGTCATCAAATGAAACTCCTTTATCCTTGCGCTCTCAAAGGGGAGGGGATAAACACTGCACAACAGATGTCTGGCAGCGTAACAACCTCAGCCTTGTTAGCGGCAGATAGTCAGACAGAATTGTTCTCAGAACATTTACTTATGCGACAGTAACAAACATTATGGCTTAAAGGCAGAGTGAGACAATTAGCTGACCTTGTCAAGGAGGAGCAGCTCGTTTGATCTGTGATTACTACGAGAGCTGACTTCAGGGCTGGGCATGAAGGGGCCGAAGCGGGGCCAAAGTTTTACTAAAGTGGGCCAAGCTTGGCTGAAGCGGGCCTCAGGGTGGAGCGGTACGGTCCAGCTGGAGGAAAGGTTAGCGGGGCGGCTGTCCAGTGGTTCAGGCTACATTACATTGATGGATTGCAGCTCCTAAATCTCCCCTGGCCATCTGCAGGCTCTAATGTGGGCCACTGGGGGGGTCCAGGATGAAAAGAGCGCTGGAGAAGGATGAGCTAAAGATTTATCTGACCAAGCAGGGCTGAAGCCGCTTTTGAGGCTGCAGCGATGGGCGAGTTTTTACTACCTCTGATTGGGGAGCTGAGATTGAATTCGGTGCTCAACCCAAAAAGATGTCCTGGGGCAAACATAAGACACAAAGCCCACTTGATGGCTCTGACGTGCTTACACACAAACAGGATAATAGCAAGAGCAGGAGGAAAGAGGAAGGAAGCGACGGAGTGAAGAGAGGAGGGGGAAATGTGCGGTATTGTGTTACAGAGTTATAATTGATTTTCCAAGTGCATTACAATGAAGGTTTCCAGCGAACATATTCCGCTATAATGTGAGGAGAAAGGGGTTGATAAGCTAATGATACGAGACACACAAAGAGAAAAAAAAAAAATGGAAAAAGTTTTAAGAGCGGAGAGGAGACTTGAGCAGTTGATTACAGCTGATCATGACAGATAGAGAGATGAAATGAGAGGACACAGACTAACAGATTGGACAGCCACTTACAGAGACATGCTGGAGAGCTTTCAATTAATCCAGCCTAATTCAGGAAAGATGTGCGCCTCTTGTGCTCAGAATAATTAACCCAGCCCATCAGCGGCGCAATCAACTGCTCTCAGCATCACAATAGTTTACACGTCTCTATTAACATACCTTGCTGGCTGTTCTATACATAAATGAGGAAGTGAGGCCCTGAATGAACAGATAGACAGGCGGGTGGGTGTGAGCACTGATTGATTAATGGATATAATAAATACAGAACAATCAGTGTCATTGAGTGCAGGAAAAATAATAAATAACGTTTTTCCAATTACATCCTGGTACTTGCCGGCTGGAGAGTAAACTAATATGACGGTATGTAGAGGTGTTTTACATGACGCACCGAATTAATTTGGGTAATAGAAAACATGATTGCAAAAAAAAAAGAGAGAGTTTTAAATCGTTGTTTATTGTTTTATGCTGTTAACTCACAATTGCCTTGTGTTCATCAGTGTGTGGCCTCATAACATTTAGTTGATGTCAACAACAGTTAAGGCATCGTCGGTGCTTTTGGTGATCATGCAGTTGACTGTAAATAGGCTTTTAATAGGGCTCTCTACTCTGTGGGCATCATAAATTAGACCCCACTGATGGCAATGTGGTGGAAATAACCATCTTTTTTTTTTCTTTTCCTCGTGTAGCACACACAAGGAGGGGAAAGGAATGGGTCATATTTGAGATACGAGGCAGAAAGAAATGGAGAATAACTTAAGAACTATTCTCTGGTGAGAAATAAGACAGAGGGATAATAAAGAGAGAGAGAAGTGGAGATGGAGGTGGACACAGCAAATATGAATGAGAAGTGGACAAAACGCTCGCGCACTCCGCATCTGGATTTTGATGCTTTTATTCCCAAAGAGTGAGGGATCTTCCTTCCCCAGTAATTGCTCCCCGTCAGCCTAATTTGAATTCTGCATTTCATATATCATCCCATACTCAAGGGACGCTGCGCTGCAGAGGGGGAGTTCAGCCCAGGTTAGGAAGAGGCGCTTGGCTCCGGGTATGTTCTCAGTAATTAGGAAAGGTGCCAAAGTTTGGATTTAATACAGCCCTGGGTGAGTGTGCGAGAGCTTGTTAGGGAAGTCTTTAGTCTGGACCCTGAGGAGCATGTCAAGCATTTCCGTGTCAAAGGGCTCATCACTCATTAGCTCTGTACTCCGTGTTGCAGCGGGATTCTTAGAGGGGAGCAGGAGGAGTAGGAGGAGGAGGAGGGTGCACTGGATCTACAACATCATCTCCCTAAGCCTCGCTGAGCGTTTAAGTTCGACACACAGACGTCACCGGAGGAAGACCGGCAGAGTTCAGGAAATCTTCTGTTCCCAGGGATCGACTGACTTTTTAGCTTTAAGCAGGAAATTATTGGTGCAAAAATGAACTAGCCTGCAGATGAGAGAGAGAGAGAGAGAGTAACGGGGAAATGCAAATGATAAGAGAAGACTAAATATTTGTATGTAAGAATAACTCTGTGTGTGTGTGTGTGTGTGTGGAGGTGGGCAAAGGGTGTCTAAAGGAATTTTAAATCATTGTAAACACACTTCTAAATACTCGAGCTGTTTATGAGCGTCTGCCTTCAAGTTGAGCTTCCTCTGGTGAAATTCAAAGCTTGAGCGTCCTCAGTGGCCCCCTCAGTCTTAATATGCATGCTGTTTGGCTCCGTCAACCATCCCTGGCACTAATGCATAATGTATTTTTAAAAAAAAATCTAACAAGCTGCGCGTGAACTTGCACAATACTGTATCAATAATCTGCTCTATTGTTCATTACCAGCGTGCATGTATAGAAAAACTACACCGAAACAGCAAACATCTTCTGGATTATTCACAGCTGTTTAATTCCATCTTGTTAAAAATGCTGACTTTTATGAAGGCTCTTTGATGAGTGAGCTTTGAACAACAACTCTTATTAGTGACCAACAGAGAGAGAGAGACAAGCTCAGGCTGAACTCAGGGTAAACTGATTAAAAGAGTCACACTGAATTATGGAGAATATAAATGAAGTTATTTAAACACACAGAGGCAAAAATCGCAAGAATACACAACATGAATCTTGCACAAACGCATGCATGGATAAAAGCCAATGCCTAGGAACCAAAAAAAAAAAAAAAACACCCTCACCAATGCAGACTAAAAAGACCGCACTGTTTGCTTAAGTAAAAGTCATTGTTATGAGGATCATGTGAAAATTTTCAGACGTTTCAAGAGTATGCTGAGCACGGCTGTTGCACCGGTCCTTTTCTCCCAGCTACAGCTTTCTAGATTTAATTGGATAGTGGGTACACTGAGCTGAGAGGTGAGGGGCTTAGTGCTGAGTGTTAGAGAGTCTAACTAAGGGATGTTAAACTTCATTCCTGCAGGGACCCCCGGATGCAGGATTCGACTCTGCCCTCTGCTCCTAATAAGTTAATTAGCTCAGCGCTGGGTCAAGAGAACAGAATACATTTCACACAGAGCATATTAACAATTACAGTCAATGATATCTTTGCTGTAAATGGCGTTTATTTGGGCTTGGACGAGGGGTCCTTGTCATGTAGGATTCTCTGCCACATTTTTTATAGAAGAGCTCTTATTGATCTGAGTAGATGGTTATTGACTCGCACAGCAACTGAAACCAAGAAAACAATGGTTGTATGCTGTAACTCAAGGTCCATGAATTTAGATAGAAAACCCTCTAGTGGGTCTTTGTATGCAAACAAATATGACACACCTTTATTTTTACCAGCTTTCCTAAAACTGTAAAGATTTTCTGCTATTTATTTTGGAGTTTTTGATTGTGTTTATTGTGGCTATTTTTCTAATATTTTATGCAGTTAATTTAGAAAATTAGATGCACTGACAAAAGGTTTCTCCTTGGATCAAACTAAGCAGGACAAACACCGAACGTGATTCATTTTCTAAAAACCAATTAACTTGGTGTGGCGAGGAGATGTGTGTCACTGGCAGGTGAGAGACTCTTAAAAAAAAAGACAAATGTGCCTTCGTGTTACATCTCACAAACAAGAAAATGAAACTTATCTTTTTGTTGGATTTGATGGATTCCCTCTAGTGTTTGGTTCAATTTGGTTTAAACAGCAAAAATGCATTAATATTAATTATGTTCCTCAACTCTTACAGCACTTGAAGGGGTTTTTTGGGTAGAGAACTGATTACCAATAGATTTCCTCTGGGTAAGACTCACTCAGCTCCTCCTGTCACTTGATGATGAAGATTTTTTCCATTGGCAAAAAAAGTTGCAAGCATGTCTTTCTTCTCACAAGGCTAAATTTATCCCTAAGTTTCCCACTGAAAGTAAAGTAGTTACTGAATGTGCCTCAAAATCTCAAGCGAGGACAGACAGTCGTGTCAGAGGAGTTTTGCTTTGGGACGAACTGTAAACATTAGAGAGTTTATTCCTAATAATACTTTGCTGATTCTATAAACAAGCAGCAGGCTTGAATACATTTCAGTCACGGAAAAAGAAATACAGTACATAATATACAGTATATCCGGCTGATTTGATATCGATGCACCGGATTAGACCTTTTGTAATCTTTAATACAAAGAAAAGATTTCTACAAAACGCTGAACGAAGAAAGAGACATACACTCGACTCTCTACAGCAGTAAGCTAAAAAATAACAACATAATTGTGTTGAGCTGCTTATCTTAGACGCAATATCTTCTGGATCTTTCACTTCCCCACAGAGAGACACATGTGAAGGACGTTTTACCTGCATCCTTTAAATCATCTGCAATATTCTTTGTGTATGTAATAGGAGCAGTTTTCATTGTGAACCCAGAAACAGACAAAAAGGGACAAAGTTCTTTCATTTTTCTCTCTCGCTCGATCACCTGCATAGTCAGTCTTTACAGCAACTGAAAGACATTTTGTGATATTATCGAATCTTTTCATTTCTGCTGTGCTCTGTGTAACCTTTTCACTTTTCACAATGCATAAAGATCGCTACATCTTTATTTGTTTTGTCGATTTTTTTTTATCAATTTGAAATGTTCTCCATTTTGTTCAGACTCAGAGAAACTCATAACTTTGTCCAAGGTGACAGTGAGGTTTATGTTCTCGTCTGTCGCTAACTATCATGGTAAAACCAGTCAGAGAGTGAGGAGGGAAGATAGCAAATGTGACCAAACATTACATGAATAAAACTTAAATTATTGACCTCATCGATAAATATTTCTGCCTGAATCATTCAGATAGATTTTTTTTATCTGAAATTATGGCTGTTAAACAATTTAATGAACTAATCTCAGGATACGCTACTACATGATGTTAGCAAACCTCGTATTTTGTTGTCATTGTTTGATTGAGAGACCTCTAGTGGCAGAAATTTGGTATTGCACCTTAAAAGTCCTATGCAGTGCTGTCGTCCTCCTCATCTAACTCACTTAGTATCTGATCCTTGTAAATGGTATGTTCGAATTGACATTAACTGTTGTGTTTTCAGGGATCAGGATGAGGTTGTTTCAAATTTGAATCTCAATGTGATTAGCGCAGCTTTAAGTTTTCAAAAGGGGGACCAGCTACAAGGCTCTGCCTGTGTTATGTGAGCTAGATACTTACAGCACACAGCCATCACCATATTTTAGCTGCAGACCTGGGTGATAGTAGTTTTGGGTGCTATACTGTGCACACTGGAGCTGTCAAGAGCCCTCCCAAGAGGAGAACAGCAATGTTTTTAATGGCATGCCCACTTGCTGGTAACCAGGGGGCCACTTCCACTTTCAATCAGCTGTCAGTTTTTTCCCATTCGCATGTTTGCTACCTTGCGCAACCTCTGCCCTCCATCCACAGTAATATCTCCATCATCAGATAGCGGTATCCTCTGCCCTGACACTAGCAGCGTGATACAGTGATGTGTGAGGTGTCACAGGCGTAAACAACGGCTGGCGATAACCAGACTGCTTAAGCAGAATGTAGAAAAGGTTGGCAGGTGTGCAGCATCACACCTCATGACAGTGGGTCAAAATGTGACAGGATCCATCTAACACTGCACGTCTCGGACGGGATGGGGGAGAAATTTATTCCAGATGATGGGGAAGCCTCACTGTGCCAGGTGTCAAATGGGTTGTGTGAGCAGTAACGCAGAAAAATCTACAAGAATCGTCTCTCTGAAAGGAACTTTACTCCTTGTTTGCAGGCAACCAGAGAACGTGCTGAGGAAATCTGGATGTCAGTGAATATTTTTTCATGCACTTTGGTGACCTTAACGGCCCCACCACCAACCCGGTGTCATATCAGAGCGTGTAATACACTCGTTGGTCCAGCGTCTCAGTGTCACATTTCGCCTGGCCAGCACAGAAAAAAAAAAGAAAAAAAAGATGAAAAATAACAGATAAAACAAAAAAAAGTAGATAGATTTAAGGGGCTGCTGGCCGCTGCATATGCATGCACTGCTGTTGCCATGGTTTTATAGTACGTTCATCCTTCACTACCATATTATCTCCCACTGCTGGTACTGCAACTTAATACCTGTGTGTACCTTTCAAGCGGAGGCAAAGCAAACTGTATCACTTACTCGCTATCCTCCAGTGGATCAGCAGGTGTATTAAAGGCTTTGAGACCGGACCATCTGACTTCTAATAGCCTCTCAAAGTAAGCACATTGTCAGGCCTAATAGCACAACGACATGAGGAATATGCTCCTTTTTTTGACCCTGAAGTTAGTCACAGTGAAAACTGAGCTTCAGCTGTCACCTTCACATTTTGGTGGCAGGGGGTGTGGCACACACACAAAAAAAGGTAGAAACAGGGCTTGAGAGACCACGCTGTGCCTCATAGAAAAAAGAATCAGTGGAAAAAAAAAAAAGGCTCACTGACGTCGACGAAGACTTTCTGGCCAGTTCTGGATGCAACTGTGCCGAGCGCCGAGGTGATGAAACACTGCTGATGTAGGTTCGCAGTGCCAGCCACGAAAGGGCAGGACGGGCAGGATTCATTGCCGTCTTTTTAACGAAGCCATCCTTGGCTGAGAGGCCAGACCCCACAGGATTAAATGTGCTCATTGTCTTTTTTGTCTGCGTGTGTACAGTGCATGCTAATTTTTCCGGGTTCAAGATATGTAAAAACGACTGGCTAAGATGACGCAGTCTCACAGGAGGGAGAAGCCTGTGTGAGACAGTTTTGAGGGCATAACTCGGGGGGTAAAAAAAAAAAAAAAAAAGTCACCATATGGTTTGTTTAATTTTTTTTTTACTCCGGAGTGTGAGTGCATACAGTAGTATAGAATTATTTTTCATTTCTATCGCAACTTCTCTGCCTTATCTTTCTCCCAGACAAAACCGAAAATAGCAGAGATTATTTTTCAATTTCCTTCCTTTCCTCTTGGAGAGTATCAGTCCCTTGTCCTCATCAGCGGACCAGATATCATATATTCCCTGGGTCTCTATACAGTTCAACGTTTATAGACGTGATTATGAACACTTTTCTATGGTGTAATAATCGAAATGAGAAGGATTTCCATAAAACAAGTGTGTAATTACTTATCTGTTTTGCCTGTGGTTTTCTTCTCAGCGCCACAATCAATTACTCTGTCCTCAGAAATGATAAATAATGAGTAAAGCTTGTGGCTAAACAGATCCAGAAAGCAAATCCAATACTTCACCTCGGAGAGAATGGAGGAAACAGCTGAAGCAAAATGGATACAGTAATGAGTCCCCTGTTGTATCTTAATATGTCTAGGTACACTGTGCTCCTTGTCTTAGCGGGGCACTTACTCGCCATCAAACACCGGTGAGCTAAAGATACGAAAGCGCCTTTTCCCTTTGATTATCGTCTCGTCTGATC